>JBAJMU010000003.1:6085333-6280979 GCA_037952995.1 Hyposoter didymator | reverse complement strand
TGCTCCCCCCCCCCCCTCCCCCTCCCTCCATCCGTTCTCTCTGCTCTGCACCCCGTCATCTCCACCGGTACACGTATACGTATCAGTGGCATTAATGTGTACGCCGCAAACCGAGCAAACGGTTTATCGCAGCTGCATCCTATCGCTTTTCTCTCCTCATCGAACCGCCCAAACGGTCCAAGTGTATACTGTATTTGGCATCGATACATACACACATATCAATATATATTTATCCATAGATGCCAATACAGCGATATACTCTATTGCAGAGGAGAACACAGACTCGGTTAGAAACCAACGAGAAAGCATACGAAATACATATAGGGCAGTAATGCAAACTTTTTTTAAGCTCTAGCACACGCTCGGCCGCTCGTAAATTTCGCCCCTTGAAGCAAACACCTCCAGAGCCAGTAGTAGAGAAAGGTAGTGCGGCTACGTATAGAGCAAACGTATAATAACTGACTCCACTCGCTTATTCACGTTACCCGCCCTTCCCCTGCCCTTCTTCCAGGATTATGTACCTTAGCTCCCATCCCCCGAATGGCTGTTTCCACTCTTGCTCCTCCTTCACCCAACTAACTCCAGGAGTATCGAGCACCCACTTGTTAACTTTACTTTCTTGCCACTTCCGGCTGAATTTCTCTCTGATGTATGGGTAATCGAGATGCGTCATGGGGAGTGAAACTACTTGCAAACCTCGTTATTTATATGACGTAATCTACGTACTCGTTATGACGAATGTTAATGATAATAAGGTCGAGCTGTAGATCATTCGGTGAGCCAGTTAATAACGAGTTGAACGTATAACAAGTCAAACAGGTCTAGTATACTCGATTGAGAAGCTTGCAGACTGATGGAATCGCCAAAAACAGTCGATTACGATAATTTTGGGAATTGCCTGAAAAAAATATTTAAATTCACTGATCTGTGGTTGCAGTTGGTGTCGAGCGTTTCGAAAAAATCCAAATTTCTTTTATTGCATTTTCCGCAAAGTGGCAGACACTCAACATTTTTTCATCTTCTTTTCTTAATTAAAAAAAACGATAATTATTTTGCCCTCAGTTTTTATCAAGCTTGGAAGAAAATAAAATGACAAAATATTTTTTGAACACGAGGCTCAGAATTCGGCGTACCAATGATGTATTTTTGTAGCCCCAGACAATTGAAAGAATCGGGCATGAAAGAGACCCCAATTCAAAGCCAGGATAATCGCATCGGTACGTCACGCTTTATCC
This sequence comes from Hyposoter didymator, assembly GCA_037952995.1. Lineage (NCBI taxonomy): Eukaryota > Metazoa > Arthropoda > Insecta > Hymenoptera > Ichneumonidae > Hyposoter > Hyposoter didymator. Next base: position 6,279,744 of record JBAJMU010000003.1, on the reverse strand, counting down.
GGGTCGAAGTCGCCATGAGCTTTTCTGTACTTCCCTCGTTGTATGTTCGTGTTTGTATGCGAGTACGTGTCTGACGATGATAATCCATGGCCGAGTTGAATCCAATTCGACGAGAAACCAAAAGAGAGAGGGAGGAAAAACGAGCCATGTCGGCTCTCGTATCAAGTTCGATCTTTTATTCGTTCTACTTGCTACCTCGAGAATTTTATCTGCCACGTCCACCCGCTCAGAAAAAAAAACCAAAAAACAAAGTAAAAGCTGTGAAGTTGGATACACGTTCGACCGTTAACGGGAATGCATGTAATATAACGTCGAGCTTATAGACCGATAGGGATATATTCTAGCTTTTTCGGTCGCCCTTAAAAAAAATACTTGGGAGAACTCGGTCTAGCGTTTAGTGCTCAAGATCTAAAGGATCATATACCGCGGTATGACCACAAGCTCCACGCGCTAAGTAACGAACAGTAAACGAAAAGTAAGTAAAAACGAAGCTTCCTCTTTAGTAGTATTCAAAAAACTCCACCTCCCAAGAATGTGAACGTGCATTTTGTTTGCTCTGCACTGTTGCTCTCGGGGAAAAGTGAGAAATTATTTTTAAAAATATATTTAAAATGTCTACATCGTTAATCTTACTATTTGTTCGTAAGAGCCCTCGAGGAGGCGATTTGAATTAGTAATTGTCATGAAAACTACGTGTTACGTGTCTACGAAGTTGGACGATCCTGGATTTCCATAAAAGCTGCCATAAAAAATGTTTATGGGCTTGTTCCATAAATGTTGCAAGAGTCGAAGCCTCGCATGTCGCAAAATAGTGACCAGAAGTGTTGAGTGTGAGAGTAAATGAGAAACAAGTCGAGTCTCGAGGACCATCACTTTTTTTGCCGTCTCTCTGTAAGTCTTACTTTTTTCTTTTTTATCTCTTTCTGAGCGTGGTCGTTAACGGTATAAAACTGGAAAGGTGGTACAGAGCTACACACTTCTCGTCTTTCAAGGTGCTCATTATTTCAGAAAGATGTTACACCGCCTTCCTTGAGCTTATCCCGCGTGTAAAGTTTCGAGACACACACGTAACTAGCTTTATATACGAGGGAGAGCTAACTCACGTGTGAGATTTGCCAGCACGAACAAGAATTCAGGTAAATGTGTGCGCTTTGGGAGAGGTAGAAGGAAGAACAAAAGAAAATTTGAGAGTTGAAAAAAAAAGTGTTGAAACGGTAAAGAAAAAAATGGGAGACAAGATGAGACGCGAAGAGCAAAGATGAAAAGCAAGAGCGAAGAGAGGGGTTAAAGGGTTAAAACCATGAAGATTTACTTCGGGTTGGAAGAGCTCGGGGATTATTCAAGCATAAGTCAGCCCGCGCTTCCGACTTCTGGTTGGAGAGTTGCTCGATGAAAGTTTCTGCGGCAGCAGTACGGCGGCAAAGAGAATAGACGACAGAAGTCTAAGAAGGGAATATGCGTAATATACCTACGTCTTGGAGCTCTCGCTCTTCGATGTTTTCTCGCTTTATCTCGCCACCGTTATTTAAAGAGTTGAGAGTGTACGGGTTACGGTAAGATTGCCACGCTTGGTTAGGGGTCCGCGACTCGGTCTCGTTGTCGTTAGTGAGCTTTCCGCCGATGCTGCTGGTGCTTGTCCTCAGCATCTTCCTACCGCTCGGAAGCGACATGGCATCGTCTCACGTGCTTGAATGCACCAACCCCTATTGTCTCATTCGCCTTTACGGAGGTACATCAGCAAAAGTTACATGCGAGAACAAGGCTGGAAGAATATTCCTGTGAAATCCCGGCGAATCTCTAGCCATGGCAAACGTTGTTATTCCACGATCTTGTATAACCAGCAAATCTCGTGATGAAAGTTTGAGAAACTTTCTTCTTTATCCCGCTCGACGGGGATTACAGATCCAAGATGAGCTCCTCATCTTTCTTTGAATAGATTATTACCAAGACTTATTATTCACTGTCCTGCTTTAACGATCCTAGTAAAAATGCCTTCTCCGTTAGGCGAATGAAATACTTGCCACACAAGACTCGAGAAATATTTAACAATTCTGCTACGGACTCCCAAAATGGCCATGCCCACGTGGCGATAACGGCAACTTCGATGAGTATGATTGGTTCGAATCAAGTCGTCAAGCGATTCAATTGATCGCACCGTTTCCAGAGAATGCTAAAACGATCAGGGAATCTCAACTCCAAGGGGGAAATAAGTGACGTTTTGAGAAAATAGCTCCACACCCAGAAAAATGATTTATTAAAAAGTAATAAAAAAGTATATTTAAAAAAAATTTCTTTGAATTAAATACTTATTTATTGAATTTTAAGAAATATTTCTTTTTTTCAAATAACGAGGTTTATTTGTTATAAATATAAAATTTTATTTGAATCGTTTTTTATTTATATGCCTCAGAATAAATAAAACTTTATTTACTGCAAAGAAAACAGTTAATTGGCGTTGATTTTTTAAATAAATAATTTATTAGAAAGTAATAAAAAAGGATATTGTAATACATTTCTTTGAATTCAATACGTTTTGTTATTGAATCCAAAGAAATATTTATTCTTTCCAAATAAGGAGGTTAATTTCTGATAAATGCATATTTTTATTTAATTCGTTTTCTGGTCATAAGAATCAGAATAAATAAAACTTTATTCGCCGTGTAGAAAACAGTTTATTCGCGTCGGTTCTTAAATGCACTGGTTTATTTGTTTTGAAAAAACTACTTGTTCAATTTGAACGGTTTATTCGTTTTGAATAAAACGCTTGTTTCATTTGAATACCCGATTTTTTTGTACCCCGACCGCAGCGTGCAAGCATGCTGCCTGCTCGATTTTCGATTTTCTCGATCTTTCCTCAACGTGCAACGGTCAGTGTCGGACGTGCTGCGAAGTTTGTGAAATTTGCGAAGCCATGGATGCGGAGACGGTCAAATTTTTGACTGAAAATCATCTCGAGGAGTACGTTCGCAAGTATAGGTATGTAAAAAAAATAAATAATAGTTTTTCCGTGTAAATAAAATAAGACCACGCCGGGCGGCTTATGAACGAGGTTAGGTTGCCACTGTGTGGCAGGGGTGGAAAGAAAGTTTGAAAGCATGTTTTTCCATTTTTTTAACGTGATCGGAGATAGTTATAACTCATTTTGCACGTTTTTCTGTTCCGATTTTCATTTGTGTCCCGCGTGGTGACCTAACCCCGTTTACAAGCCGGCCGGCTCGTTCGAGGTCAATTTTCAATTTACGATGAAAAATAATTACGATTTCGAAATGTTTAATTTTTCTCTTTCTTCATAGGAAACAAAATCGGGATAACGGAGAGCCAAAATCTCTCGAATGAGGATCTTGCGGCTCTGATTGAACCGATCGGAGATCGCCAGCGGTTCAAAATTTCTTTGAAAGATACGCAGCCGGAAAATTCTACGTAAATGTGCCCTACGCTCTTTGAAGATTTACAAAGATTCAATAAAAAATTTGACTTTAATTTTCGTCGTTAATTTTTTTCGATTCCTCTCCTTTTCAAATAAGTTCATTTGGATGGGATGAATTTATTCCTCAAGAATAAATAAATTTATTCGTTTAGAACAAATAAATTTATTTGTTTCGATTAAATAAACCATTCAATTGCAGTAAATAAATATTTATTTGCAGTAAATAAATTATTTACTTGCAGTAAATAAATATTTATTTGCAGTAAATAAATTATTTACTTGCAGTAAATAAATTATTTATTACGTTTAAATAAAAATTCTATTTCTTTTGAATAATTCAAAATATTTATATATTAAATAAAAAAAATTATTTGAAATAAATAAATGTCTATTAGGTTGGTATTTAAATAAATAAATTTATTTCAGTTGAATAAATTTTGTTGATTTTTAATAAATCTTTTTTCTGGGTGCAATTCGTCCGCGATTATTGAGCAGAAAAAAGGTCGATGACCAATTGAACAATCGTCGGTTCAGGAAAGCAGAGTCGGATTGCTCTGTATTTGTTACGGAGGTTGGTATACGCGTCGCGTATTTGCAATACCGTGCACAATAATTTAGGGTGGAAGTACCGTGGGGCCGACGAACGTATGTGAATTGCACGAACATCCCGTAACGGCTCATACACTATAACTCCATAGGTTGCTACTGATAGCAGACTCTGTGCAAGCTTGAGAGCCCATGGAGCAATAATACAACACGTATAACACAAAGCTACAATGGTCTACAATGCAAACATATATATGTTAAATGATAGAGGCTAGAAGCTAGGAAGGACTGAAATCACTAGTAACAACAGTTTCCACTGTGAAGCTATGATATCGATAGGGACGGTGTTGGGAAACCTTAAATGCCTCAGTTATTCGCATAACTCTGTACAAGCAGCCTCCCACGTAATTGTATTCATTGATATCAATGATAAATCAACAAATACAATAATTCTCCTTCATGTTGAATAGAATTTGTATCTTTATTACTCTCTCTCTCTCTCTCTCTCTCTCTCTCTCTCTGCCAACCAAGTTGACGGACCATCGCGTTCCCTGAGAGAATCATTGTTTTTTTTTTTAAATCAAATTGAGGACTCAATGCTCGAAGATATATTTTGTGAGCTACGAGTGTTTCTGATGGGTCAAGAGAGACTCTTCACCTTCGAAATGTATTTGGCATGAATAAGATTCGTCAAACCCAAATCGGTAGAAAGTGTTAACTTGTCACTGGTATTAGGGCCAGTCGAAGAAACTTGTCATTCCTCGTGATACAGAGAAATCTCAAGGGACTTTTAGGAAGTGAAATATCTGACGCTTCGAGCTGTAAAATGTATATTAAACTCAGTCGATATATTGAACATCGAATTTCTTGAGTCTGCGACAGAGCGTAACAGCTGGTTCGCCAAGAGACATCTATAATTCATAAAGATATAAAGGCAGCAGGTTTGTCAGGATCGAGTACCGAAAATTTTTCGACACATATCGGAGTTCTGTCATTGAAATTGTGCGCGAATCCGTATAAAGGAGCGAACATCGATAGATACGCTACTTTTCCTATTATCCTGCCGACAACTAAGAATAGTCGAGATGGAAAATGTCGTAGTGAATTCTCCAGCTGTTGGAAAAATTAGATCAGGATTTCCTGTTCTTCTGTTCAACTGACATTTCTATTTGATTGCTTGCAGAGCAATGATTTCTTTCGAGTCTATGCTTTTCTTTTAATAAGCATAATTATCAATGATAAATAAACTTCTATCTCTGGCACGAATACGATAGTACGTTTGTATGTATTAAGGTATTCACGATCTGTTGAAAACTACCAGTCTTGCAAGACAAAAATAATGGACAGAGAGCGTTCTCGTCGTTGTTTCTCAAACTTTTTGCTCTTGCCTCTTATTTTTCCAATTTATTTTTTATTTGATCCGTTTATCTCGTTTTATTTTCTTTCGCAACTGCTAGACAGTTGCGGCCTCATACCGGCACACTAAACTCCATGTGTATTATATATTTATATATTTTGCCCCGTGATCTCGGCATTTTTTTTGTTTATTTTTCCACTGTAGTCCTCTTACGTGCTTCTCTCGTGGCGTTTGGCACGAAAAAAAAAATCTCGCAGTATCGCGGCAGACACGACGGGGTACTCTGTTTTCTCTCCCTCTCTCTCTTGCTCTCTCGACTGTGCCATATCTGTGCGCCATTGAGGCTGCTCCGGTAGCCTAAACATTCGCATGTTAGAGACCGCGAGAGATTTGAGACGAAGCCAAAAAGCTCGCGGAAAGAACTTTTGAAAATGATACACCTGGCAGCAACCTCGAAACTATATACAACACATCACGCGACAGTTTTTTTTTGTTTTTTTTTTTCGTTTTTGCGGCATTTGGAACACATGAAATTACTGTAGACGTAGTGAAGCTTACACGGTAACTGTTCTTTCGTACGCGAAGAGCAAACAGCGAACTCTGAGGAACAGGAACAAAAAAAATTGTATTTCGTTGTTTCGACAAAAAATATTAATCGCAAGCTTTCAAACTCCGAGAAAAATGATTTTTTTTTTTTACTTTTTCTTTATTTTAACGAGACCGGTGTCTCGTGTTTGAATGGATCTTTGGAAACACACAAAAATTAATCATCCAGCTTTTCCACTGTCTGACGAATGATTAAAAATTTAAACTTCAAACAACTCTAATGCCCAGCGACTAATCGCAAATGATAAAAGTAACTGGATAAGGGAATAAATCCGTCCGGCTCAGAGATTTTTCACTTTCACGTTTATAACGAGGGGCTCGGAACAAAAGAAATACAAAATTCAGATTAAAACGGCGTCAAGCTCTCAGCTTTTTTTACAGAGTTAAAAAAGTACAGGGATGGCATGATGAAAAAGAATAAAAATCTGTGAGACAAAATCGCAACGACGTACAATCGAAATTTGACGATTTCCTATAAATCTTCCATCGCACGATGTACGCGCATACATCGCGAATAACATATTAATAACGCGTTCTCTATTAACGTTGATTGCTGTATATTAACATGCTGTACTAGCAAGTTGGTAGTTTACGGTTAATTCGGTGGAAAATATGACCCAAGATTGCGCTGTTCGTCGCGAGGAGAATTGTATATGCCGAGTTTACGGATATAATAAGACACAAAGGTACAGCCGAGCTCCCGAAAGAGAGTGTGCGTGTGAGAGAGCACGATAAAGAAAGAGCGAGGGAGAGAAGGGAGACTTTTGTGCACTGCGAGGTTCTCCTGCGCTCTTGGGAATGTCGGCTAAGCTTCGCGAGCTTTAAGTGCCTACTCGCTCGTGCAAAGGCCGTGGCTCAGCCTCTTGCCGACTATACCGTACGAAACTTTCTCAACGAATACGTCAGTGTGTACTTGAACACATATACCGATGTGCATTTCCGTATATTCGTGTATATACGAAGCATAGAAAGTATAGTTACGAGGGTGAAAGAATCGATTGACGGTGCGCGCCTATAGGTGGTAGAAAGTTGGAAAAACGAATGGGTTGAAAGATGAAGAAAGATGAGAAGAAAAAAGAAAAGAACGATAAAGAGCGGAGAACAAGCTCGAATAGGGCAGCGGAGAAAGAGGCGAGGACCGAGAAATCTGTGAAGAGAGGGAACGTATATATTTATCAAGCTCTACAGAGGCGTCATATATATATTATAGGGCTCTCCACACGTGGATAAAAACCGGACGGGATCCTTAGTTTACGTTGTTTTACACGATTGTTCTAAATATATAAAAACACACGATTCGCAGCCACGAACACACATACCCTCACAATTCATAAATTACAAGGACTATACGTGGCCAGCACCGCTTTGCCTCTACAAACTTTTCATTTTGCACCGAGCATGCGGCCACTATTTTTACCTTTGGACGCAGTATTAATATTCAAATGGTTCGTCGACGCCACTAGGTCAGCAGCTTGTTAAGCAAAAAGTATAAGGGACGGGAGAAAAATGCTTTCATACACCAATGAGACATTTATCGACGAATTGCTATGGTTACGATGTCCATACCGAATTTTTACATCTGTCGAATTTACTTTTGAGTAGTCGGACAAATTCCAGAGAAAACTGTAATCGCAAAACTTGAGGCCGTTCGGTTGAGATAATTTGACATCGGATAGCTCGTATCGAATTTTTTCGCATAATCATCTCGAAATACGAGCACTGAAAAACACTGAACAAAAAAGGTTACGGTCAAGATCTATTCCGAACAAGTTTGGAGAGTCAATCGTTGAACGGAAATGTAAGGTCGCATTTGAACAGAATCTGACAAGATCTACTGCAATTTGCAAAATTGCAACTCTCTGTTACTTCGATGGAATAATTTAAAACGAGAATATGCAGAATAAGAGTCGATTGGAGTGTCCTCGAAGAATAAAACTTAGCCGGAGCCTTGCTATTAAGTTGAACCTTCATGGGTTACAGTCAACATTGCTTGTGGAGACTTTTCCAAGTAGCGCACCGACGGAAAACTGTACGTGAGGCGTGAAAGTTTCAAATGTATGTTACGACAGTCCAAACGGTAGAATTCGCGTGCCTTATCGTTAATATATCCGAGGATATAGTTTCACAGTAGTTGGCGGTTAATTTGTTGGAAGTGTAACGCGAGGCTCAACTAAATAAACGCATATACTTTTGCATTGCGCTAATCGCCGTGGTACCGCAGAGTAATATGCATCGTCGTTGCTGGCCCCAGACAGAGAAAGAAATGAGAGACGACGAGAGTCACACTGAGCTGGGGGTGAGGCAGTAAAATCACAAGAGAGAAACAGAAGAAACAAAATCGTGTCTGCAGCCTTACGTTGTACCAACATTCCCACGTGTGTACTGGCTGTATCCACTGTACACGTGTGCGTATGAGTACCAAGAGACCAGAATGCACTAATGAACTACCAAAGTTCTACTGAATATTCACTCCATTCCCTATATGCATGCACGTTTCGCGTATGCTTTCTTCCCTACCAAGGACCGGAATGCATTTTGCATGAAAACCATTTTACGTGCCTCACATAATCGACATATTGGTAAGCGGAAAATGGTTGTATTAAAAACTCAGAACCGTCAAAATATCAGGGAGCTTTCACAAAGGAAAATTGATTTTATCAGTGGGAGGAAATTTTGTACGCTGCAGACTGGCAATATGTATAGCTGAGCGAAATAAAAAATCGAATTCAAACTGATTCCGACAAATTGTACCGAAAATAAATTCGATAGAACGAAAAACGTGTATTACGATGTTCTAAGCATCGTTTTTTTTTCACTCTAATGATAGTTGCTCGATGCTCATACACCGATCGTACACGAGTCGATGGCTTAAATGGAAAATATAATTTTTTAAACTTTTCGACATCCATTATTGGATTACACTGTATTTGGTATTCACCGTACACCCTCGTGGTATCGTTCAGTGCCAACTAAACAGTGGGTAATGCGATTCCAGGCTTCCATATTTCACCACTTCAGAGTTGAAGCGATTGCCGTAAAGTTTGGTGAGAATTTCAGTCACGTACGAAGCGAATGCGATTTCTACTAGCACATAAAGTCACCGGTTAAAGTATGCGAAAAAAAGTGGTGAACCACAGTGTTTACTTAAAGGAGGTGGGCATGTTTTTAAACGTGCGAAACGTCGTTAATAAATAGCCACAATATGGCGTTGGAAAAAAAACGGAAATTTTAAGTTCCGATGTATTTTTTAGGCTTGAAATGTTTCGAAATATTGTTCCCAAAATTTGTCTTTTACTTAATGTCGAATTTCCGACGATTTTTCGTGTTCATACGCGCGCGTTTGTGTATAACTATGAATGAACGTGTATATGGTAGCAGTAGTAACGTCATCCTTCGTAAATCAGCCTCGAAGGAACACGAATGAAGCCCCCGGAACTTGATAATCCCTGGATTAACATCGTACACCGGCCGTTCGCGCATATTCTCTAGTAGAGGCACACACGCTCTCTCTCTCTCTCTCTCTCTTGCTCCCTTCCACCTACAACCACTCAAATCCTGCCTCGGAAATCGGTTTTCCAATTCTATCTCGTATGCTCTCCAGTATCACCTCTTCGCCTCACTCCCTTGTGTCGTAGGTACATCCACACGTAAGTAGCTCGGTGGCGTAACGAAGATTGTCATATAAATCGTCTTCGTTATTGAATGCTCAACGTTTGTACGAGAAATTCTTAATTTTTTTCATATTTTTTCAGCCAAATTTCAAACTTTTCATTCCTTGCATACGAGTCTGGTGCGGCAACTCGTTCAAAAAATTGCGAGTATATTCAGAAGAATAATAATTAACGAGTAGAGCAGCTTGACGCAAGTGTTGGGTCATCTTTCCACAAAATCATCATGTTTCAAATAACTGATCGAGTGAGAATAAGGACAATATCGCTCTCCGGCATAAGTAAACAATTATTGCGGATATTTCAATTATAAAAATGAACTCTTCATTGTTTGCGCACCGATTACAAATTCCCCATGTTCTGTTGGCTGGAAATCGATATATTTTATTTGCACACTGGAAAATGTGTATGCGTGCATTTGAGCAAAAAAAAGCCGATGTGAAATTTACGAATGGATGAAAAACGGTTCGAAATGAAATTGTGAATCGTTTACACGAGGCTTTGACCCGCCACAAAACGTTGAGGGTATAATAACGAAAAAAAAAATCTAAAACGTTGAGCAGAGAAAAATTGCGAAACAGAGAAGGAAGCTTGCACGCGGCTTTAGGGACGCCGATTTAGTAAAGGTTTATGTGTGCTAGATTATAAATATATATTGCGGGGGTAGGTATGTAGGATAACAGACCGCGGTAGTAAAAAAGAAAAAAAAGAGACCTCGAAAGGGTGTGGGTTACGTAACAATGCGCTCTGGAATGCAAACAAATTAGAAGTAACCGTTTATTTCTTTCTTTCGCCCTCCTTTCCTCGGAGAAATCAGAAAAATTCAGCAAATGCTTGCAGTTCAGTACTCACGTTCAATTTTTCTGGTCAAATTTAATTTACGTAGTAACAAACGTTCCGAGCAAAGATTTTAAAAACTCTTTGCTCGTGTTCACGAGCTGGTAAATGAATTAATTTAAAAAACCAAGTATTTTGGTTTTCAAAAGAAAATACGAAAAATTGTCACATCGCCTCAAATATGCCAATTCCGAATCCATCTGTGGAAACTAATAATAAAATTATCTGGATTACTTGATAAAGTCAAATTGCTACTTTCGTTGCATTCTTTTTTCCAATAACACTGACAAACTCCTTCAATACAAGGAACATATCGCACACGTAAATTCGCGCTATGCAAACAAGGAGAACTGAAAATAATGAAAATGAATAGCGAGAATTCATCCAGAGTAATGCGTGTTTTGTGCTGCTCTGCGGTTTATCACTACACTGTAAAAAGCCCAGAACACGAGATGCCCAGTAAACATATTTAGTACGTGTATTATCCTTTGCCCTTCGCTTGGTAAAACCTCCATTTATCGAGTTTCCGGTCACACGCACATTTACACGTTGCAAACGTAAGTTGAATCGTAATAATATTTATGCAGTGACTGCTGGATAATGCCGTGGAAAATTCATGCTGAAGTTCCTGTACTCTGTTGTTTAATGAAAATTATTTCAAATATCTATATGAAATTTCATTCTTCCGCACATGTGCTGCGTTATAATTAAACATGTACACACAACAAGGATTCATATACCGATTGCATATAAATAGATATTGAATTCTTACAGTCTCGGTAGAACGTGTAGTGACACCCAGAGCCGAGATAAATGCTCACAGAAACTTTGAGGTGCAATGTGGACACTCTCAACCCTACTGCTGTGTATATGAGAACTGGATATGTATATAAATCACGTGATGGAGCATGTACTGAGCAGACGATTGTGCTGAACAGAGATGTCCTTATGGGACGAGAACCATCCAAATACGAATATATGCCTTTACACGTATAGTCTTATTTTATAGGCGTATAGGGAGAGGAATTTCTATAAAAAATTACTATGCCACCATAGTTCCCTGGTGACAGTATCGTCCCTCTAAGAAATCTTAGCAAAAACGGCAAAAACATAGTAATGTTTCATCTGAAATTGGGCGAAAAATGCCAAATTTCCGCTATTTCCGATAGAATTTGAATAAAAATTACTATGTTTTTGCTAAAAATTTTCAGAGGGACGATACTCTGACCAGGGAACTATAGTGGCATAGTAATTTTTTATGTAAATTTCTCTCCGTGTGCTCGATGTCAGTTGGCCTACTTCCGGTTCTAACTCTCGTTGCGTCTCATTTTCGGTTTGTTCGCTTTATTTTGTCAGGAAAGTATTGTCTCTAGCGAAAAACCAAAACGTAGTAAATAAAAGAGGAAGCGGAGCGAAGAGAGAGACGGAGAAAGGGAAATAAAGGGGCAAAAACTTTTGGTGCTATTTTAATTAAAAGGGAGATTCGTGGAACAACACACACCAATTTTCACGCTTCTCTTTCAATGTATGTTCATACGGAACGACGCTTGTCCAATGGATAATGGAAGGGCTCGTCCTCCCGCGCATGAAATGTTGCTAGAGTTTTCTGGTTAGTTAGTGGCGAAACTTTCTGGCCCTAGGATATCCGCGGTGATGCTTTATGTGTATATGTTTTCGGGACTTGTATAGTAATGCGAAAGAAGGGCAGAAAAGAGATGACGATGATGATGGTGATTGATTAACGTTTTACAAATTATTGCGGCAGACTTTCTCATCGCATTGTGTAAAACTGACAAGGGTGCGGTAGGACGATGTTGGAATCGTCTGGATGAATTGTCACGGAAGGAAGTAACTCGCGCTAAGATGGATTGGTTGATTTTTGTAGATTCTTCGGTAAATGTTTTTCTCCAGTGGATATATCCGTTAATTGTTCCGACCGAAAGCTGTCGTAGCAGGTAACGACGATCTGGCTGACATGTAATCGGTAGTGTCTGGTGATTAAATTTTCTGTCAGATTGTAATAAACCAGGAAGTTGTAATCTAGCTTGGGAAACGAGGACTAATTAGTATCATTCCGAGTTGTTGCCGGAACGAATTGTTTATGTCTTTGGGTCTGTAGAGAGTGGCATGAACTTTTTGTGAGATAATGGAGAGAGGGAGGGAGAGAGAGCGAGAGAGAGTACATGGGGAATCTTGGTCGTCCTTAGAAATGCTTTTACCCGCGGTGCGGAAGGATTTCACCAAAGTTTTCCTCTTTCCTTCATCGGCGGGCAGACTGTGTGGATACCAACCGGTAACAGCGTAGGCAACATCCTTTCTCTTTCTCCCCTCTGTCCTTCGCTCACATACCAACTACTATAGCGCTCCAGTGTAAGCAGCGAGTTTTCGAAACACACACGTGTGCAGCCCATTTTCGTGCGCCACATTTCACCACAAATTCGCAATCGAGTCACATAAACTCGTTTCGTGAAAATTTTCCGGAGATTTTACTTCCACGCCCGCCTTCCTCACAAACTCTCTCGTACCGCGGGCCAAACGCTCAGGACTTGCTGTTCTCCGAATGTTTTTTCTGATGACCCTCGTACCTTCTATCCCTACTCCCCGAACCTAGCGGCTCACGTTCGCATTTAAACCCTCGGTTGACTCGTGCTGATCGGGTAGAGAGAAAAAAACGTCCAGTGTACTGCCATATTGCATTTAGTAATAAAACGGACGTGTCACGAACCGTAATAATGTAAATTATCATACTTTATTGTTGATTGTTATCGCGCATATTAAAATCGAATTTTAATAGAATCACGATGGGCAAAGTGCGAGGGGCAAGGGAAAAGGAAGCATCGTGCATTATTGGTAGTGCGCGTGTCGAGAATATTTAATTTTTCATCCAACATTCGTATGTCCAGAGTATTCCATGAGAATTCAAGCGACCGAGAGTCCGATCAATTCCATTTGATTTTCATATTAACAAAACAAAAGTCTCCAACCATTATTATTTTCCATAACGTCCAAACGCTTTATGAACATTCCTACCACTCGTTTAATTCAAGAAATATACGATTACGCGACGACACTTTTGCCAAAATAGTGAAAACGTAGTGACGGTTGCTTTTTCTACTCGCACGCACTTGCACTACCGATATGTGTCTCGAGGCTAGTAAAAGTAGGAAAATACCATCGCGACAACGAAACGTCACCAATATCGAAACAAACATCCATGCGTAAACAAATTTTGTTGGGAATATTCCCAGTATCACGTTCACTCATCAATGTCTCCTCATTAAATGAATATTGCAATAATTATTCCTCATCGAACGTGTGCAGGCTGAATAACCTTTCTCTTTACACCCGTTGCTGTGCCTTCCTATTCGTTCTCTCGTTCTCCCTCACGCTCATCCCCCAGCTATTGTCTTTAGCTAATTTCGATGTATTCATAATAATATACCAATCGTAATATGAAAATAATGTCAAATGATGAGTCGAAAAAAAAATCATTTCAGTATATTATTCCGTCCATTTGGAATCCTCACATTTTCCGTATAATGAAACGGCTGACGTGAAACTGTTCACATTAACTGACAAAAGAAAGTTACGATATTACGATTTTGGACAATTGATAAAAGCCAGAGATTTTATTGAAAAAAATAATAGGGAAAAAGGTTCGTAATACTGTGGGTTGGAAAAATGATTGTGGTAACGAATCAATCACTCCAGTGCCATTCACAACCAAATACGCATGAAGCTTTCTCGATTTGGAAAATATTATCATTTCCGAGAATTGCAACAATGGTAAACGTAGCGAGCCAGCAAACGGAATGTCTGCTTGTGTATTAGAGCGACAGAGTCAATCTTTAGCTATGTACTTTTCTCACCCCTAATCTGCCAACCGACGAAGACACGAGTGAGGGTTGCAACGAAACGAAGGAATAAAGAGGCTCGCATGAGTATGATATGAACGGGGGTTGAAGCATCACGCTATACCTTCGCAACGAGAGGTATATACATAAGTATCCAGCGAGCCCTCAACTGTCTTACGTCTCTCAGTCAGTGTAATCTCAGGTTAAACCCACAGCATGGCTCAAGGAAATAGACCTGTTCGATGTAAAATGTACGTGAGTCAGCAGCGATGGCGTATATGCGGAGATAAGAGGTTTCGTGTAATAACGAGCTTTCGAGATTTGCCGATAAAAGTTAATCGTAGGAATCTTCACGGACGCTGAATATAAGCGTCTCGTATAAGAAGGAGCGGAGAGGGATGACGGAATTCACGAGAGAGCAAAAGCTCTTGGGGGCTTCTCATGGTTCTACTTTTCCTTTTTTCTCTCTCTTTCTCTCTTCTATCTCTTCCACGAGAACCACGCCTCTTGTTTATGCAAATAAACTCTGGCATATTCCGGACATTAACAAACGTATACATGTGTGTGTGTGTGGGTGTGTGTATAATTAACGCCCAAGAGGATATTGTGTGTGTTTGCATTCGCAGCTCTAACGATCGATATAGGAAGCATCGATATAGAATTTCGTCTTTCTTTATGCACATACTGATTCTGTTAATAATCATGCAACGATAACAAACCAATCAGGTTAACCCAATAACGCTGGAGTATTGTCCATAACATATCTATACGTGCTGCATATAAAATATACGTGTTTACTATTGACGTGGGAGCTTTCACAAGTGAATGGTAAACACTATCGAACCTTCCGAGAATGCGCGATTCGCGTACAAACTCTGAACTGATTGACTTCAATTTTTAAGCCGCGGGGCACGTTTTATGAAAGATTCCAGAGCCTTACGATCAAGTTGAAAAAAAAATGTACAATAATAAAAAACCATATGTGTTCGAACGAACGAGAATGTCGATACGATATTAAAAAATGAAATGACCCTCGAAGAATAACGTGACGCGAGACGCCGTGGAAAAATGTGAACAAGCCAGAATTCGAATATTTCAAATTATTTCAAGCGAAGAATGAAAATTTAAGAATGATCGTAAAACTGAAGCTCGCTCCAGAGATCACTCGTTTTATGAAGGCGAATGAGCAAATTAGCTGATCTCGAAGACCACGAGACAGAAAGCTGTTTTATCGTTCCATCGATTTGGCAGATCCTTCTACATGCAAGTAACAAAGACTAAAAACTACAGATCCGTATTTCCGAAAAAGTGAAAAGTTTTAGAAAAGCATGAGGCGTACCAAGTTCACTCAACGATACCATGTGGCTCTATAGACAAAATTTTATACTACCAGCTATTCTTTATATATGTGCATACATATGTATATATAAATCCTATGTATTGATGTATATGTATAAATATATATGTGTGTATCGAGGCACATGGGCCTCGAGCTTTGCTCCGCGCTTTTGGGGTTTTCACGAGCGGGTTATATCTCTTTCACCCTTGCTCTCTTGCCGCGGGGATGAGCTCTGGACCAATCGAATCTGAGTGCTTTTTGGCGTAGCTTCTCATTTCCTGTTCGCTAGTTTTACCGTTAGTCCGTATAGATATGTGCAGAGCATGAGAGAGGGAGAGAGAGAGAGAGAGAGAAAAATAGTTACACAGTAGTTCGTGCGCTCGTACAGAGCTCTCACCATCGGCTTCTCTCCGACATTTACTGCAATTAATCGCAGCCCCTGTAATTGAGAAAGCTCTGGGATTCGTTCAATATAAAAAGAAGTAGCGACGGCGCGATCGGATCACTCGCGTCTTATAGTCGAAGTAGAAAGAAAAAGTTAAAGACACTCCCGATGCTTTTCGTCTCGAGTCGTATATTGAGGAAGGAACGAGTCACATCGACAGTAACACATGCCAGCACCTTGTACAAATTGAATTTATTTCGATAGAGACTAATTTCATTGGAACTAAAGAAAACACACCGTTTTTGTTCTTGCATCGAGTTGTTTGCCAGACATTCTCACATGATTCAACCAATGGAAAACTGCGAAAATGTTTTGTTTATAATTCTTCGAGCTTTTAAACTTACGATGCTTTTTTTTTGGTTTTTTTATTATTGAATACCATTTCGTCGCGGAAAAAACGCCTTGATTTAGTTTTTTTGTTGTTGTTCCCCCTCATGACTGTGTTTACCGCTGACAAACTCTTTCGAAGCGACTGATGCGTTGAGGCTTATTACACACCAGAAACGATACAGATTTATATTTAGTTTTGTCTATAGATATTTATCACGAACAATGTATAGCAATGTATAGCTAGTCGAAAATTCGTTTCAACGCTATGTTTTCTTTTCTCTTTCTCTGTATGTACACAAGGCTTTACTTTATTTCTTTCTCGTCTCCTTGACTCTCGAGAGCACGTACCGACCACCACTCTTCGCTATATCCGGCGAGAAAGCTTTACTCGCCTTAGCTGCTACCCGCGCTTTCTTCCCTCTTACGCTATTTACCCGCTGGCGTATTTCTCCACCAACATCCCTCCCGCGCTTTTTTCATCCGACCGAACAGATATTCACAGCTCCGTAGATTTTGCAATATACGTTTCTCTCTCTCTCTCTCGCTCGCTGCGATTCAACTTTCATTCCCTATATCTTCCGGCATCTAGGCCACCAATTCTTCGATAAAGTATATAAAGAACCATGATGGTCCTGCTGGTCGTGGTGAAAATATAACGAGGCAAAATCCTCGACATCCGTATACCAGAAGATCGGCTTCGAGAGATAATGAATTCCAGATTCCCTGTCCCTTATAACTCCTTCCTAACTCCTTTCTCTCGTCACTAAATAAAGGAAAGAAAAAAAATGCATAAAAACTGCTGCGAATCTGCCTTGGAGAAAGAAGAAAGAACTGATGAGGTTTCTTCTTGTCTTCCTCTTTGTGGTTTCTCTCTTTTTCGTTTCACCGTGCCAGTGAATTTCCTCGGGATTTCCGATAATTACATACAATGAAAACTTCCGAAGAATAAATTGTCAGAACATTTGAGATATTTCTTTGCAGAAAGATATTCCCAACTCGCATAATAGAGAGCTTGATTTTCAAATTATTGTTTTTTCTTCCTTTCAATTTTCCTCACCTTTCGCGAGATTTTATTTGTATTCTGAAAAGTAATTCATACGATTCAGAGATTTCATAAAATCTCACATCTGGGCAACGAAAATCATTTTCTTCATTTTATTATTTCACAGTCGTATTCATCCATCGATATTGTGATTACTCGAAGACGATATACAGATGATTCGAGTCATATATTCCTGTTAATCCGACAGGAAAGGGAGAGCGACATTTTGTCCCGATTTTGTAGAGACGCTCGACTTGTCCAACCATCTGGCGCAAGCTCTCCGGAACAAGGCACATTTTCCAGGCGTAGGAACAGCAACTCGATCCCTTTCCTTGATGCGGTGACACCGCAGCATTATTGCAGCATTCCTGACTGCTGACCCCTATCAATCTCTGCGTTGTATGTCAGTAAAATTATACGTAGAAAATAAAACGACTGTCTGATGAAAATTTTACGACAAAATCTCTGATTTTTCGCTATTTTTCAAATCTAGTCCACATGGCAATTATTCTCGTTAAAATCGAGGACGTCATTGCCGGATTAGGATTCGGGATAGTCGAGGAAAACTGTCGACACTCTCTCGCCACTATCTGAGAGAAACGGCAACGAGTTCTGCTTGGATTCCTATAAACCATTGCCTGGGAGTTGGACATTTCCGTCTGACCACCTCCGATTCGGTTTCGGTTCCAAGACCAGCAGCGACCTGACGTGTGAAACGCTGCTCGTCTTTTGCGCATAGTTCTACGATTTTTGCACACAGCCACAGATAAACGGACAAACGAAATTTCCTCAAGGATTCTCGTGCGTTAAAATTGCTAAATAATAGACAACGCGACAATTTTCGATTCGTCAATTTTATATGCCGCTGGAATGAATTCTTTAAAAACGATATATTTGGCGGTACATATGGGGGTCGTAGCACGCCATAAATCGACTAGAAACTCTTACAACCATAAAACGGATGCGGACCATGAAGTAAGACAAGAATTCTCACTGCGGCCCTAACGCCGGACAAAGTTCTTGTTTGCGAGGCCAACGTCTTGGTATTCCGTACAAGGAGTGGGAAACGCAGAAGCTCAAGGTAATGGTGGTCCTGGTTACGGACACGCGTGTCCGAGCGAGGCTTCCCTAAGTCCCACCGGGTGAGGTAAACCCTCTAGTTACCGTAGAATCTATATGCGGGATCCTCTCTAGTCCGGATAATGGATAGTACACGAGAAAAGGACATGGCGAAACGGGGGATGATGATGATGATGGAAGGAAACATAGCGGGAAAGAGAGTGAGCAAAGAAAGTGGTACAAGCCAAGAAAAACCGAAGGAAAATACACGAAGGGTCTGTGCGGATACGCGTCAAGCTAGCTTCACTTACTTAGGCTCACTGTCCAACCCTCGTTTCTTTTACCGCTCAGAACGAAAAATGTCACTCCGGCAGACAAATGACTACACGCTCCTCCCTTCGATCCAAATTTCTCCTCCCTTTTTCATGAATTTTATATGCGTTCTCCTTATTTTCCCTTTCCCAAATAGAGCGAGCGGGTTAAAAGGGATCTTTCAAGAAGGAACGTAATGATGAAAAAACACGAAAGTCCGTCACTCAAACGTTGATTAACTGTACACCAAGTAAATTGAGCCTGGAAAGAGATCATTCGGAATAAAGGGCTTTTCAGAAATGTTTAGCAACCCTCTGCAATTGGTTGTTACCACTTTTTATTTGTTCGGAACTATCTTCACATAATTTTAGTCTACGTCCTTATTAATTCAGCAGAATTCTCGAGGGTGTGTCGCGTCGTTTTTTTTCTCAGGGTAATTTTCAATTCACAACAAGCTTTGCTGGGTAAAATGCGGGTGACTTAACATACGTTTTTTAGATTACTCTCTCGTCCACGGAGCTCCAGCGACCACGGAGAGTTGAAGAAAAAGATATAGAAGGAGCAGTATGACGACGCTCGCTATTCCGTGAGTCTGGCTTTAGTGTCGTAGTGAAAAGAGACGAAACCGGAGCAACGGCACAAAGAGCTCTGACATGGAAAGCTCTCGCTTCCGCCCTGCTAAGTGTTATCTTTGAAATTGCGTTTCGCGACGCTCGCGAGCGTTATTAAATTAAGTTAGCTACGTGAAAGTTTCTTTCGCAAGAGCCTCTCTGCTCAGCTGCTGAATATTATTGTGGCATGCTGAGAGTGTGCGAGCAGGCCCAAGTGAACTGTACAGAAGGGGGGTGATAAAGCGTAAGAACGAGGTCATACGAGAGAGAATGAAAAAGCAGAGGGAGAGAGCGAGAGCAGGTGTTGGGAAAGAAGGATGAATCGAGAAGGTGCAAGGAACTGGAATTTCTTCGCTATGACGCGTTCAACTCGATTTTAAGCAACGACTGGAAATTCGCGCCTCCCTTCTTGCTCCGCGGCTACTTGACTCAACGACTGATTGCTGTCCGGAAAATACCTCAGAATAATGCCACGAAGAAATAGACTGAACAAGAACTGTCTCGTGTTTCAACAAATTTCAAGAAAAAAAAACCATTTATTTGCAAATCGTAGAAGCAACATTTCTCGAAGAGCGTCCTAACGCTTGCGATGCAGTGCCTGCTGCGGAAACACATCAAAAGTGTATTGTTTGTGTCGTTAAAGTGACAAATATACTTTTAATGTGAAAGATGATCAGTGCGAAGCCTTTATCTATCGTTGCACTGCTCACTATGCCTATTTATTCGGGTTTCCGCGATATATATGTCGCTAAATTAACAACGCATACTAATTATCACTCCGATGCCGGTGACCGCGGCACGAACCGACTGAAAAGCGTATTACTTTATAAAGTAATATATATTTACGGTGTAGCCGAGCTACACGCGTTTTATGTTTCCCCACGTGGATTATGCATAAAAGCGTTTCGCGTCACGAAAATAATATTGAACGTTCATGTCTGTGGAGCTCTTTGGACGTAAGTCTACACGATTTTACGTGCCGATCGCGAGCTCGTGATCCACTTTTGCACGACAAAAAGGATTACGACATCGTACAACTACGTACAGGCACGTGTGTTATGGGGAAAGGTCGAAAAAAAGCAAAAAAAAAATGAAAAGTGCAAAAATAAAGAGCCACAACATCATGTATGTACGTTGTCACACAAAACCACACGTAAATAGAGTTTGCGGTCGTAAAAAAAAAACGTTACACTCCAAGAGAGGAAGAGAGCCTATAGGCTGGCCGAAGCTCATTCCATTTTTCATAACGCCCTATAGATTCGTCACTATTTTTATGGTTTCTATAAATGCTTGATATACGCGTCTCGTGTTTAGAAAATTTGTCAAGCAGTCTGGAAAACAAAAAAAAAACAAACGTCTCACTATATTGCTGTCGTAATCCACATATGCTGTACTTAATCAATTTCAAGCTTTGAATTTTGTGTATGGAATATCTTTTCCGTCTCTGTTTTGTTTTTCTTGGCGTCCTCGTTGAAACATATTATATACGATTCGTTCACCCCTGCTGTTTATATTTGGCTATTTGGCGAGAAGTTGGACGAGGGCGAGACAAATTGAAGCTAAATGTGATCGAGAAAGAAATATATGACATCTGATAGATATTGTACCTTGACCTGTGGGCAATTCAATGTTTGTGTCTATACGTATATATATCGCTCGAATCGTATAGCGCAAGCAAGGCTCGGTTTCTATACGAGGAAGCTCTCCCGCGAGAATAAGGCAGAGACTCTCCTCATTTCGTTTAGTTTATTAATAGAACGACCCGAAATTATTTTCCAGAGAAACGTCTAGACCGTCCTCTCTTTTCTGAGCTGCTTTTACTTCTGGCCTTTTCCATCTCATCCTCCCCCGAATACATACGTACACCATCATCCTCGTAGCTCACTCTCGTTCCCTCTGTCGGGGCCTCTCTTCTTCTTCTTCTTCTTCTTCTTTCTTTCTGAGCCTACAATATTCCTCCGAAGACGTGGCCGTCGCAAATTCAATTGACCAACCATCCCACGAATGTCCATCAGCCGAGTCCAGAACGATGGTCGGTAGTCTATTGCCCCGTACTGTAATAAACGGGAATGGAGGAAAGAGTGGAAGAGATAAGAGCCAACGATTCCTCATATGGCCTTAATTATAGCGCGAGCTAATTGAATCATGACGAACCGATCGATCGATGCAGACATCTTCGATACAGAGTTAACGACCGGGAGGAGCTGCATCGAAGAAATCTAAAAACACTAAAAGAGCTATGCAACCGTCCAACAAATCACTCGCATCCGTTCCTCGTTTCCCCTCGTCGTCATCCTTGCACGTCCCTATCGTCACGATGTCTCGTGGTTTTTTAATAGCCTCGGTACTGCGATCGGCCATAAATTTCCGCTCCTAATCGATCGTTCATTTCATTGTACGCTTTCTTTTTGCCGATGAATCAACAATTATTATCCTTTCCATCCATTGTCGCCAGTTGCACTCTGAAAACCCAAAACGTCGAATTCACATCGCATGACGAAAAATCACGAACGTAAATAAAATATGATCATTCCAACTTCATTTTGATCCTCAAATTTTTCGATACCGTGCGTTCGTCCATTTTTAATTTGACGAAGGAAAATTAAGTTCGTCGCATAATTATGTCGCATCGTGTGATAAATTCCAATATCCGTTCTACTTTCCGACTTTTCATTGAAAAGTTATTCCACCCTTCAGCCTCTTACAGTGGTGAACACTTTTTCACATTATTTTCAAAACGTTATTTCAGATTCGTATTTAAAATTCATTTTTACATTTACAGTGAGATTTGTTTTTTTCTCTTTTTGTTTTTTTTCGACAAAACTAATGTTTCTTTTATTTTTTTGTGTTACAGATGCGCCGAAGGTTTCACGGGTTTGCGGTGTGAGACGAAGGACGTAATCAGCACCGGAAGTGTGTACAATCGCCATAGGGCACCATTTTCGTGCAAACTTGGACTCTCAACCTCGTACTACTGCTAGCGATAGTAGAAAGGGACCCAATAAGTATCGACTATATACTTGTGGTGTTCCCACGTTATTTAAACCGCGGTTTTTCTCTAACGTTTCCGACCTTCGCATATATATTTGCGAAGACGAAGGAGATCCAAGAAATAACGAGTTTTCTGATCGGTCGCGCGACGGAGGGGAGTAAAAAATCATTGGAAAATGCGTCAATTGAATGCGCAACGGCGATGCGAATAATGAAATTCAGTATCGCGTGAAATTTACCGAGGGATTTAGGAGCGCGAACGATAACGGGCATTATCTATGGTACTATAGAGAGAGAGAGTCGAGAAAATTGACGTGCAAGTGTGTGCCATAGAGGAAAATGCGTCAAAAAACAATTCGCAAGTATATTAGTGGAAAAAAAATTGAAAAAAAACAAAACGTTACGCTAAAACGGACGTAACCCGTCGTACATGTGTGAATGTACGAGTGTGTATATACGTATACCTGTGTACTACCAAAAAAGCAAGAAAAAAAAACACTACGAAAGAAAAACCGAGTCGATGCGTCGTGCGAGACGAAGTTTTTTAGGGCATTAGGGAATGGTGTCTGTTCCCCCGAGAGGGCAGCATCGCGTAATCGAATGTTACAAATATGACGCGCGAGTGTCGGGAAGAGAATAATCGATTATTATTTTCAACTTTTTTTCTTTTTTCTTTCCTACAATCGTCATCATTTCTTCCGAAAGTGAGTGACGAACAGTCACTGACTCTGAGATGTCCCGCGAAACGATGTATATTGATATAATTGATATGGATTATTGGGAAGCGTATGTCGTGGGCTGATTTGCCCCTAGAGTATAGAGAATCGAGAATAGTTTTGAGCCAGGGCGAGTTTACTGTAGTATATATAAATGAGTGGAGGAGGATTGGAGTGGAAGGGAGAAAAGAGGGACGGCGGTTGCGATTACAAGACGATTAGAGAACGAGTCAAGCCTCAATTTATTTTACGTGCACGTGTATATATAAAGAAACAAAAAATATCGTTCCTTGTAAAAATCTCATTACGGAATCGCCATGTTTTAATACAAATTTCCTAGTACTTTTTTTTTTTGTTTTTTTTTTTTGTTTTTCACATCGCGAAACGCGAATGCAAAAGGAGGTGCTGTTGTGTCAATCGCCGCCGCCGCCACCGCCGTTCTCTCTCGTAGAGAAACATTTATACCAAAGAGTCCCGGGGTCACGGTGAATATATAAGCGGAGACGATCGAGATATATCACGGTGGGGGAGGAAAAACGACGAGAAGAAGCGGCGAGAGACAACGCGCGCACGTGTCACTCTTTCTCTGCAATTTGCGTAGCTTGGTGTGTATGTGTCTATATGTGGGTATATGTGCGTGTGCGTGTTCATGTGAGTGCTCGTGCGAGAGAGAGAGAGAGAGAGAGAGTTTGTTTCAAATCCAGAGTTTCACGAAGACGCGTCTCTCTCCACCGTTCGCCAAAGCGCGCCAAAGAGATTGATGGAAGACGAGAAAACGAAAAAGAAACGTGGAAAAAAGCACAGAGAGCGCAGCGATGGTAAAAGAGCGAGAAAGAGAGATAGAATGATAGAAAAAGAGGAAAATAGAGAGATGGAGAGAGAAAGAGAAAAAGACTCTCGTGTGCTAATACTACGACGACGTTCGTGCTGAAATAGTTTCGTCCGACGACGACGACGACGACGACGACAACGACTACGAACGACGACGGAAAAATCGGGCGTATCCCACGAGCTTGTGCCTCTTCGGTTCCTCGTTAATCTCGGTGCTTTACGAGAAAAAGAATTTTCAGATACCCACCGATGTTGCCAAAATATTTTTACTCCCGTGCCTCCGTATTTCCGACCAATGCGAAAGCGAACTAAAATAATTCAAAATAAAATCCAATGAAACGCTACTCGATCGACACCGTATACACGCCGACTGACTTTTTACCTTTAAATACAATTCGTTAATTCTTTCAAATCAACCCCTTGCTAAACTCGAAATTCCTTTACGACGCAGTGTCCATTTTCATCGCGACAAATATTTCTCACCCACTCGACCATCCAACGAGTCGTGCCGAAATAATTTCTTACTTGATTTATCGAAAAATTTATTTCCTCTTTCGTACAGTTGGAAAATATTCACCTTGTACGCAGTTCGACTCAGTATAGAGAGCGTCTGAATCCCTCAAAAATGCACACGAGATTACGAGCGAAGATGCAAATAAACTAATTCGTTAGAAAAGAAGCAAAAACCACAATCGAAGGAAAAGAAGACTTTAAGGCCAAAAAAATGATAAATGGAGAATTGATCCGGATGAAATACTAGAACGCGCACCAAATTTTGATTAATTAGCCAGAAGTGAAAGCATCTTACGTGCGAGTACTGTCAGCGTGAGAAACGGTGAAACGGACGAGAGTTTCGAGCTCAATTCGAACTTTTTTAAGCGGACTGTGCAAACGAGAAAAATCGCATTTTTTTAAGTAGGAAAAAAAATCGGGGGGGAATAAAGTAAATATTGTCGCGGTGGGAAGGTTCGACGAGGGGAGGGAACAAACTGAAAATTAATTTGAAAAATTTCTCGAGTCCGTCGATGACGAATACTCGAGAACGCCTAGTCAATCTTTCGAGTTTCTCGTTTATTTTATTTTATTTTTGTCAATGTCGAGCCACGTTAGGAAAGCCGAGACCGAACATATATACGCAAAGACGTATTACGTGTACATATGCGACACGGGGTGATAAACGTTTAATTATTTTGTACCGGCAGAACTTTGATCACAGCGGGCGCGCTATAAGCTCGTTTCTGAACATTGATAAACAGGAATTAGAGGAGATAGAGAAGAATTAAAATTGGCATTTTTCACGAGGGAGACTTCACGCTCGATATTTCAAAAGGGAGCAATAATAATAAAATCAAAACTTGGAAACGAGCCAACGACTTTGTTCGACACCAACAATGATTTTATGGAAAATAATAAATGTATCCCCCTGCATATCGAATTAAAGTGCAAAAATCGTTGCCCCAGAGGATGAGAGCATCTTTTTGGATACGCGAATATTTCTTTTTTCCGACCATTTTTCGAAGCGGCGTGAAGTATTCCTCAAAACGGCCTTTCACTCGAGGAATTCCTTAGGAAAAAAGGAGCTTCATCTTTTATTTCATATAGGGATGAAGGAAAGAAGAAAGAAGCTCAGCCGTGGATTGTAGGTACGTGTTAGGCAGCAACGAAGCTTTTATGTATGGCAGGATAGCGAGGGGTCCAAACAGTGTGGCTCCGAGTCGCGAGTTTTTCGACAAGGAGGGAAAACCCGCCGAGGGAAAATTCGGAATGACGAGGCACAGGAAAAACGTCATGAGGAGAAAAAGGGCTTGAAAAGCCCGTAAGATGATTGAGTCGATACGAAGAGAAAAAAACGACCGGAAAAACGTACGGTGAGGAGGGATAAATAAACGCGTTCCGTTCCCCGCGCACAGGCCACAATCTCGGGACCCTATTTATGTTTTATATATGTAGATATATATTAATGCATATATATATCTATGTATATACATATATATAGATATGTGTATAAAAAAATTAATTTATTTATTTAATTAAATAATTTTATTGATTTACGATTAAACCAACTTGAAAATTATCCTTGTTTTTTATTTATTTGTATCTTTCCCCACATATGTTTATTTTCTATGTTATTATTGGTTTGTTAATGTTTAACCCTCCGCGGTCAGCACGGGTCAAAATGACCCCAAGCGCAACCATTTGCCAATTTTAAATTTGGACAAGAATTTTTTCTCTCGATATTTTTATTCAGAAAGGTTCAAACTAATATTCGATTAACACGGCTCTGACCAGCGTGTTATTTCTATAACACGTGACCGTGGAGGGTTAATTAATTACTGATTTATTTGGTTTGTTTTGTTTTTCGCCCTTACGTTGCTGCACCTAGAAACGTTAGATTCTTCGGTAACGATGTAATTATCGCACGAATATGCTGTCGATAATTCAATTTAACGCACGAATCCCAATTCCTTTTGGTTGGAGGAATCAAGCGCGCTCAATTTTCACCCCTGTATATGCTTCATTTCGTTAACGAGCCCGTTATTTAATTACTTCCTCGTCTATGGTATAATTTCACAGTCGTACGCGTGGATACGTTCGCGGGCAAGGCATAAGAGAAAAAGAAAGAGAGCGAGAGAAAATGACTCGAACATACGCAGATATTCGCGTTTATATCCTCTTTGTGTTATCACTCCCTTGCGTTCACTATAGCACACGTCTCACCAGGTAGGTGAGTAATTATTGGTTTATTTTCTATTAATGTACTAATCATTGTGCTCCGACGGCGTAAGCCTTGAAATCTGCAGTCATTATGGTCAGCCCCGAACTCACCATTGCGTTATATCGTTTTCTGTACGCAGACTAATTTTAATGACTAATTATCGCGTTCCGTATTCGAGGAAACAAACACTATATCGAGTTCCGCGATCAATAATCGAAAGCTCGGGCATGATACACTCCACGCCAGTTCGTTGTAATATTTCGTGGCATTACTGCTCGGACTAGCGTTGCAGAAGCACGAGCTACTTTCTACTTGTCGTTACATAAAAAAAACATGGCCGTCGCTCACAATTAAAAATTCGAATCTCTCAATCAAAATTCGAACAATTAGAAAGGTCGATTCGAAATGGAAAGCCTCGCAAATGTAGTCGCGCAAATATAGAGTCACGATATTGCAAATTCAGAAGTGAGCAAAATCAGCGTTTGACAAACCGATCACGTAATTCACTTTATCGATGTACCAGAGGTATGTCCACATCGAGGCTGCTCCCGATTTTGTCAGTTTACTATCCCACTGTGTATTTGACCGAAACACCGCGATAGTCATTAGAGATACGACGCACTAGAGGGAAAGAGACGCTGTGATTCGTTACAGCCCCGCGTTCTTCTCTAGAGCCTGCCAAAAAATTCATCGACACTCAACGACAAATGAGCATGGCTCCCGGTGGAATATACACGTTTATTTATATTAGTCAACACGCACATAGTCACCGTTAATCCCGACTTATAGAAATTTCTACTGGAAATATTTGTTTGGCTGTTTTTTATGAAAAAAAACCACTGAGTCGATTTTCACCAACTTTTCACTCGAATAAACGTCATGGGTCAGGAGATCATTATTTTTTTACGGAATTTTCGATGGAAATTCGAGATTTTCATTCCGTGTCAAACTTTCAAGTTCGAATCACGAATTTAGAAATTTTCGTCATTTTTTACTTTCGGTGGGGCTCGGTTTTTGTTTTGTTTTATTTGCAAGGTACGAAAATTGACGCTTCTGTGTTTTATGTTTGCGCAAACGGGTTTGAGCAATTTTACTATCGATCGGTATCGCTCTCAGTGACGACGATGATACTTCGTCTTCGGGATAAATGTAGGACATAAAGTTTTAATCGTAAAGCCGCCGCGCACTGTGTCTATAGGAAACAGCGGAAAAATCGCTAGAAGCTTGGTGTATATTTATGTATAGAAATTCGCGGTCCATGTACAAAGTCACGCGACGGATTCTCGTCGTAAAAACTCGGCAAGCTCTCGCCCAACGATCCACTCTCGGTTATCCCTCCGAAGCGTCATCTCTGCATAGTTCGCTATTCCAAACTTTTCGCACGTGTACCAACCATACGTTCATGAATGCATGGACATCGTCGCTGTACGGGGCGTTCGAGGATAAGCCTTGAGTTACGTCAAACTGATTCTCTGGCATTATTTCCACCGGGCTTTTGAATGGTTCGTGTCCTCAAAGGCTGGACGGATATCCAAAGATTTATTTGGCGGTTACTTCATTGATAACCCCAGCGAAAAAAACGTTTCGTATCACGAAATTCCTGAAAACTCACAAAAGTATCCTCGTTACGAATGATTTCTTGAAAATGAAACTTTGGAGGGAATTTTTCTGCTCACTCGTTCGAGCCTCATTTTTCGAAAAATCAAAACCTCCCCCTATACATTTATAAAAACTTCAACTACACATGGAACTGCCCGTATAGAAATATGTGAACACAAAGTAGCCGAAATATTACGTATTCACGTTCAGAGTCCGCATAAAAGCTCGAAGGCGATAAATATCGCAAGCGCTCTCCCACGGATACTGTATTTTTGTGGGAAAAATGAATTATCGCGAAACGAGAACGCTGCTCGAGCGGCAGCTACCGTCTCCCCTGCAAGCGTGTACATACGAACGCTCAAATTTCAACACATGATTCTCCCCGGCGACCACCACGACCAAGCGTGAGCCAACATTTTGCCGTATCACTATTCTATACAAAGAACAATCGCACCAGAAGCAGCACAAAATACGTTCCTATAATTCGCTAAACTCATGAAGAAATTAACGAGTGTTAATTGCGGACAGTGACGTACGGATCATTTTTTTTGTTTCGTCCCGAGCTGAACTGGAAGAATTTGAAAATTTTCACACCGAGTGAAAAAACCCACGAATAGATTGTCGCGAAACGACGATAAATAATCGAATTTTGCTAATTTATTAGCCACATGTTAAAACGATGGTCAAGTTTGTACTATATGAGCGGCTTTTTTCCATCATTTTGTTTTTTGATTATTTTTCCAAAGGCTTTTGGCGTTCGGGAGCGTCGATTAATCGTCTGGGTAATTATCGAAAAGAGATCAATCATCGATACGAAGGTGCCTGTTTGCATGGGTGTCTGTATGAATATACAGCGTTGGCCGGAAGTATCAACCACTCCACAATGTTCGAACCGGGACAAAAAGTTGGAAATCTCCGGGAAAAAAAAACAGGAACCCATTTACGAACAGGGATTTCGAAGCTGACGAGTCGAGCTTTATTTTCTCCTTTCGGCTAATGCCGGCAATTATTTTTCAACCCAGCTCGTGACATTCCAAAAATAGCTGCTTTCTACTATTTTCTCTCGAGGACATTAGAACTTTCCAACAATCAAAAAAAAAAATATTAACAACAATTCGATTTCGTTCACCGTTCAAACGCTTTCCTGCCGTTCCAAACCCCATGACTTGCGGGTTACGCCAGCAATGAGAGAAATCGTCGAACGTCAGCCACGAATGGAAATCCCATATTTCAAATAACTTTCAATTCACCCAGAAGACCAAAGCCCTTAATTCCCGTCTCACGTTCTACTGTTTTTATCAAAAACCCCCATCGAATCTGACGATTTATCAACCACCTATTTTCCCAACCAGAATTCCGTGCGGCGGTGACAAAATCCCAAAAAAGCTCTAGCCCGAAAGTTACGTACGAAGAGCAACGACCTCTTGTCATCTGCTGGGACGTTTAGGAATATCAAAGTTTTGAGGATCATCCAACCGCTCATGATTGATTCAACTTCGGCATATATAATTGAGATTATTTGGTTGGCTATTCTGGAGCTTCGAATAAAAGTTGCAAAGCGTTACTATTTTAGATTGAACCGATGATTGTATTAAATATATCCGTGATCGCTGGATCTCTCGCATCAAAAATGAAGGGCTATTAATAACCAATCACGTCGAAAAGTTGACTGAAACTTTGTATCCAGCGTCACTGTCCAACTCGCTTCAGCATCAATAAACAAAACGAAATGAGCGTCGGAAATTTTCAATCGAAATTGAATATTTATTTGCAACGAGCGAGGAGAAAGTAGAAAAAATAACGATCGGATGGAAATATCCCAGAACCCGGTGTCTGGGATATTTTCCAGGAGAATATAAACGCTTCGGTGATTTCGTCCTGTCGAGTGTGAAGAATTTTAGTTGACAGCGATATTAACGGTAAGTTTGACAATAAATTGGCAAAAGGCTTGATTCTACATCGAGGCAGAGTGGCGGATGAGAGCGTGACACGGGGGCGTAAAAGTGAAAAGGGTTAAATTGTCTTCTGGTCAGAACTTGAGCGAGAGTAATGAGAATTTTGCTCAACCAGCAGAAATGCGATATCGTCATGCGTTCAATGAAAATAATTGGCGTTTCGCGTCTCGCTCACGCGAATGATCCGATTGCTGAAGGAGAGAACTGGCTAACAAACTTACACACACATTCCATTCAATTTCTCCGTGTGTACGTACGTTCGAATTTGTCAACATATGTATAGTATCATGTACTCCAGACAGAGGGAAATCTCGTCTCGTCATATCAAGGGCCTCTGTACATTCGCGCTGACTCGAATAGGGCCTCGTGGTTCACACTCCTGATGCAACTAATCGAGCGGTTGCAAGCGCAGCACTGCGATGGCAAGCTGCTTTCATGCGTCTCTCGTTATATACACGTACGTATACGTATAAGGATCGATCTCTGTGTATCGGGATACGAGTATGTGTGTGTGTGTGTGTGTGTGAGGGAGCTAAAACGTCGGCGGGCGCCCCTGTGGCCAATTAGCCACGTTCACGTTTTGGAATGACGTCAATTAATCCATCGAGCATTTACATACGTATACGTGCGAACATCTACGGATACGTTACAGCCTTTCCAGGGGCGATGTAAGCCCGAAAAGTAATGAGTCAATCCCCAACAGGCAAACGTCTCATTATTCAGCTTCCCATCAATTGCTTAAGTGACTTTTTTTTCTCTGATACACTTTTTTTTCATTCATTTTCATTGCGTGCTACGGAGCTTCGCGACCCTATAATCCCGCGTGAATTTTTCAGCAGATACAGAAGGAAAATTGTCTTTTTTGCGGTCGTTACAATTAGTTGAATTCGATTCTTATTCGTATGACCGAACTATCGTTCTCCACCTTGGCCAAGTGAATTTAGACGCGGAGAACGTATACGTGGCTAATTGGATTGACACACGAACAATGGTCGAACAATGTCCGTCCGATTCATTTCGTTACGCACGTTTGTCCTCAAGCTGCGGAGAAGCTCTCGTGAGACCGTTGCCATGATTTCTCCTGATGCGCCTACGTAATTCCTTCGTACAGCGGCACGTATACATTCCCAATATCAACAACAAATGTATAGATATATACATATTCATACAGATGTTCTACATGACCAGGAAATCGAGAGGGACGATCTAACTATTGAGGATTCTCGAATACGTTGTATATAGAGTCATGCGGAGGAATCAGTATAGTGAACCGTACGTGAATCAAGGCAGACACGCGCCATCAACGCTGAGGTCCACCAGCCCACGTTCCTCTCTCTTGATGGGAAATCTCGAGGGCGACTCTGCGCCGTGACCCGAAGATCAATTTCTCCAGGGGCGAACAAGCTATGTGCTCGTTGCGTCTTTTCTCCACACCCCTCTCCTCCTCTCTATCTTTCTGCATCTACGCCTTTCGTCCTGCATGACAAGTTGTCGGAAAAACATAATCATTTCGCATGAAATACGAAAACTCAGCTAATTATTATTCAATCAATCAAATTTTTAATCAGAGCGTCTCTAATTTACAAAGTTTACTCGCTCATTTAATTGTTTCTGAATTATAACGCCGTAGAAAATTCCGCTATGGATATGCAATGAAAGTTGATGAAATCGTTGGCGCAATCGGATACAGGAGAATGAGGCATCCGGGGAGAGTATGAGAGCGAGATGACGTAAAGTGGTCTACCGTATGGACTCTCCTTGTCAGGAAATGTTGGACTGGTTGGTGGTAGGTTTGTGTGTTTCCAGCAGCAGCAGAAACAGCAGCACACGGTTACAATCTCCAACTCTTTCCGTCGTAGCACAGGCGAAACGATGAAAAGATTGGGAAAACTTGGTCGCTCAGGAGGTGCTTTCCCTTACCCATAGGAACTTGGACTCTTTATTGGAAAAGCGGGGGCATACATAGCTCTGCGGGGCGTATATAGATCCAACGAGGCGGAGGAGGCGATCCAAATATACGGACAAGAGGATACATATACGCGTACATATACACATATAATTCTGCAAACACACTTGGTTCAGTGCCCAGCACTCGAGAGACCATAGATTCGAAGCGAGAGACGGGGGGTTGTCTGAATTCAATTGCAACAAAAAAGAGAAAAAAATAAAGTGAAACACTTGAGAAGACGGGAAAAAGGTGGATTGAAAAGAAGAAAAACAAAAAAAAAACAAGACGAGCGAGTCACCGTTGAAGAAGAGTTTAAGCGATCCTGGCAAAAAAGTTTTTCAAATAAACTTGGCCCCTATAAACTCACCAAAGTCTTTCGAACATGCTGAATTAGTTATAACAACGAAAATCACCACCGCGCCACAGATGCTAATAATATTTTCAGTACTATCGAGAAATTGACATTTTAACCAAACTGTCGCTTTCGAGATAATGTTTTGATGGGATTGTACCGAATTTACGGATAATGATGGAGGAGAAGCAAATTGCACAATTATCGTGTGTGATGTAGGGCTGACATTAATCAAATGCAGCGAAATTACAAAGAGACCTTTCCAACAGCGAATATCCATGGTTACGTGTATCGTCTACTTTATAGGAGGTTGTCCAGTGTGGGCGTGCAACCCTGACAGACGTGACAGCCAACGTTCATTCTGTCCCAACACACCGTGTTTTCCCCACCAACGCAAACTTTATAACAAACTGTAGTTTACACATGAATCCAGTAGAGCGTTAGTTATCGAGGCTTTATACACACACATGTATATATGTATTTTTTGTTGTGTTACATTTTTATTCACTCAGGCAGTTGCCGGGTTCTATGCGGTCCTTGAAAAAGTTATTCGAGTGGCTTAAGCTGAGCTTACCGAGTATCCATATACATACATCCTCGTTGTCGAACAAATCGGATATGAGAGGTTTGATTGGCCACTCGATTTGATAATCGAGTTTCAAACGTATTTTCCCCTAATCTCCCGCTCGACACGAGTTGGCAATTAAAAGCAATATAAAAACGATTTCCGGCTCGTGTTCCATGGAATCCCAGAGACAGAGACAGAGAGGGAGGAAGAGCAGGTCACGGTTTCCATTTCACCGTTGAAACGTATTCGTTATTTTATATACGGTTTATATATATTTATTATATTCGGCGTTCAGCTTTATATGGATATCGATCCATTGAGAATCAACCTAGGCATGTTTGCTTAGCCGTTCCATTATGGAAAAGCAGTGACAACGGATAAATTGTTAGTTCGTGTTGGCTAATTTATGCACATGGTAGATTCACAGCTCATACATTACGCGCTCGGCAACTCGAACGTTCGAAACTCTTGCACTTTCACTTGGAAAAAAAAAAAACAGAGAAAAACGGGGATGCACTTGTATTGATTAACCCTCCGTGGTCACCAGGTGTCAAAATCACCCCAAGCGCAACTTTGAGCTAGAATTACTACAAGTTATCAGCGCTCGGGACGGTTGATCTCTACTCCACAACGGTGCTTCGGGTACCCAATTTTTTTTTATCTACGTATCGCTTCTTTGTTGATTTTTTTTGTCATTTTGAAAATTGGATAAAAACATTTTCTCTCGGTATTCTTATTCGGAAAGGTTCAAACTAATATCCTGAATTTTTGGAGCTTGACTTGAGATATGCACGGAAAAATCCACGGTGTTAAAAAAACAACTTGTGCGTGAGCATCGTTGTGAAACTGTTTTCACGAACATAAACAGCACAACGGAGTGCTCCAGAATCCGATTGACATCATGAGGAAATTTCTGGTTTTATGGAGCAGACGGCGAAACAAATATCGTCAGGACCCGTGCGATAACGTAGAGGGGCGAAAAGCGTATTGGAGTCGTGCATAACTTTCCGATTAAATCTCGCACGTACCTCGTGTGTTGAGGTAATGAAATTCGTTTGATAGCTCGAGTGTTTGGAAGAGGGGGTCACCAGTCTCTATCGACCTCCCCCAGAGCACACGCACATATACCGAAAGCAAATTTACGCTGCACAAGTCGCTATACCGTAGGATATTATAAAAGGTAGCAACGAGAAAGAGAGAGAGAGAGAGAGAGAGAGAAAGAGAGAAACGCGGTGGAATGTGCGAAGAGCACAGATAGTTTTATTGAGGTCGTAGATTCATCGGAAGAGCGAGGATTCCAATGAATTCGAGGACAAACCACCAAAGCTCATTTCCTACTTTCAAGTTCATTTCGTATCGTATGCGGTTTCGACAAAGTCAGAAAAAAAAAAACAGATAATTTATCCGCAATCATGAAATTAGTTTATTTTTAAAAATTCACAGCCATATCCGGAGAGAAAAAATTATGGTGACGAATGGACGAAGCAAAGATTTTTACTGTACACTCCACTCCGACATCGTTTTTCCACGCCGTGGTAAAAAATCTTGCACAAGCGTAAAAGTAAAAAGAAGGAGCGTTATAAAACGATGAAGTTTATACGCGTCTTGCGTGGTGTACGATTTGAAACTCATACCACCGTTCGATCTTTTCCCCCGCGTCACTCGGTGCAAAGTCCACCCTGGCGCTGCCATAACTTTTGGTGCCGCAAGAGTCGACAAGTTTTCGCTCGACGACGATCTCTCTTTCGCTTGCATCCCCCGAAGCGTCGAGAGTATAGAAAGCTCTCGCTGGCACGCAACTGTATACCCGAAAGGAGAAAGAAGAAGAAAGCGAGAGAAAGGAGAGATGAAAGCCTCCAGACGTGTTTAACTTCAACCAAGAAAAATAGAAAGAAGCGTGTATATATCTTTGCAACTCTTCGTCCTCGAATCGATCACACACTTTCCCGTATACCGTGGGAATGAAAAGCAGAAATACAACAAAAAAAAACAAAACAAAACAAATACAAAAGACCCACCGCTTGAGCTTTTGCTCTTAGCTTACTTATTTGTTTGGCTACTCTGGCAATCTTTTCCTACCGTTTGTATTTGTCCGTTTCAGAGAGCGATGAGCGTCTTTTAGATTTTCGGATTATATCTCTAAACCGCTAGATGCGAGGCAGAAATTTATATCCGTCTACTTAAATGTTTACTTTCCGGGTAAAAAAAATCATCACACTGCTGTGAATAGTTTCTTCAATTCCGCCACGTTGCTTATGAAAAAATTCCTGCCATTTTTCACATGACAATACTAACAACAATTTTTCGCGGATGTAAAAGAAATTTTGCAGATTTTTTTCACGATTCAAACGGATCAAGGTTGGTGCGAAAATTGCTGTAAAAAAAAAACTCATTTGATCGTTTCCAGACTTTCCCGGGAAGCTGCGTCGTTAGAGGAGATGAAAAAAACAGAGAAACACTGTCCCACCGGAGGTAGAACGAAGGAATGATTAAAAAGCATACGAGCAGAGAAGAGAGGCACACAATTCCCTGGCACGCTCAAACTTATCGTTCTTGACGGTCCAGTAAGAGAATTTATATTAAAGCCGACCACTCGAAGAATGCCGGCACAAGTAAAGAGCGAACGAGGGATAGCGGTGCTCACGTCCATGATTAAATTATCATTTTAATTCAATGAAAACAAAGCGAGAACGTCAACGCTTGTTTTAGATTCAGTCTCGAAGCTCAACCTCCCGAGTTCCACCGATCGCCTCTATACAGAGCAAACTTTTTTACAAGCAAACTTATTTGAGTTTACTCGGGGATAACTAAGGCATTTCACATATTTAAGCTCCGGAGCTATAAAGCCAGGCTTATCAAGGTGAGCAACCAGATTATTTTTGTCATACGTTCAAACTCGCAACAACATATTTAAATAACAACAACACGTGTCCATTGAACCAGTACACGGTTCATCTTATGTTGGTATAATAATAACGTTGCACAAAGGCATTCGACGATTTACAAAACAGCCGAGATTTCCTCGGGTTTTATTCGTCGATAACATTTTTATATATTCATTTTAAACACGAGACTCGTTAACGAACTTTCAAACATAATTGCCATCGCCTTTCTCCAATTACTCTAATAACAAAAATTGATGAAACACTAATTAGCAGAATTGATAAGCTATAAATAATTAAATCATTTTATTTAATGCATACGCATGAGTTGTAATAACCGAAGGGGTCGATTGAAATGAATCCTTTATCGCGACAAGCGCCGTTGATCTGGCTACACCCATTAAACAATCGCTCCCATATGTAAATGCTAATCTCAATCAGAATTCATACGGGTATCCCAATATTGTCAAAATTTTAACGTCCGAAGAAATTACACATCTCTGCTATGTATCCAGTATCTCGCAATAATGAACGGAGCTTTTCAGTTTCTATGGATCACAATATCGAGTTTGTTTTCGGCCCCATCAAATATTGTATTTGAAAGCTGAAACTAGACACCTCGATAACCATCACAGCCTTGGATTATTGAAGACTGGGCGCATTGAACGTCACTCCGAATGCTGAATTAAAAATTCAATATTTTATCGGAAATCTCAAAGCAGAATATGGAAATTCGAGTAATTTTTAAGACTGTTACGGAAATTCCTATGCTTCGTATTAAATTTTGAAAATATTCTCATATTCTTTACAAAGAAAATTCTACGCGTGAGTTAGGCCGCCTGCGTCTACGGAAATCGAGGGAGGCTAGATTTTTCTCTTTTACGTTAGAAACGTTGAGGCCATGGGGATCCTCAAGGGAGCTGACTCTGGAGCTGTCACAATTCTGCCCTGAAATGATCGACCTACAGATATATATTTATGGGCTCGCAATATGTGATGATCAATA
Organism: Hyposoter didymator; assembly: GCA_037952995.1. Lineage (NCBI taxonomy): Eukaryota > Metazoa > Arthropoda > Insecta > Hymenoptera > Ichneumonidae > Hyposoter > Hyposoter didymator. The sequence goes on along the minus strand of JBAJMU010000003.1, from coordinate 6,242,747 downwards.
GGTGGCGCGTAAAACTTATGAGGCTGCACGAGTAACAAGACGAGGGAACGAAGATAAAGAGATTATACGACGTGATGCGCCAAGAAAGAGTTTTTTGTCTATGTGGATTTTACTACACAGAGAATTACCCATAAATGTGTTATGGTGCCGAAAGATCGGCAGCAGCTCATACTTCAGTCGGAATATCAGATAAATCAACGTAATTTATTCTTCCCGGGAAAATGATGTTCGCAGGATCGAGCAAGGGATTTAGTCGCGAATAAAAGTTGGAAAGATGTCCGATTTTGTTTTGGCGTTCGTTAGGGTTGTTGTACATATTTCGTGGTAAAACTAAAATTATTTAGATCCGAGACGAGCAGATTTCATACACGCTACACCCGAAAAAAAAATCATATTTATACGTAGGATCTTCCACAGAGTGTGGCTATCGTTTTTAAGCGAACCATCAGCAATTTTTTAACCAATTTTGTGACTAAACTCTCACTGGAACGAGTTTTCCATAAAACTATCTCATCCTACCGAGAAATAAGCGGCGAAAAAACAAACAAATTTGGACATAATTCATGGGAATGAAAACGAAAAGTCATTCCATTGAGACTGTCCAGTTTTTTCATCAAATAAATGTGGCAGCAGTTAATTAAATACTGTAAACTGACCAGTCATTGGAGGGGAATAACGAGTCTGGAGTATTTCGATTAACCATTCAAAAAATATTATGGAATTCTTTCTCCATCGATTCAAACGTTAGGGGGATTCTATTCTCATCGTTGGAAAAAATACTCAAGACGGTTGCAACAAATATCGCCAAAGTTCATGAACAAGTGACAAAAAAGGTGGCTGTATTGCATTCGGATCATTTTTTTGTTATTGTTGTGTGAATCGAAACCAAAAAATCCCATTTTTCGTCACATTTTTCACTTTCAAAGTTCACAAGCAACTAAAAAATGATAATAAATCAAAAATCGCTAATTACCAATTTACAGATATTTACAATCTACAGCTCGAGTGCCAGTTGGTAAAAGAAAAATAAAAAGTTGCAGTGATTTTCGTAAAACCAAAGTTTGAAGATTTTGGAAAAAAATTCAACTTTTCATACGAAGTGCGAACTGGGCGTCTCATGTGAATTTGGAAATTTCAACTCATTTCAACTTGTGCGCGACTGTGCAAACGATGAAAAAGCAACCAATTGGAAAAGAAGGTTGAAATTGATGCAAAAAATGGTCCATTCTATGTAGAACGAAGTGTGTACGCAGAGATAATGTATATAGATATACATGAGAATTTTGTGGCGGTAGATTACGTGGAGCGACGTCGCGCAGACTCGTACTTGTTTCGAAATAAACGAGACAGAGAGACGATCCAACCCATTGGCGTTCGCACTCGGGCTGATATACATTTAAAAAGACAAGTTGAGCTGCGAGGGTTCGTGACTTTTCATACGAGAACTGTGACGAATACATGAGGAGATCCTTAGTGGGTCGAGGCCTAGAAACAAAAAAAATAAACGGAAAAACAAAAAGAAAGAAATCATTGAAGCTAACGCGGACGTCAGCGAGTTTCGTCGAGAGGAGACGGTGGGTCGTTATACCGGAAACAGCTCCATAGCTCTTAAAAATAAATACTTCAAATGAAACGAGATTTTTGTACCGCCGAGTCTGCGTGTGTACGTGTGCTTTTTAGTCGGGAGAGAGAACATTTGGAAGAGCTTTAAGCGGCACCCTTAAAATTGAAACACGTTTTTTTTTCATACGTTTCGCGAACCTCATTTTCAACGAATTAACGATATTCGAGCATTTTTTTTTTTTGGAACTTGATCAAAAAATTGGTGGTTATAACAATAGCATGGTTGATGCTCAATGGAGAATGATACGTTGTGTACGACGAAAGGAAGGCTAACTGTTGAGACAATGGTCAAGTCACCAATGGCAAAAAAAAAAGGAAACCTGAGAGTGGTGAAGGAAATGGAATCAGGATTTCCAGCCTTGATAGACTTTGCGATCTTTTGGTCAAGAGAATTAATAACTTTCAGGGAAGAAACCTTTCGCGGATACGAACAACGACGACCGATAACGAAAGAGTGAAGAATTGCGGTTGTTGGTGGGTTTCTCTCTCAGGAATAAGAGGAGGTTTCATTGCGTCGCTATTAATCTCATCTTTGTTAATCAATAACTGTGTAAAAACGTTTTCGCTGGTAATTTCAAAAGAACCGAACTGACCGAAGGTTACGAATGAATGACTTCTTCGAGACACCGTTCGACCGATCGGAAAAGTTATTCCAACTGAACGAACGATACGAAAAAATCTCTGAAGTGACAATCAATGAGTGGTGCAAAGAAACAACGAATATCTGAAAAATATTAGGATCCAATCGTTGCAGCAGTTCCGACCACGAAATAAAGTCAATTTTTCTTGTTAATAACTCATCCGTTAACTTTCCTTCGTATTTTATGACTTGATTTTCTCGTATCTCCTGTTACTACACGTATCGCGTAAAATAGCCACAAACCAAGGATGTTTACACGAGCGGCTAGTCCAACGACTACTCCGTTATACACGGAGAAATGAATTTCATTTTCGTTCGCAGACAGCAGCCACCGCCCAGAAAGGAGAGGAGAAGGCGAAGCAATGAATTCGCATTACGATGATGGTGGCGCCCGACGCATTAAACTCCCAACGACTCTGACATAGCAGGACGAAATCCGTTAGACTGAATGCTACACCGTACCGTCACTACGGCGACGTTACTTGTCGCTATATTTCCCATCATATTCTTTTTATGACCTGTATGCGCGAGTGTTTCCCTCAAATCCGGTGATACGAGGTCCCGGGACCAATGGTCAGTGTTTGTATAAATCGTCGTCGCAACCTCGCCTTGAAAAACGTAATGGGGTGCGCCAAAGAGCAATCACGGATTCTACTTCTCGGGCATTTTCAGTCCCACGAGCACAACAAAACTTTCAGCCTTTTGCTTTCATTCAAATTTGCTTCGAGCTCATCACCCTAACGATTTGTATTTTATTCAACAATGGAATTCGTTATTCAAAGTTGGTATTTTTTTTCCGTTTCTGCATATTACGCACAACACGAGCAACGATGATACTTTCGTGGATTCATTTACGTATCACTATCACAAAACGACTTCATTTAGGGATCCTTCAAAATTTTGTACAAATGTTCTTGGCACCGAAACTAACCGACGATTAAAGTTTGAGATATTCAATTTCCAATTTTTTACTTCTCCCATCTGACCGCGTGATTTTCAGGAAATTTTTCATCATAGGAAAAAACTGTTAGTTCTGATGCCAAGACCGTTTATACAAAATTTTGTCTCGATAGTGAGTTACCTCGATAATGAGTTAGCTGTGAAAGATCTAGGCTTCCGAAACAGTAAAATATTTTGAAGATCATGGGAAAGAGTTCATACATATGAATGATAAGAAAATATGGGGAAAAGTGAGGCTTTACAAATATTACATCCGGCATATGAATGATCCTTTTACGTGACTATTTTTTGGCTTTTTTATCACGACTGACGATGAAGCTTGCTTTGGAAACATCAGTCTGCGGGTGTGTACCTACATACACGTATTTATGTAGTATAATAAATTTATAAACACATACATATATAATATGGAGGATTTGAAGCCGTGAGGGTTGGCAAAAGACTATCGACTTGACGGTGCGGGCGATACATATGTATATACATGCATTATTCGGCATAGAGAAAAGAAAGAGAGTAAGAAAGGAAGATTTACTCTTGGCACGTGGATTTGAGAGTAGATGGGCGGCGGAAAGATGGATATTGAAAGAGCTCGTCGAGTAGAGTGTGGAAGGTGGGGGATATACTATCAAGTATATACGTATGTGTGTATCGCGCGCGAATGAGGAAGCAGCAGGGCGTCCACGTACGTGATGCGAATCGCAATTTTCAAATCGAGCCCTCTTTGTACTTTTTTTCCACCCGTCTCCATAGCAGACTCTTAGTCTACGTCCGGTTTCCCCTTTTGTAAACTTTTCTATCTCCAGTTTCTTTTTTCCCTTTTCTCTGTATCCATTGTTTTTTCTCTCCTTCGCTTCGATTCATTATCTCTTTTTTTTTTCTCAACCTCTTTCACCCCTGGCCCATTTCTCATTTTCCACTATACCTCGTTGAGTCTCACTAGCCTCCTTTTTCCTCTGCTTCACCCCCTACGGTTTCAATGCTGACCTCTGGCTATAGAAAACTGTTGAGATTGAAAATCGATTTCGATCCTCCAAATGACAGTTTCATCGGAAAATACGAGCTCTTTCATTTCATTGGTTATTTCTTACAAGTGATAAAAATCATAGAACCACCTTGTTACACGTTTATTCAATTTCCGGTGATCAAGGGAATTCCTTAGGACCGGTTGCTTCCAAAAGCATCTAGTTAATTGACAGGGTCGGAGCGAGATCGAGACATTTTCATACGGTTTGAGTTATTCGCCCAACCTACGTTGCAACGGGAATCACATTGTAGTTTTTGCGATAAAAATTCCTGTACGTTTCTCAGGCACTTTTCGCAAATTGAGAAAACACTCGGATCCTCACAAAGGGACGATGGATCGCTTAAGCTTGTAATATTCATCGAGAACGTTGGAAAACCTTCTGCCCTGTGAACTTCTTGTTCGTTTACGCATATATATGCGTATACATATATATATGTTTGAATGTAAATGGTAATGGAATACAGGGAACTAGTTACCTTAGCCTGTCCATTATATCAAGCACAAAAAGCCTTTGGGAAATTGTCTGTAGTCAGAGCGGGCAAGCCACCGAACCTTCGATCAACCGTGAAATCTAGTCTGATACCGTATTACCTTGTCCATGATGGCCGTATATACCCTGTATCCGGCACATCGGAAGCGTTGCAAATCGCTCCTTCCCTCTATCCCCGTCTACCTTTCTCTCCTGCTCTCTCTATATCTTTCTCTTCCCTTCGTCCCTAGCACTCGATCGTTCGTTTACCATCGTTACCCCAATCGCATCTCCGGAGCTACGGCATAGCTATGTCTATGTCTGCACACTTGAAGTGAAAATACCTTCCTGGCAGGTTGCTCACCAGGCTCGTAAGCTCTGAATAGAAAACAGTAGAGGAAAATGCGAATAACCTCGAACGCCTATAGCACCAGGTAAAACCTTTGGGAAATCGCAAATCTCGAAACCGGTCAAATGTTTAGAAAATCACGCGTTGGTATGCACCAATATCTCCGGATATTCGCAAATATATTAACTACACATTTTCATTATATTTGTAAAATCTTGTTACCCCTTTCAGTCACACATAGTCTCACAATTCAATTTTTGCTTCTTCATAGAGGAAGCTATGGGACTGTGAAATTTTTTTTTTCCCAGTTTTTAATGTCAATGGGCTTAAGGAATAAGCCTGAAGTTTGCAATGTTTGGCCCCAACGAAAAATACCTTTTTCCATCGATTGTTTGTTCAATTCAAAAAACCAGAACAATTTTCGCACTGATTTTCTCTTTGGACGCTAAAAAATGATCCTTTTATTGTCCTGACCAAATATTTAATGAGAAATTTCGAGATTTGCCCAAGAAAAAAGGGAATTTCGTTGCATTCTAACGTCGCAAACTTCAACTTGGTCTTTTGGCTACATGCAACAATGTTACTTTGTTAAAAACATAGGAAAATTCGAAATGATTAGAATTTAATGAAATTCCGTGAGGATATTCTCAAGTATTAAATATGAATATACAAATTTTTGAAGATTTTTCGTCTCCATAGCTTTCGAGTCATTGAACGCTAGAGTTTACATGCGTAAGCATAGAATTCAGATATATATATATATATATATATAGCTATATCTTTTGCATATTGTAAACTCCAATTATTCGACAACTATGTAGACGAGAAATTCGAAAAAAATTGTGTCATTGTATTTGATGCTAAAGAATGTTGTCGCCAAATTTTATTAAATTTTTATCATATCGTCGTATGTAGCCAACCTCCTTAAATTGTCCCAAAAGATCGAAACATCATAAATAAATAAAAGAGAAGAGAATTTTATCGAATTTGGTAAAAAAAATACAAATTCTACGGCATTTTGAAATTCTCAAAAAAGGATGTCACCGCCCTAACTTCTGCAAATTGCAAGTTCTCCAACTATGTTTTTTTTTGTAAATAGGGTATCATAACCGGGAAGTCGGTGTTGAATTTGGCAAATATCGGTCGAACGGTTCGAATTTTATGATTTTTCGAATTTTACAAAAATCTCAGTTGTTTGAAAATAGAAATTGTTTATAACTCTTTGCTTTAGAGTTTTTTTGACATGGTAGAGTGACAAAATGTGTTTCCAATGTTTTGAAAATCGATTTATTGCGTGACTGAGGGAATTGAGGTCCATCATGCATGTAATTATTTAGGAATTTTACGTATACGATGATCCACTGGCAATTACATCCACTCAGTGAAAGACCGAAATTAATGAATTACAGCCACGGTTGCAAACGCAACGTGGATGTTTAGGTTATTCAACACAAGACTCGTGGAAACGAGTATGCAATTTCGTCGCACAGAGCGAAACGAATAGAGCTTGGGTCGAATCAAATAATATTTAACTCTTTACGAAATGCGTACATTCAGGTAATTAATTTCGGGAATGGTTTTCCTCTACGAGCGGAGGAAGTCCGTACTTTGAATTACCACCAAGTTCTTCGCTCCGAGAGTAAATGGAGGAAAAAACTTTTGGCTCGTTGCCACTTGATGAATCAAGATGCGAATCTTTCCCAAATTCTCACGTAAACTCGATCAAATATTATTCTATGAATTTCCGGATATTTCATGCAAAGTTGAAGATTTTAAACTTTCGGGTCACATGGAAAATTTGTTTGTATTTTCTGTCAACCTTTCGGAAGGGTTTCGAGTGAATTTAATACGAGTTGCTCCTTTCCTCGATTTCCTATCAACTTTTCAACGACGTTAGCCGAACGTCGAGAATGCTCGAAGTGGAAAAGGATAATTTTGGACATTTAATATTTATCTAGTGACGAGACGTTTCCTCTACTGCGATCCAATAAGCTCATAGACTGAATTTACGTGGAAGATTCTCTCGCAGTGTCTATTTAACTTTTGATAATCTCATGAAACAATCGAGAGCACTTGTAATGAGAGATTTTTACGATTGCAACGACACGGCATTATTCATTCAATCAGTTCGTCTGCTGACGCCGATATGTAACGTCGGGACTGAATATAATTGTAACAAAGTAGATATATAATGTGGTAAACTTAGTTTGCCAGTCGTAGAGCACTTGAGGGTTTGACGATCGCAGCTTTCTATAGAAATGGTGAAAACGGTAGTGAAAAAGTTTGCAACGTATACGGATGAATAAGGCAGACGTTTAGAGTTGCTTTCAACGCTGAAATATTGAATGGATGTTGAAAACCATTTGCACGAAATGACAGATCCTGCGAAATTGAAGTCTATGCGGTTAAAAAGAGAGAGAGAGGGCGAGCAAGTTGACGCGGACCTATAGCAGAAACGAAATGTTGGAATATATAGGATATATAATGGCCCCGTGATATTTCTAACGGGAGCAACGCGGAGAGCCGCAAGTTTCGGCGGTGTGACATCGCGCCACGGGAGATAGGTGAACGCGGATGATTCACGAGTCACGGAAATAGAACTAGAGCTGGTTGCCGTCGTACGCGAACGACTCTCGCGTATATACGACCGCATCACCGACTCAAACTCTCGCCGGCTCAACGTGTGTTTCACGCTTATGTGTTTTGCCTCTTGGTCTCGCTGTTCCGCGGTCTAGACATTATCCCCGTCGTCACCGAGGAGACCAGCGCCAACCAAACTCTCGTCCCAATATTTTCTCTCTCTTTTAATCCGGTGAAGAGCGGATATCGCAGAAAAGATTCATACGCGTCTAGAAAGTAGTACGAGGGCGAGAAACCCGAGAAACGCTTCTATCAAACTAAATTTACAGACCATTGTAACTGATCCATCTTGAACAACGTCGGAATTCATATTCGCCATGAATAATTAACTCCCTTCTGGAGTTAATATTCCATGTACCACGAAATTCCGAACTCTTCCATTTTAAACTCACGTTACAATGACTTTTTTCCAACAATTATTAACCTCATCTCATGAATTATTTGAAATCATCTGTTTAAATATGAATTTCAATCTTTCTGTCACTTGCTTACACTACTGTCTTGAAAACATCAAGATATGGATAAGTTTTCTTCGTTCGCCGAAGACGTGACGCTCGCCCGCTTCTAGCGCATCTAGCGGCACTGTCAAGGTACGCTTTCAATTTCATGTACGAATTTCATTCTCAAACAAACAAACTTTTTCCAAGACAAAGCTTCTTGCTCTTGGAAAAATAATTGATAATCAATTTGCAACATGAGAATTACTCGATATTTCAATGAGTCGAATAAATGGAAAAATAAAGCATTTCTTCGATATTTTTTGTTCGCAGCTTGCACATCGGGACATTCATCGTGTTTTATTTTATTGTAGCCTAACTCGGGAGACCCGAGTAACCCCCAAAAATGTTCGCTCACATCGAGAAACGTTTCGATTGTTTCACTACAATTACTACCAAATAAATTCCCCGTTTTCCGAACCCACTGTTTATCTTCATCGAATTCGCGTTCGTGGAGATGGAATTTACAACAGAATTATTCTTCGTTCTCTCTGCCCTCTATTCCAAGCCCCTTTCCATTTCGATCGAGCCACTTCCTTCTCATCATGATTCCCGTATGATTTTTAGCTGTTATTGTTTGAGCGCTGCCCACCTCAGTCAGTTTTTGGTTTCATCACAGAGCTTCGAGTCGACACAGCCGTCGTGAACGATCCGACGACGCGATGCGGCCTCGCCACAACACTGGGGTAAGTTTGCTACTCGTATCGCCGATATAATTATATCGCGGGGAGAGAGAGAGAGAGGACGCGGCTTCGCAAACGACATCGACCCCGATCGTGCTTCCCTCAAGCCACTGTCCGCGTAATTGCATATTTCGCACAGACAATTGCAGAAAATTTCCTTCCAGAAATGACTACATTTCCGATATCTAATGCGAGGCCTGCACACGAGACAAAATGCTTGCGTCACTGAAATTGGAGGTTAAATTTCCGATTGCCAATATCTCGACGTCTCTTGAGAATTGTTTCAAATTCGTAGAAGAGAAAGGCTCTGGCAAGGGTAATATTTTAATGAAATCATTCACTCTACAGCGCACAAGATTCCCGAGTTATTAAGCTTAATTTTTGTCTGCTGGTCGCGTAGATAATTAAAAGATAAAAAGGAGAAGCGATAAAAAAAAAACCTTGAGAATCATACATATTTANCGTAGATAATTAAAAGATAAAAACGAGAAGCGATAAAAAAAAAACCTTGAGAATCATACATATTTATAGAAATACCGTTCCGCATGGAACAAAATATCGTTTGGCTTGAAAAAGAAATGTCGAAAAAAGGAAGATAACAAAAAGCTTGTCGGTGGGATAGCGCCAAGGGCCGGAATTTTTAACGCTCAAGGGCTCTCTCTAGCTTTGCTCTCAAAAATACGAGGATGGCCTCGGGTTCTCGTATGTATCACAGACCCTCGAGTGTGTTCATGGATAAAATATGAAAAAAAATTCTACAGGTATAACACGTAGGAAGAAAGAAGTGTGCAGAGAGGTTTCGATATAGAAAATCTCACCGCGAGATGACTGCGTAAAGTGAAAGCTTTTTTTTTTCTCCCCGAGCTCCAGCCCTACTTTGTACAGTTCATCATACTCAAGTTCTCGCTCTCTCTCTCATTGCAAAAATGGAAAAATACCACTCCCTCATCCGTAGTTTCAAACTACTTTCAACTTCAACGATGTATACTCTATGCACTCGACTATTCTAACGGTTGAAAAAGCCAATATAAGCGCGAGATTATCGCAAACGAAAGCTTTGAGCGTTCCAAGTCTTTCAAAGAAAAATAAAAGCTGCAAAAAACATTATTACGACAAAGTTACGAGTGCATTCGCTGACAAAAAAAAAATCAACTCATTTGAACTTTTATGAAAAGTTCGATGCAAGAATTTCCTACTTTTGGGTAAGTTCCAACGAACGTAAATAGGACGATTCACTGTAAGAAGATCAGCATCGTTAATCAGGTTAATTCAATGGAATGAGTTATTCAGTCTCATTTTTAGGAATTGAGCCAAAATCAATAATTCCTCCGGCTCAGATAAACGAACGCGTTCTGACTGATTATTGCATGAGATACATTCGTTTTAACGAAAAAACGATGGTATTTTGGAATCGCCTCGACGTTTGTTGCCCAAACGTACCCCGATCTTTTTCGTAATTATGAAACGGTCGAATTTTTCGTATTGTATTTCTAAAAGTAGTGCAGCCGCGAGCTTATCCGAGTGAGTTATCGTCGCTGGGTTAATTGTATTGTAAAATTTGGCAAAGAGAAATGCCCTTGGTATGGCTTCCTTCAGGATATTCTACTGAAATGATATCGGGGCAAAAAATAATAATAAATTACGGTACAGAACGTCGGGGGAGAATAAATTGTATTAAAGTTGAAAAAAAAAAGAAACGAAAAAAAATATGGATATAGAAAGTCCAAGAGATAAACGGAGAGGGCACAGATAACGAAGATAATATGAAAGCTCGATGCTAGTCTCGCAATTCTACAGTCTCAGGTATCCACGGACAACGGTTGGAGGAAAAATTTATCGTTTAGGCGATAACGAGAGTATAAGAAGAACCGGACCAGGGGTTTGGGTGTTTGCTGGTTTACGCAGCTCGGCTGGGCCGAGCTCGTTAGCCTAATCGTTTCAAAGATCATCCGATGTAGCAGCGGAGCAAGAGAGAGCTATATAAAGGGAAAATGAGCATAAGCGAGAAAGGGCGCGCCGGAGTGAGACAGGTGTACCCGACTTTCCTCCTCGTGGTAATTATTACCCAAGTTTTTATAAGACAAGCTTCATATTTCAGTGACTAATCTATGACAGAGTAAAAAGTCTCCCGTTCCACGTTCCCAAAGCTTTTCAACGGTATTTATAATGCAAACCTCTCGAAACTAAGATTGGGGATGAAAATGAAAACAGCTTTAAATCTCTCATCGGTGCAATATTCCGTCCGTGTGATGCTCCAACTAAAATCATCGATCGTCTGCACGAACACACCGGATACGAGCATAATTCATAAATGAGGAATAACGAAACGTACACGAACTTGAAAAAAATCGCTACCGGAAATGATTTGCGGTGGATGATCGAAGCTACTAATGGCGTAGAATAAAAAAACGAATCTTCTCATTGGAAACAAAAATCACAATGTAGAGTGAACGTCCATCTAGCTATTAGGAACTAGGATTAGCAATGAAAATCGAATCTTGAATGAAAAATATCGGCCATCAGATTGGTGCACAAAAGTGCTTTGTCGTGGTTCTGCTAATACGAGCGAAATATTTAATGAGGGATGAGGGAACTCTTTGGTACAGAACCAAAGTTCCTAATGGAGGAGATAAAAAAAGAAAAAATCATGAAATTTGTAAGGAAGATGACGGTTTGCAATGAACTGGAACGGGTTCGATGTTTCGACAGTCATGGAAATATAAACGAGAATGTGTATTCGTAGCAATAACAACGATATTGTTCCGGAAATACTGAGGAGGCTTGCGTACACAATGAAGCAGAAAAGCATATACACGCTGCTAATCTCCATATAAGGAGGAGAGAAAGGATTTCGGGTTAGACACGATAATGCACGAGGAAAGAGACACAATGAGATTTGCATAGGTGAAACGAGAACGATGCCACGTTTGGTATAACAAACTTGGCGAGAGTAGCCTGCGGGACTTGGCGACGAATTTCTCGCCCCGGTGGCGAGATAAACTTAATGGTTCGGCAGGGGGTCGCGCGGGGGAGGAGGGAATGGAGGTTATAATTCGAATCTCCGTGGTATGGTTAGGTGGGGCGTCGGGTCCAGTTGCAAGTTTTCATGAACCGCCGCGCAGCACACGCGAATATCCGGATACATGGAAAAGCGTACAAATAGAAACACATTCTCGTAGGTGCAGCACTAGTCATCTCGAAATTGCAAAGCCACCTCCTCGTCCACTCGCTATTCCCGATTAACTCGTTTCCCCGGTGTCTTCGCCCCTCGTGAGCTATGTCAAACGAGAGTTGCTACGGTGCGAATATACTTTGCATTAGTTGGCGCACGTAGATGAAGCTGGTCGCGTTGGGAGTAAGGGAGAGAGAGAGAGAGAGAGAGGGCGAGAGCAGCGAGCAATGACCAAGTACAAAGGATAATAAACCGTTCAGTCGTATTCAAGACACTCTCCTACTTGCCTTCTATCCTTATACACATATATGCTTCTTGCAGAATCCCCAAGGGACAAAGAGTACTACGTAGGAGCCAGAAAGTCAACGTCACTATAACGGTCGCAGTCCGTAGCAACTGATTCAACAGAGGCAGCTTGAGGATTTCGCTAAGCCACGAAGTCCGAGCAATGCTTCATGGATCACTCTATCCTAACTCTACCCTACTAGCTTGGCCGCTCGAAAATTCAGACATGACGAGAACCAACGCCAGCAGCCACACCGCATTCAGCTTCCGAAGCTTGCCAGCAAAACTTTTCTGGCACATACATATATGATTTTCATGCATCTATATACAATTAGGATGTAGGTGTATGGATTTATGTTGCTCCACTCACTCGTTCCAAGGGTCTGTTGCTCGGACGGAAAAAGTGAAATGCGAAAATCGGATGAGCAAGCTCTCACCAGGTTTACGCTCCATCGAATATACCAGGCTTATCGAGGATCACCGGAGACCCTTCCTAGGTAAGCTGCATATCTGTACGTCATTCTCAGCCCTCCAAACTTAAGAGGTCCTCGTTTCCTCGCAGTCCGTAACGCGCGCCCCCTCTCTCCGGGCGACGGCACCGGGCTTGCTAAAAAAGGATTATCGAATCCACCTTTTTGCTGGGCTTGTTGATTCCGACTCCCATCCACCTACAAACGTATAAATTCCGTGATAAAACCTCGTGTCTGTCGATTGAAACTCCAACTGCAGGAGGAATTAGGCGAACATTCGTTCACGCTGCAAAGAATTTATCATTCGCCGCGTTACAAACTTTAAATGTATACGATTCCACATTATTTAAGCACGTTGTATGCAACATTTTCTGTCCATAGAATTCCCTTAATCAAGAGGCTTCATCGTGTAGAAATTGTCGATATTTTGTTGAATACGGTAAATTAAATATTTTTCAAATAATTACCAATTTTGGAACGACAAAAATTTGTTTCCGAAGAGAATTTTTAGGATTACTATTCAAAAAAATGTTTAGTCGAACGTATCGAACAAAATATCCATCTTTTTCGACAAAATTTGGTTTTCAGTGTAAAAATGCCAATTTTCACTCTACTTTCTCATAAGAGAGTATGTCAAAAGTTCTCTTATAACTTTGCATACACTTTCATGTAACATCGAAGAAGCTTTATTTAGTTTTTCGGAAAAAAAGGTCGTAAAATTGTTTTGAAATTTTGTTCATTATATATAACAACTACAGATTACCTCGAACAATCTTGGATTTAGAGTACGTTGTTCTTTAGTTCATTTCTAACAACTTTTTTTCACGAACTTGGACTCGCAAACCGTTTTTTATGGCCGACAAGCAGACGTCTATTCTAACGATTTTTTTTTTCAATTTAATTTCGTATGCGAGCTTCCATTTTGCAGCGATGCCTTCATTAGCGGATGATTGAAATCAGTGAAATTCTCTTCGTCAAGCAATCAGTTAACGTGCTCTGTAACGTTCATTAAAGGAGGCAGTTAATTAACGAACCATCGACAGGTTCTCGATTGAAGTTGTGATGGCTGTCGTGGGAGTGCAGGTTCAAAGGTATGAGCAGCATCCACGAGCGATACGAGGCAACAGAGTTACCCTACTACTGTACCGCTCGTGGATGCATCACTCAGATCCCGATCTCTCCATCAGCCTAATCATTCATTCCATACAGCCCGGAGTACAAATCTCTCAGAAGATGGGAAAAACACTTGAGGAAACGAATTTCTCACGATATTTTCTAGTAACGATCGAGGATTTTGTAAAATCTTCTAGACGAGTCAACAGATTTGGTGAATTAGAAATACCAGGAGCAGGATTACGGAATACAAATTAAAAAACGTCAAAGTACATTTCTGCTCGTTCGTGATAATGACTATCCACGTAACATTTCATGGAGAGAGCGGAACTGAGAGCGGAATGAGAAAGGATAACTTTTCCACGAATGTGAAAACTTTTCATGAACGCTGGCAGCAAGTAAATGGGGGGAGGGGAGGAACAAGGGGAGAATTGAAAAAGGAGACAAAAATAAGGGGGAAGTAAGCATTCCCATAAAAAGGTCGAAATCGTAAGAATAACCATAGCGAGGAGAGAGAGAGAGAGAGAGAGAGAGAGAGAGAGAGAGGGAGGTAAGAAGGAGAACATGCGGACGCGGTAAAACGGAATTTCCATTTAGCCTCCCCTCTCGTTAAAGTAAAGACGAAGAGTAAACCATCGTGAGAGTATGGCCGGGAGTTAGAGAGTACGCCGATTCCATTATACCTCGACGTATATATACATCGGGGTCGCTTAGAGCAAAGCGCTAACGTTGCACCCCGGAGAAAACAGCTACAGAGAAGAAGAAAGCGAGAGGATCAAAATGTAAGGGGATGAGGTAGAAAGAAGTAGAAGAAAATAAAAATAATAAAAAAGAGAGTGAGCGAGTGCAAAAAAGTAACTACATTCGTACACGGGATAGAAGGAAGCATGATATATTCTATTATCCTGGAAAATAGGTGTACCGAAAAACAGAATGCTCGAGCAAAAGATTAAAAAACGTAGCAGGGAAAAAAAAGCAAAAGAAAATTATGTCTGTCGATACTTTGGCGATTAAGTTTTCGTCATTTGGCATTTTGATGGCGAGCAATATATTTTCCTACGAATATTTGTGATCGAGGATCTGGAAAAACGAGTGTTTACTGCGAGCTGAACTTTTCCAAAACTTTTCTCCTACAAACAGAATCTTTTCCATCTCGCTAAACGACACTTCCGAGCTCTCCCTCCCCCATTTAAGCTGAAGCTTCTTCTCCCTAAAAACTTTAACGATTTTCGTCTCCGTCGCCGACGTTGGAGAATACATTTTTTTTATTACCTTCCGTTTATTGTTGCAGCGTCGACGTTTTGCTCGCTCACCAAGGGGAACAGAGACGCTGACTCGACTCGACAATCCTCCAAAGAGCTCCGAGCGCCACATCACTTGCGCGTCGTCTGACCAACGCGGGACCTTTTCTACTCCCGCTCTATTTCAATGCTCTACGTGATGGACATTTGTGATTTTCACCGCAACATTTTCGACGCAACTTTATTCGAATCTCCTATCGATCCTCAATGACGTTCCGTTGCAACACATGAATTCTGTCTGATCTATAATTTCTCTCGGTACCATTCAGGAGAGACGGTTGCATCGGTTCTCGACCACTAGACACTAGACATTCGGTAAAAGCCTGCAAACAACTTTGAATTAGTTCATTTTCGTGACTTTTTAAAAATAAAAACGACCTTTTGGTTAATTTTTGTTTCTCTTTTTAATCCCGAGGTTGTGTGGTTTGGAATATCAACTACTAAAACTTTTAATGGCACGCTCTGAAAAGAAAAGTTTGAATTCTGTCAAGTTTGTTTTTCCGTTCGTCGGCAATTGCGAAAAATAACTATTTGCAGTCAATTTTTCAAATTCGTTGCTTCCCTCAGGATCGAACATCGTTATTCAACTTTGAGCGAGATTCTCAATCTTGTTAATATCTTGTGTGTCAATTTTGTGAAATTCTGTAACAATTTCCATACCCGTTTCTTTTTTTATTTTCTTTTTTTAATATCACGTCACGAGAGAAAATCAAATTGAAGAAAGAAAAGTCTTGACGCATGTCTCACCTCAATACCGGCGAGTTAAATGTTGAATTAGTCGAGAGTCATGTCTTGGTTGCCGACTACCAAATTCGTCAAATTGATTATTCAACGATGTTCCATTATTTCCAGACAGCAGGACAGTGCGTTTTCGATGAAACCAACGATGAGACCAACTCGCTAAAAGCTTTTCCATGAGATTTCGGTCAGACCTTTTATTTGTCACTCCCATTATTTCGGCTGACGTCTCCGTGACCTGTTGGGAAAATACACGCAGAGATTAAAAAATTAAAATTTTGAAAATCGTGTATTTTTGCACAGAATGAAAATTTGAACATCCCTCATTCAGTAAATGTTTATAAATGGAAAGGAATATGCGAAAGGACAGAACTCAGTGTTGGAACGATGAATGTTTTTGTTAACCAATTGGTTTGAAAACGTAATTACGAATAAATAGTCGAAAATGTTTGTAAACCGAAAGGATCGGTCTTGAGTGATGTACTCGATGACAAGGTGCATTGCTGGTCTTTCCAGAACAATGGAAATGCCCGTGCTCTGGATTCGTGCTGCGTAGATTGAAGGGAAAAACGTTTGCATGATTTATTGTTGGGTCGCTTCGTTTTTTTCTCTATTCTTGCAACAGCTCTGAAAAACGTTGAAAAATGAAGGTCGATGTACGTCAAAGGGGAACGACGTTCCACGTGAGAAAATATTAAAAAGTTATTTTCTCGATGTTAAAAATTCGGGGTAGAGTTGACGCTCGGCATATTCATATTGACGGATTGTTCACAAGCACTTTTTCCATCCTCTGGAACGAAAAAGAGAAAAGAGGGAAAAATAAATAATTAACAGTCATCTATTTGCAGTTCAATGAAACTGAAACTTTCTCTCAGTTTGGTTCTTGTGTTGTTTAAAGAAATTTTCATATTTTCATTAAATCCAATTTCTCGAGATCCCAGTGAAACTAAAATAAATTCCCATTAGATAATCGATGAATAATAACTGCAAAAAAAGAGTAATATGTATTAATGTATTATGTACGAATAACGCGACGAGAAAGGAAGTATATATTGTATACGATATATATGTGAATAGCTCGATCGACGAGTTCGATGACAAACAACAAAAGACTAAAAAAAACTTGTAGCGTATGATGTCCGTGCAAGCTTACTAGTGCCGCAATAATATATAATTCGCTCAGTGTGTGTCTTTCTTCGACCATCTGACGAGCCATTTTTTTAAAATGAAAGTCATAAATTTGGGTCGGTAATTGGTCAATATCGTTTCGGCAAGGGATGAAAAAGCAGAGCAAGTCGATTTTCTTGGCGACTCATGCCCCGCGTCGAACGATATTTACCAGCTGACAAACTAATCGTCTAAGAAACAAGAAAACAAAATACAACAAATATTGAATACAAATAAAATGTATTTTATGATATTTTGCGCATAATTCGTATTGATTGGTTCGCGGTGCACGAAATCATGCTCCGAGCAAGTTGATCGTGCACCCTCGCGAGCACAACGACTAAACCAAATACTATGTACTGATAAGTAGATTTGTATAAAGAAGTGAAAATGGTGGGAGAAAAAAGTTTAAAAAATACGGTATACATACAGAAATAAAAAAATTATTGAAATAATAAATATTCGTAATGTAGAGATCGTGTGGTTGAGTGTTAATAACGTGCAAACGGTCAAACATTTTTCTCATTCTGTTTAAATCAACAGCAAAGAAAAACAGCAGGTTTACCAATTGTTGGAAGAATCGGTGCCGATTATGGGACCGCGGGACGGTGATTCCCTTATTTGTTATTATTAATGTTATCTTTGTCGTTATAATTATTAATATAGAAGATTCTTATGATCAGAGTTATTCATCATTTCGTTTGACGTGAATATTCAGAAGCGCCTAGAATCCACGTCGATAATTCTGCGGCCAGTTAATCATTAAAAACAATTGTAATACGATGCACCATCTTCTGTGCCATTCCGTCGACTGTCTTCATTCACAAGGAAGAAAATATGAGATGTGAATTTAAAATGGTTAGAAAAAATAAATTTACAACATGAACAACAGAAATTGTTGCGAAATTCGATTTACAAGTGAATGATGTTTGGTTGCAGATTTCTCGATACCAAGTATTATGACAGCGATTCTCCATTTCGCTTCTAACGAATTTAGTCTATCTCGTCGTGTCGTTTTATTTAACGCTGTCCAGTGGGAAATCTGTTTCGTGGCGGAGCGAATTTTGAAACAGCAGCGGCTTATTGTACCCAAAATTTTCAGTATTCCAACTTGTTTACGAAAAGCGTGGATATGGATGAAATGGAAATTTCGGCGTAAGGAATAATTTAAGCGTTATCTGTACATGTAACCGATAGTTGAAATGTTTTTTTTTTTAAATCTTGTTTTTATCGTAATTGACATTCATCGAACCCCCTGAATTTGTAATTCGTTACTGTTATTCCAATATTTTTATCCTCGTACAATTGCCTCTCGATCGTTGCCGAACATTTTTTCGTATCAAAGTTCGAACGGATTTAATTGGAACGTCGAACGTCACAAAGAACAAGATTATGAAGAAAATAATTTATTCTATTAAAGGAAATGTCTGGTTGTTCGAACACGGTCGAATGAAATTATATTCTCTTATTTAATTCAACGAGACCGCGTTGAATTGGTAGTCCGGTGTGGAATTAGTAATTAAACAAAATATGGTATCGATATTCCGAAACTGTTGAAATAATTATGTTCCACAGCGTACATCGAGCAATAAAATTGCCAAGAACTATATTCAAAATAGGGAACAGTGATTATAATTTCATTGCAGCAAATGATACCAATTTTATATCACGACTGCAGTTTATAGTCATGCGTTATGTGACGAATTACGACTCGAAATGGGTTCGAAAGAACGGGAAAGCCGTGTTCAAAATCATTCATCGTATTCCGTATTATTCAAACTATTTATTGCAAATGTCATGTTTAATTGGATTGTCAAGGCTGGAAGTGGTTGCAATTGCAGTTCGTGATGAAAACTGTAATCACATTACGCTACTGTCCAATTATCGTCCATTTTTACACTTAAATTCATTAAATTCATTGATATGCATTGATGTGTAAGAGTAAACCTTCCAAAATACATCACCGAGATCTCCATATGGAAAAAATCGAAAAAATCAAGTTTCTATCAAAAATCGAGAATATAAAAAAAAAATTGCCCTAATTTCGTACGAAAAACTCATTTTGCCCGATCGAACAGTGTTCGTCTTTTTCTAACGAGCCTAATCGTGAAAGCTTGTGTATGATCGTGCACCACGACAGCGAAATAATGAACGATTGATCGCATTGAAATTTCTCCAGTAAAAGTCGAAAAAAAAAAAAAAGACAAACGTCGCGAAAGTTGAGTGGGATGTTGCGTTTTCGTTGGAATCTCTCGTGGATTCGGAGCCAATCACGAAAACGTCAATTTACTATGTAAAAACAACAACAAAAAAAGGAACAATTTTTTTTAATTTTGCAATCGAGTATTTGGCTGCGCGTGTGCGTGTGTAAATGTGTATAAGAGAGAAAAAGAAAAATAGAAGGTCGATGACTAAGATAATTAATCAAGAGGGAGTGATATAAATGCACAATGGACTAAAGTTAATACTCTAGCGGCGCACATGATACTAAATAGTGAAATTATTCTAAAGGGACTAAAAAATGCAAAAAATACATGAGCGAAAATGGAAGATGAAGAAAAGGAAAAAACAAAGTCGTCTCAACGCGACGAAATTCATGTAGGAATGAGTTTTCATTAAAGAGTGATCGGTAACGACTGAATCTCGCAAAGTTGACTTTAACAACGAGTATGATTTGTTTATCGAAATGAGCGAGATGCTCGAACTCAGGCTCAAAAAGTTGAAAACGTGAAAAGGGAAATCTCGATTAAAATACTCTAATCGAATTGAAGGCGATCCGAGAAAGAATTATTGCAATTTTAGTCGAAAGAGAAAAATCACCCCGTTATTTTGACTGAATAATCGCTCATGTTTTTCATTCATCCCGAATGAGCGAATGACAATTTTCATTATCGCCGAAGCAAAGAAGAATTGATGGAATTTGAAGGGAGGAGACCACAACATCCACCTCAAAGCCACAAAACCAAATGCTCCTCTCGTGCGTCTCTCGGTGAGAACGCGGAGACGTCATTTTCGCCTAATTCATTGTACCAAAAAGCAAATTCAACTTTTTTCTTTTTAAAGAAATAAAAGAAACAGATCATTACGATCGTGAGTTTATTCTAGTCCGTATTTGCTTCGCTGTAATGTAATGTACAATAATTCCTGTGTTACATGTAATGGTCAATTGTGTTATAAACAATAAAACGAAAGAAAAAAAGAAAAAAAACGTAATCGAAGTTCGTAAATTCCGATTCCAACAGTTTTGTAAATTATTTAAAAAGTACAATTCAAATGAGCGAATAATGACTCAATGAAAATATTCAACATTTAGAAACAATTTTCATTCTTTTTTATTTTCCCATTTCCAGATTTCAGGGATTATTCGATTAAAATACTTTCACCCCCGTTACCACTCTTACCGGCGGTAACGACATTCAAGGCTCGCAGACTACCACGTACGGCAGGATTTTCACAGACCACACGATTGGTACATCGCGAGAGAGATAGCTAAAAAGTATGGGAACACGCTTTTCTCGTATAAAGACCTTTTATATTTTGAGAACAAAAAAAAGCTTCTTCTCTTGTGTAATGGGAACAACGTGTAACTAATATTTTTCTTGAAATATTCAGTCTCACCAAAAAAAAGGCTAGAGAGATTTTTACCGACCGGGGAAGTGATAGATCGCCTCAAAGGGCTAAGAGGGCTGAGACGCCACGAATGCGAATTTTCGATCGGATCAAAAGTGAGAGAAACCTTGAGTTGCGAAATTTCGACTCGGAGACCTAACCGACCGCCAATACCCTTAAAGCGCTCTACCAGTCGTTCAATCGGTAAGAACCCTGCTGCGGATTTTGCCCAGGTCACAGTTGTCTGTTTTATTTGGATTTTTAATCGTAACTCTGGAGCGTCCCCGGTAGAGCTAGAAACCCGCTTGCCAGTAATCACTTCCGAACTCTTGCTAGTGGAGCAACTTGACCCTTTGAGTCGTAAACTTTTCCTACCGAGCAAACTACTTGGATATTCAAACTCCGGGTATTTTTCAATCGATAATTTCTCAATCCAAGCTCGAAATTCAAAAATTGACAATGATAACTTTCCTCTCAATCTTTTAAACCGAAAATCGCAGCTCGAAATTTTTTGAAAAAATTCTAAAATATTCTCCCAAATGTAATGAGTTTCCTAAATCATTTTTATTCGGACAGTTGTAGTTGTTTGGTGGGAAAGTAATTTTTCAACGAAAAAGTTCAAATTTCGAATATTTGTCCGTACGTGCGTGCAATCAACCAGTTTATCATTTTCGTACATTTATAAATGCCGCACAGACCGGATTAAACGAAAAGAAGCGAAAATCATAAAAAATGTGAAAACTAGCGGAACGATTCAGGTCCTACGATAGCTCAAACGATTCAAGTTACACTAAGGAAGGAATATGATTGGTTTTTCGATGGCTCCAAGGAATGATCACTTTTTATTTAGAAAAATATAAAAAGAAAACAAAAAAAATAACTTAATTAAGTTTCTATCAGAAGAACGATGAAGTATCGCAATATCCCGATTTATTGATCGCAGGGAATCGCAAATAATTCCAAAAATATTAACAGGCGCGTGTGAAATTGAATTGAGTAACCATCAGTTCGGAATGCATTGATATTTTACAACGAGGTGATCTCATAACGACAGACAGTGAAATTGTGTCGTTGGAATGAAACGAAAAATATTTTTCAATTCATCATTTGGAATCGCGACAATTTTAAAATAAAAATGAATAGTTGAAAAATTATTTACACGAGATCTGGTTGAAAAAAAAATTCTTACGATTCCGTGGAACTAAAGATTCACGTATTTTTGTAGCTGACTATAGTATCCATTTTGTGAATGGACGTCGAGAAGGATCGTAATTTAACTTCTTGGCTGTTGGCGATGAAGACGGGCTGCGTTTCGTCCCATTGGTTTGGAATCCCGCAGTCAGGTACCGTGTACGTTAAAATGTCGAACGAGCAGAGACAGTCCAACAGCGGTAAAAAGCTCACCGTCCCTGAGAAACGATGAAAATCAAATTTATCAAATCGAAGCTAAAATGCAGTTGAGCCGCCCTACAGATCGCACAAGTGCAACATTATGAAATAAATAAAAAGTTGATTCAAACTTTTCCCAAAGTTGCTTTACAATCGGCCAATAAAAAATCGTAGAAAATTCAAACTAATGAGATTTTTTCCTCAAACCGTTTTCCCGTTTACTGGTAGGGCTCGCTCAACAATTTTTTTTAAATACTTGGCATCGAGCCGTTACCGCGTCTTTTGATCTTGCTTTTTTGACGTTTCAAACTTTTACTCTAATCAAATACTAAACTGTGTCGGAAAAATTGCTCGGCAGGGATTTTATCGACTGATTACCGCAAATGTTGCCAAGTCAACAAGAACTACCAATTCCTGTTTCAATTCCCCCGCAGGTCTGTGAAATCAAGACTGGAATCTTATGATTTTATTTTTCCATTAAAATCCAACGGAATCCACGTCACACGACAATTATGTGGATCTACGGCTGCCGAAAACCATTATTGTCAATTTTCCTCAATACGTGTGAGTTGCGTGAGAAAAAAAGTGTCGTAATTATGAATTTTCAATAACTGACTTGTGTTCGAGTCGAGGAAATTGTCAATATTCATGTCCATGAGGGAATTCCATTAACCCTTCGAGTGCACACTTCCTCAAAGTGCATATTCGATCAATCTGACCCGAGGCATTGTTCAAATCGTTGTTTTCCGTTAAACATGCACTATTCGCTTTTTTTTTTGCAGAGACGTTTTTTGTAGTTAATTATTGGCATTTTATTTTTAGACGAAAACGAAAATTGAACGCCAAAACATTCGGCGACCCGGTATGTACTCGAGGGGTTGATTTGCATTTAGTATTTGTTTTTAAAATTTGAGTATTACCCGTAATTTGTCGGATAACTTCTCGAATTTCTTTTTGAATGGTTTTCACATCCTTGGTACCAACGTCCGGCAAATCACTCGAGCCGTTATTGTCGCCGGATCCATTTTGTACTTTGCCCTCGTAATCGACCTTGAAGTCCCACTTTTCAAGAATTTCTTTGGTATTGACGTTCGATATGACGAGAGTTACTTGCTGGACTTTTCTAAGGACAAGCCATTCTTGAACTTGACCGAGAACAGTGTCGAAAAAACTTTTGATTTTTTGGTCGGTGGACATGAGAAACGATAGACCAAAGTGTTCCTCCGGCTCAAACGTTTCAGGCGGATAAATCCCACGCTGGTATAAGATGCTGTTGATTCCATAAACTGGAAAAAATAGAATATTGAAATTTTTTAGATGTAGAGGACCTTGTGAGTATGGTGTTGGGTCTGAGAGACCCGTAACACTGCCATAGGCGATTTACAGTATGAAGAAATAATGCGCGCCGGGGACGTTTTCATGTCCGCAAACGTTTTTGGTTAATTAGTCGGGTCTTTGCGACCCAGTAGGGACAGGAAGTACCAACAATTCTAGTTTTTCTTGTTAATTCTTCTCTGTGCTTGTTTTATGTGCGGAACTTTCGTACCGGTGAACATGCTTCTACGGCATTCGTTACTCTTAACCTCAAACAGCGATCAACTGTTATTTATTTTTTCTACGTGTTACGAGCTTTGCCTTTTACTTACGCAAATATTTTCGAACTAATTCTGCCGAACCCCTCAAGGTTATGCATTTCGTCTTTTGCTGTGTTTCCGTCATATCTGATACAATCGACTGCTGCGGAGTGCGGCGAGGCTCGCTTGAGTTTTGAACAATAAAGCTTATTGTTATTCTTTTAACGGTTTTATGACAGCGCATGCGTTAAGTAATCAGAGCGATAAAATGATTGGATGATGCGCCCCGACCGCCGGTGACGCGACTCTCCGGCATAAACAATAAACATGCGTCCACTTCCACAAACCAATGTGAACCTGCACCGATTCCTATAATTTCGTTAAATCCTTACAGTCGTGATATGAGTTTATAACTTGATAATCAAAAAAACCAAACACAACATTGCATGAACTCCTTATCCTTTCTATTCGCTAAGGATTCGCGAAAGTTTTCGGAGATATGACAATGCGGGGGCGGCGGGGACGGCAAGGCGAGAGAGAGAGAGGACTGGCTAACTTCACGGAGGTACATTTGATACGAGCGTGTTTGAAGTTTGAATTGTCTTTCGCTTGCTCTTGCTACTATAGTAAATATGGCATCGAAAAGCAAGCAGAGTTTGAAACGGAAATTTCCAGAGCACAGTGACTCGGAAGACGATGAAAAAAGTGAGTTCTTACAAATGATTCTTGGGGCTTGTTCAACTTTCAACAAATTATACATTTCGTATCAAATACTCAGAGTTTTTTTTCACCGTGTGCCGAATTCTAACCTCAAAACCGTGCGCGCACCAGTAAACACTGTCTTCGTACCTGACAAATACGCAACTGTCTTTTTTCTTACAGAAAATGGAATCAATTCGAAACTAAGAACGGACGGTCCTCGTTTGTGTCCTTATCTCGATACTATAAATCGACAATTTTTAGACTTTGATTTTGAAAAGCTGTGCTCCGTTTCTCTTTCGAGAATCAACGTTTACGCTTGTCTCGTCTGCGGCAAGTATTTCCAAGGCAGAGGAACCAACACTCATGCTTATACGCACAGCGTAGCCGAGAGTCATCATGTTTTTCTCAATCTCCATACTCTCAAATTCTATTGTTTGCCGGACAATTACGAAATAGTCGGTAAGTACATTTTGTTCCATCGCATTTCAAAATCCTCGTCATATACTTTTTCCCCCCTCGATGAAATACAACGTCGAATTTTCGTATGTTTTAGTTAAATAATGTTTTCCTTTGCCACAGATTCGTCCTTGGACGATATCAAGTATGTGCTCAATCCAACTTTTGGAAAAACCCAAATCGCCCAATTGGACCAAATTTCTAAGCGTTCCAGGGCCATCGACGGATCTATGTATTCTCCTGGTATCGTAGGCATGAACAATATCAAGGCCAACGATTACTGCAACGTTATTTTACAGGTTAAAAAATGAAATTCTATTCCATCACTTCCGCAAGTACTAATTATTACGTCCAAAACGCTCTTGCGTAGCTACATGACTCGAAAGTTTGCGACGTTGAGGTTCAATGACAAACATTTTTTTCTATTAATTATTTTTGAATTTTAAAAGTCATGGCAATTTTCCGGTGTCGATTGAGGTTTTGGGGCGCGAGAGAGGATCGTTTTATTGTCCAGACGAAATATTCAATAATAATTATGAGCTCTGCTTGACAAAGAACAGAATTTTGGTGCATTTCGACGATGCAAACTTCAACATCATGGTAGATACTGGTATTTTGCTAAACAACGAATTTTTCGGTGAATATGTTGAAACGAGAATCATGAGAATTCAACGATTATGATTTGGACAGGCTCTTTCTCACGTGACGCCGCTGAGAGACTTTTTCTTGAGAGAATCAAATTACAATCAAGTCAAAAGGCCACCTGGTGATTCTTCCTATTTGTTGGTGCAACGATTCGGCGAGCTTATGCGAAAGTTATGGAATCCACGTAATTTCAAAGCACACGTCAGTCCCCATGAAATGTTGCAGGCAGTTGTTTTGTGGAGTAAAAAAAGATTCCAGTTTACGGAACAAGGTAATTTTTCTTGGTGTTGGAACAACTTTTCTGTTGTCGCAGCTTTAATCTGCTTGTGAGACTTGAACGTGTCGCGTCTGAGATTCCGAAGCCATTGATTCATCCGTTTCTTGTGCTTTTTGCATTCAAGGTGATCCTGTGGATTTTTTGTCATGGTTTCTCAATGCTTTGCATTTGGCTCTCAACGGCAGCAAAAAAAAGGATTCCAGTATAATTTACAAAACTTTTCTGGGACACATGAGAATATATACCCGGAAAATTCCACCCTTGGAACTCGAAGAAAGTCAGCGAAGCGAATTACTCAATACCGTTGAATACGGGGAAACAGTTACCGAGAGCCCATTCCTCTATTTGACCTGCGACCTTCCACCTCCTCCGTTGTTCAAAGATCAGTTCACTGAGAACATCATTCCCCAGGTCAGTTATTCTATTTTCTCTATATTTTTCTGCAAAATTGTGTTTGTGCCCTTTTCACGCAAAATGCACCAAACAAATTTTGATGAATCTTTCACAGGAATGAAACAAACAAATCAGAATATGTGTCAGAAATTTACAAGTATTTCAAAAATGTTAATTTGATCTTTGAAAGATTTTCTACAATCCCTTTGGAGCACACAAAAGTTAGCTGTACCCTTTATCATCAACTCAGTGTGCTGTGGGGCAAAGCCCGCAGGCACAGCTGCTCCGAATATAAAATGCCATTCGTTTTTCTAGTTTTTTTTGCACTCATCGATTTACAAAGAACAAATTGCTTCTTCGGAACAGGTTAACTTGTACACTCTCCTGAACAAATTTAACGCAGTGGCTGAAAAAGAGTACAAAACCTACAAAGAAAATTTCATGAAACGATTCGAAATAACGGAACTGCCGCCTTATCTCATATTGTACATCAAGGTGAATATTGATTCTCCCAATTACGTTTAAACCTTATTCCGGATCTTGTTTCTTCATTATCTTTAATACCGATGAACAAAAATTGTTGCAGCGTTTCACCAAAAACACGTTTTTCGTTGAGAAAAATCCAACTATCGTTAACTTTCCGATCAAGTGAGTATCGTCGTATCGGTGTTGAGTCTTGCAAATTCATTTCTATGCTAACAAACGTATTTCTCAAGTACAATAATTATTTCTATATTTTATTCATTCCCGAGACGAAATTCGATTAATTTTCATCAATAAATTTGAATATTCAAATTAATTTCCAATGTCTACCGAAGTTGAAATTGTAGGAAAAATGTACTTTTGCATAGTTTTACCTTCACGATCTTTTCAACGTCGTTACGAGAAAAATTTCAAGTGGACAATTGTTTTTGTTTTTCTTTTCCCATAGAAATGTGGATTTCGGCGATATTCTGACGCCTGAGGTGAAAGCTAGTCATCCGTACACAACGTACGATTTGGTAGCGAATATAGTGCACGACGGTGAACCTGGCCAAGGAACTTACAGGGTTCATATTTTGCATAGGGCGACTGGTCAGTGGTACGAATTGCAAGACTTGCACGTAACACAAATCTTACCGCAAATGATAACGCTGACGGAAGCGTATATTCAGGTAAAGAGGAAACATGCATTTTTGTAAAATTAAACTTGCAGCAAATGGTAACCAGAGTAATTCTTTAACAGTCTCAATTTCATAAGGTACATGCTTCGAGGACAAAATTCATCTTTTTAATCGTTTTATGATTCTCAATTTCTCCAAGGTTTCTGAACTTTGACTTTACGTCGATTTCAATTCCAAGTCTATAAGAACGTATGACACAACTTATTTCTGTCAGTCGTTCGTATTCAACGATTTGTATAAATTATTTTTCGTTTCCGGTGTTGAAGATATTTGAAAAAATTCACACAGCCTCATTATAATTCATAGAATAGCATGTATTTGTTTTTTTGTTTTTGTTGGTGCCAAGAGAAACTTGAAAAGAATCGTGGCTTACGCGATTCTTGTCTCTTCAATGGACACGTGCATTTATTGCTTTCATTGCAATTCAGATTTCCATCGAATCTTGCGTTTCGAATTGGTTTGCTGTATTAATATTTAGGATATTTGTGTTCATTGCAGATATACGAATTACGAAAAGAAGACAGCGTCGAGAACGGCGATGAAGCGATGAAACTTCCATCCCAGTAGTGGAAAACATGTACCAAATTGTGTAAAAAGAATATACATTTTCTATGTTCTA
Source organism: Hyposoter didymator (assembly GCA_037952995.1). Lineage (NCBI taxonomy): Eukaryota > Metazoa > Arthropoda > Insecta > Hymenoptera > Ichneumonidae > Hyposoter > Hyposoter didymator. The sequence goes on along the minus strand of JBAJMU010000003.1, from coordinate 6,214,789 downwards.
TTTCAATGGAGAATTCGACGGAAAATCCCAAGAGTTTCCTTCCTGTCGTCTCATTTTTCTACGAACTGCTAATTTTTCAAAAAAAATTATAGAGTTTTATTTCATTTTCAATGACGAGAAATCTCTCGTAATTTCGTCTCCACGTTCTTGTACCAAATGTATCGGTAATTTGGATTTTATTAATTCGATGAAAACCTCACAAAATGTGCCAATTCTTTGTGACAAAGAAAACGAAATTCAATTAAAAATTTTCATACTTATCGACAAGTAGAGGCTGAATAAAAAAAAAGCAAAAATCATGTCTGAAATTTACAAAAAACTCATTTTCCATCGACTGTTGGTATAATCGATGAAAATTTTTCGCAATGAAATTTTCGAAACAGCGGGACTCGAGGTATCGTGCATTTCATTTTGTAATACCACATGTAATAGTTGCCTGAATAATGCTTTTTACCGAGTCAGTTTTAAGAAACTGTTTTATATTTGGAATTTTCGAATTTTTGCAAAAATATCTCCATCTCGGAAAACGAAGGTTCGATTTTTATGAATTGAGTACTGCGAGTATTATAACCGAAAAATAACGGATGATGAGGGCAATGCTTGTTCTGGAATATGGCAAGCCTTCAAATCTTCATAGAAATGCCCTCCGAAATATTCATTTTAATTTTATTTGCAGTAAGCATTAAAAAAAAAAACGAAAATTTTCCTTTATGTTTTTGGTTAATCGGTCGGGAATCTTTATTTGTAAATAATTCGAGCCCTGCAGATACGTTTCTTCTTATCATACGAATTGGCTCTGATTCGTGTAATAATTTTTCGAAAAAATAAATTTTTAACGTTGAAACGCTTCCGGCCAACTTCACGTTGTTTCGCGAGCGCGTGGCCCGAGGAGTGAGGGCAGCGTCCATGGTGGAGGGGGGGGGGGGGNGGAAGCCTCGCAGCGTCGTCGGAGCCGCGAGCGTGCAAGTAAAAAGTCGAGCCGGCAGTAGCGATCGCGAAGTCGTGGTGCTCGGTTGATGCGTCGTTGTAATTTGAACCGCACGAGCTTTGTTTCAAACGTGGTTCACATGCGCGTGATTCAACGCTAAAATTCGCGTAAACCCGCATTCCAGTGTTTCGTTGAATTTGTTATTATTACATTTAACGACAGAAAGAATTAGACCAAAACGTCACCGACTTTTCACGTGTTTATATTTTGCTCGAGTGTCCGTGTGTTGTGTTTTTGTTTTTAGCAACAATTTGTTTTTGTGCTCTTACCAATCCCGTGGATTTATCGACAATGCGCGACTAGAAAATTGTTACTTGGGTAAGTAAATCCCATTCAAAATGGACGGCAAATAATAAATTATATAAATACGAGGAAATAAAAAAATGATTACTCCGAATTTGAATACATTTCAAAGAACTGAGGAGTGACATTAGCAGTCGAGTGCGAGCGTGTGTCTATAACCACGCTTTCCTCATTTATAAGGAATAAGTTCCAGCAGTTGGTCGATCCAATTTCGTGCAGCTTTCAACCCGATCGAATTCTTCGTACGTTTATTTTTCTAATTTTCATGCTCGCGACACGATCGAAATAAAAACAAAGGAAAAGATTAGCGTCCAGCGTTTTATTCCTAGTGAGTTTGCAGTTATACATCGTAGAGCGTTTTATTCCCCCTTTCTGTCTCAAGTAACGTGTTTGCCTGCCGGCTGTAACGGTTTTCGTCCTCCGCGACACCTGACTGCCTCGAGAAGACGAGCGAACCCCGCACGAGATCACTTTTATAAAGCGATCCAAGCAAATTCGCCCTGTTTCTCGATGCTTTATTGCTTGCATTCGAACCGTTGCCTATTCCCTCAAACTTTTTCGCGCCATTGCTGTCGAAATATCAATGGAACGCAGCCATTGTTTTTTTTTTCTCTCGAAACGCAACCATTTTTTCTATACACATCGAGCTCACAAAACTCTGTTGAATTCTTTCTTTCGCGCTGTTATTCTTTTGCATTTTAAAATCCACACAACACATCCCTGCATGGGAAAATATATTCTGTGCATAAAGAACAAAGAGAAATGCGACGTTGATTGACTTGAAAAAAATATCTGCCAAAATGAAATATTTTCGGATCTCGAATGAAACCCAAAGGAAAAAGCAGTAAGCCAGTAGAAAAAAACTTGATGCGATAGTGAGATTATTGCATCAAACGGAAAAGGAGGTCGCCATGAAACGAAAACAAACGCGAATACTGTCGAATTATCGATTTCTATCGATATTATGAATAGGTATTTCGGGAACTTGGTCGAACGGTGTCTGGAGGAATCTCTCGAATCTTCATCGTCAATAACTCCGGAAATTGACAGCATCGACAAACTTTTACCGTTCTCTTAATGATTTCTCTTCTCGCCCTCTCTCTCTCTCTCTCTCTCTCTCTCTGCCTCTCGTTCGATACAACGTGACCTTGCTGTCCCTGCTGCTTCACGCAAAGAGTCTTGTGTCTTCGTCGCGCCATTCCTTACCCCTCTTTCAATCCAAAATACCTGTTTCACGCGAGGACTGACCGAAAAAAAACGACGAGACTGAAGCGATTCGAGTTTTTGGATGCGGACGCTCGGCGTTGTAGTAACAAGGCGGGGGGGATTAGATATGACAGCATGAGGAACCCAAAGGCAGGGAAGCGAGAGATACATCAGGAAATGTATCGGGATGCGTTGACGTGACTCTTAAGAATGTCTGTGCATATGGTCTGAATTTAAAAGTGAATTCGCACCGAAATTCCGACACTTTTTACTCCGGTGTATTCGTTAATAGTCATAAAGCATTTTTTTAGCTCAAACATTGGAAAAAATGCAGTCGCATCTAAAGTTTACGCGGAAATAACGGTGAGCACTGAATATTTTTATTCGAATCGAAATTCAGCCAAGTAATAAGTTCGTCCCTAGAACTCATGGCTGGGGTCGATTTGACCCGGTGAAATATCGGAGGCTGTTTCAATTTTTCTCAGCCTACCAATAAGCTTTATCATTTGTTATTCATAAACGGAGATATTCGTGTACTCGCAGGTCTCTTCATTTCTGTAAACACGATGTTACAGCCAAAAATATATCGTAGGGTCGATAACGAGCGTCGTGGTCATGCGTCAGAAGTCGAAAAAAAAATGAAGCGTCCTAGGGTTGAGAATTTCGGGAAATTGCTTCGTTTCTGTCACTTGCGCTCATTTCTTCCGATCGTCGATATTTCCGTTGGAATCGAAAGCTCCTTCGAGTTCTTAACCTTCAAACGGACGTAGAGTTTGCGGTCGATTCTTTGAATTCAACGTTCTTTCACAGTATTTTTCATCAAAACAAGTTTTATTATTGTCGCGTTCCCTAATTTATTTCCCATATTTACGAAACTGAGCACCGATTTTTTGCGGTTCATGCAATTTTTTTGTCCAACAAGTTTTTGTATGAATGCAGAAAATACAGCGTCAAGCGCCATACACTGACAGGTGTTGCGATACCAAGACGATTGTCTCCTTAGGACCTCTCCCCGGAGAGAAAGAAAACCTTCGGGAGTCGAGCACATATGTCGACCCTTATAATGCATGCACATGTCTGCTCGCATGTCTGTGCTTCAGCTTACAGGCTTTTTCATATTCCCGACCCAAATACGTTAAAACATTGCTATACAGTTTCTCAAGTTCAAAATATTACTTTTTATTTTCATTTCCATTGTTTCCGATACTTTTGAAATAAAATCTTTTGGAAATTTGTTGCAATCTTTTGGTTTTTTTTTTTTTNTTGTAATTTACAACAAAAAATCGGTACGAACGAAGGAATTCGTTGTTTTACGTATATCAGAGAAAATTATGATCAATTTTTTTGTAGCCTCGATGTATAAATGTGAGAAAAAAATTAGCAATACAAAAAATAATCATTTTCGACGTCGTTCAACGTCGTCGTCAGATGTCGATGTTCTTTATACTCCGTAACCTCTCAGGACACTTGACTGTGAAATGTGAGCGGTCAAAGTAGAAATATCAATTTGCACTTCACATGCTTGCGAAATGTGATCCAGAAAATGAAAAAAAACGCAAACTACACAATGCTTTCACTGTCGTGTTTTTTATGATCTCTTGAATTTCTTCGTGGAAATATTTTTTCGTATTCGTCGTTGGTTACAAAACTTTGAGGGTCTGGTTAAAATTAAAATTGAAAAAAAAAAAAAACAAGTTTCTTTTCAGGAATTTTTCCATAAAAATTATAATTTTTCATTTCATGAATAATATGACGCTTTTTATGAACTGTCAATGTAGAATCATCTTTTTCCAATCGAACGTACGAAAATTCTTCTATTTAGGGAAACAAAAAATAAAAGTCGTTATAAAATTTCGAAATCTGGCATGACGGACTTTTGACGATGTTGAAATTTGCGTCGTTGAAATACAACGAAATTCAGTTTTTTTTTTATCACAGCTCAAGATTCTTATTCGATATTTATCCAGGACAATAAAACGATTTTTTCTTAGGATCCAAACACAAAATCGGTCCGAAAATTTTCATGATTTTCGAATTTGAACAATCAATAGAACTAGGATTTTCGTTGGGTCAAAACAAAGTGAAACAAAAGGGAAGAGGATCGAGATTATTTTGAAATGAACTGTTGACGAATTCGAACTCGCTGTGTGTCTCGATCCCGCGTCGCTGGCTTCGGCATCGAAATAAAGTCTAGTGAATAATTGATCGGGCCTCGATCGATGTCCGAGTGCCCTTAACGTGCATGTAGTTCAGGTTAAGGTGTAACCTTTTCTACCGATTGACAGTTTTTCTTCTTTCGGTTTTCTTATCACTGTGGATCTGGGACACGTGCCTGCGAAAGACGAGTTCACACTCGCATACCAACGAATCATTCACTATAATCGAAAGAATTCATAAATTTCGCACTTGATACCTTTCGGCTTTTCTAGGCAATTTGACACTAAAATTGGGGGGCAAAACTATTGAAAAGATAGAAAAACAGAAAAAAAACGCGAGCTCCCCAAAACTCGCGAACGTTACTAGGGCAACTGAAATCGAAGGGTTGCAGGTGTTGTATGCTCCCAACATAACATAGTTTAGCTAAAGGGTACAGCAGCTGGCTTAATATGAAAAGTTGAAAAAAAATGTCAAAATCTTCGAACTTTGATTTTACGAAAATCGCTAAAACTTTTTCTTTTTTTTTTTTTTACAAACCCGCACAGACCAGTTACTGCTGGTCTTCGTTTCGAATTATCTTTGAATTGGTATTTAGCGATTTCCGATTTATTATCATTTTTTAGTTGCTGGAGAGTTTTGAGAGTCGAACATATTACGAAAATCGTGCGATTTTTTGGTTCGGGTTCCCGCAATAAAAAAAATGATCGGGATACAGCCTCAAAGTTATTCTCTGATTCATGAGCTTCATTCCGCTGAGAGATTCATCAAAATTGGTTCTGCGGTTTTTACGTGAAAAGGGCACAAACACAACTTAGTAGAGTTTTACGTCGCATCGGGTGTCTGGCAGTTAAATAAATTGTTAAGTTGGAATATTTTTGGACACGTCGAAATTTGAGCGTAAAATCGCTTCAATAATTATTTCCTTGATCGTATACGCATTTCATGCATATTCCTATGTACGCACACTTATTATAGACGTAGTTAAAATATCGAGGGGGCCATATAACGTTTGACCGCGTTTCTCTTCCGCTCGTGAACTGGGCTACAGGGTCAACGAATCGGAAGCATCTCGTTGAATGAGAATCGAACGGCGTGAGCGCATCATTCAATATTTAAATGAAGCATATCCGAGAATTAATCACAGGATAAATGGCTCGGTGAGTCTTTATCTATGGCGTTGGTGTTCGTATCGTTGAGAATTTCGAGCATACACACTACATGCTGTTTTTTTTTTTTTTTAACAAAGCCGAAAATTCATGTGCAGTCTAGGCGATAATTTCGTGCAAATTGAAAACTATAAAGATCAAATAAAAAATGAGGTGATTGGAAAAAAAACGGGTGAATGTTTTTATCCCATGAGATGATTTTTCGAGATTCATTGATGGATCGCGTGAAAGTGCGTCATGAATTTTTTCACGAATCTGTTTTTTACCAATAGATCCTTGAAAATAATCGGATTTTTTGCAGAAAAATCTTAACCCAATCGCGGGACTCGTAAAAGAAAAAAGTCAACAATAATTTTTCACATTTTCGGAATCTCATCAAATGGGTCGTAGTGCGTGCAGAAACAACGTTATAGCTGCTCAGAGCGGCGAGCAATAGAAAAGAGTACTTTACTTTATTCTTTACGAGCGTAGATTAGAATCTCCGCGCATCAGAGAAAGAAAAATAGGATCGCGTGGAAGATTCGAGACACTGGAAGCGCAGAATAGTAACGAGCTGCAACAGAGAACTCTCGCCTGCTCTCCACCTGCTGGCGGAGGGTGGTTTAGGAAACGATGAAAAACGTACCGAAGACGCGAGGTGACCAACTCAACGGAAGCATATCGAATACAATAGGGACCCAACTCGTGAAAGTGTCGGTAAAAATAAAAAGCTAGGAGAGGGGCAAGTGCTACCCTCATTTACGTAATGCCCCTTGAAATAATATCCCGTTTCTACGTCGCGTTTCTTTATTTTTCCATAGATGTGTATACAAACATGACAAGTTTTGTTCGCACTTCGGTGTCGCTCGAGGAAAGCCTCGCGTCACACCGAAACGCGTTTATTATTCTACCAGTTACAGTGATTGGCAGCCAAATGAAATCATTCAACATTGTCATAAATAAGTATGAAACTATGTTAAAAAGTAACGATAAACTGGGTTTTTTGAATCGAGGATACTTCAACATTTTAATTAATGGATAATTAATAGAAATACAAATTAGGGCTTAGTTTTCAATGGAATGATGTTGACGTTTCCATCGTTGGAATGCAACGAAATTCTGTTATTTTTTCAGTAGTCCATTCAGTTTTCATTCAATATTTGGTCTGGCCACTAAAGCGATCCTCTCTTGCGACCTAAAAACACTCGGTCGGCACGAAAAATTGACATGATTTTCAAAATTCAATAAATAAGAAATATTCAAAATATTTTTCATTCAATCTCAACGTTGCAAACTTCAGGGTTTTTTCAATGAAAGAGGAATCGATAAAACGAAGGAAATCAAGAATTCCATTTTCAACGACGATTTGAACATTTTTTGTGTCATTTGGAAACCCGATAGACTGGCAAATCCTTTAATTATAAAAATAATTAATAACGAAAAAAAATGGTTGCATCCCATGCGAGTGAATTGTCCGCATGAAAGTTTAATTATTATTACCATGCGATGACAATTTTGTGTTGCATTGAACAGCTTTATAAACCTTTTATATTCGGCGTAAGAAAGTTTTCAAGTAATGGCCGCTCGTTTGTTAATTCACTGGGCTAGGAACAGATGGCCAAATGTGAAACAATGTGACAACTACTGTTGAGGATGTAAATATTACGTGAAAAAGCTCGGGAATAGAGAAGCTCTCTGTACATCCTGTTCGAAACTCAGCAGACTGTCAAAACAACGCGCGATCAACATTATTTCCTTGTTCTTCATTCGCTCTCAGAGTTTCGTATCTTCCGCGTTCTCGGTCTCCTCTCAGACTCTCATCTCGTTGTCAATGCTCTCTCGCCTTTCCTCGCTGACTGTGTGCAACCAGACGCACATCTCTTTTTCTTCTTTGCTTTTTCCATTTCATCTTTTATTCTTCCTCTGCTTATGTTGTTTTCGTTTTTTTGTTTTATTTTGCTTTATTGCCATTGAAAATTCTGTGGCGCACAGCCTCCCTCGTCGTACACTTCGTCCTGTCTCACTTCTTTTGGTTTGTCTTTGCGCCTCTCTCCGCTTTCTTTCCATCCTGTTTCAGCACTTTTTTTTCCGCATTGTCAACGCGCCATCTTTTTGTCTTTTTCCTCGAGATCCACGGTTACGACCGTGTGGAAATTATCGTCGCACATTTTTCTTTACATTTTCCTTCGTAATTGTGAGATTTGGTTTTTTCATTACATTTCTTCCGCCAAAATATGAACTCATTCGTACTTGGCCACCTTTTCGAACCGATGCATATGGTCATCGACTCTGATTTATTAATCTCGCACGGCTCATCGCGGGCTTTACACGAAGTTACCCATAGTCAAGGTATTCTTTGTCATTGCACCCACAGGATTTACTCGTTCTGTTTGGTATACGGCTATATACCCCTGCGTCGGCGTCGCACGTGCAACGAACTGCAGAGACGCTACAATACGTGTCTGTGTACATATGACTCGCAAATAACGAATACATACACTATATGTGCAATTACATTTATATCGTGCATCTATTTATACGAGGAAATAATCAAGGTGATGGAGCAGTCACAATTTTCGAAATGAAAATTCTACGTTGTCGTTTGACTAATAAAAAAAAGACTCTGTCAGCGGACGCGGGACGATAGCAAAAATCCGCTGACAGGGGCTTTTTTTAATTGATGAAACCGTATCGAGAATATTCATTTTCAAAAGTTGCAACTATCTCCCTCGCACTCACGCGGCGAGAAAGCGACTGCTCCTTCACGACTTTATTTAGGGTTCTCGGAAAATTTTATCTAAACGTTCTTCGCACCAAAACTAACAGTTTTCTCCTCTATGGAGAACATTTTTCTGACGTTTAGAATTTGAGACATTTCATTTCCAATTTTTTATATTTCCCTTCTAAACGCACGTAGTCACGTTTTCGTTGAACTTTAATTTCCACGCGCGTTTAGATGGGAAAAATGAAAAACTGAAAATTGAATATCTGAAATTCTAAATGTCAGAAAATTTGTGGAAACTAACTGAAAGATTCGGTACGATCACGGATTTTGTTGAATCGATCAACATATGTTGTTGAGAGGAAAGTGGAATTTTTAATGTTAGAGTTCTAATTTTGGTTGAAAATGTATTTTTGAGGATTTTCTTTGAAGATATTCTCTGTTGACATTCGAATTATCTTTTGAAAATATAAATCTCGTAATCAGTGATATATAGAGGGAAATTTTGTGCCGTTACGTGAGCAGGACACTGGTTTACTGCGGCGAGACGAGGCACACACGCTACCGCTCTCCAAGAGATCTCGAGGGACTTTGTGCACCGGTGTACGATCGATATTATGGTGCAACGTTCGCGAACCTCGTGCATCGGGTCTCGAACACGGAAAGACCACTTCCTATTATCAATAGGGCTCGAAACTTTTTTTTCCCCCCCGCACACTCCCTCTCTCCTCCTCCTTTACGAAATTTTTCCTTCGTTTGTACGCAAAATTTATTAGAATAAATGTTGTACATACATCCTTCATGCTGTGGATCGTGTGTACATATGAAAAAAAAAGGTTGTGAATAGGCGGAAACTCTCATTTGAATGAATCTTGCGGTGATTTTATTACGTATATTGCTTTTTGCATTACAGAGAATTGGTCAAATCATAGTTTTCCAAAATCATGCAATCGCATAAGGTTTTTCGTACAAAACCACAAGCATTTTATTTATACAATCAATTATCCTTGTACATAGTAACAACAAGGATTCGAGCGATTCTAATCGCCTAAGCGAAGAAAAAGAGAGAGAGAGAGATTGTTTTGAGATAGCGCTTAATCTCGAGGAAAAATCTCGCGGTCGGAGGAAAGCAAGCGGTGCGGGACGACTTCTTTTTGTGCAGTTATTCACACATAAAACAGACGGATGTTCGTCACACCCCGAGCTCGTCAAATCGTCATTCGTTTCTTCATTTTTCTCTCGTTTTTTTTTCTCACTCGAATTCTTTTTATTCGCATTTCAAACATTCTCTCGTATACTATTCTGACTCTTTCCGTTTATGCTTTTTTGCTATGGTTGATGTGTTTACGTGGTCGCCTGAGCTGCGCATACCACGAAACCCCTACGCGATGAGCTCACGTTTACCTGCGCTACGATCCTTATCGCCTCTCTGCTCCCCCACCACTTTCTTTAATTACTACACTCGATGAAAATAAAAAACACAGACACTGTGACACGAAGAACGAAAAAAGTATGAAAGTTTACTTTTTGTTCGAATACAGAAAAAAAAGAGACTCTTTTCTTTGGGTTTCCATATTTTGCTACTCGACGCTAAGTCTCATCGTTTTTTTCCACAGACTCTTGCGTTCAGAGTCTCTGAAAAAGAGGCAATCAATATTTTTGCCAGACAATCCATCATGCCCACGTCTTCCAAATTTCAGTTTTTGATGAGAAAAATAATGTTATCGGTCTGTAGTTTTCGTTAATCTTGATTACTTGACATTTTGGAAAAAAAATGGGCTGCGTCAGTAAATCCACCATAGTCCGAGCTATAGTCCCGTTGGGTGCAAGTGAAGATCGTTATCTCCAACACCTGTTCCTTGGTCGGTGTTTCTGGCGTACAAGTTTTTTGCTATCTCTTTTCCTTTGTCTCTTTCAATTGCATGGACGATTTCTCGGTAAAGATACATCGGTTTTGTAATTACTCAAGTGCTCAAAATCATGCCGTATTACGTTGTACTTAACTGTATGTATGTATATATACAAATGTCGCGACTCGGCCAACGCGACGATAACGCTATACGTACAATTGATTACACAAAATTACACCAGTCACATATTCATAATTTCGTTAAAAATGATAATTAGACAATAGTTTTTCGTTTTCCTTTGGAGGTATTGCGTATTCTCGTGAGTATTTCTTGTAGCATGGCCAATTTTTCAAGTGTTTCTTTCCTCTTCATATCATGAACGCCATTTGTGATTTATTTTGTTGAAAATTAACATGATCGCGATGTCAAGATATGCAAAAAAAATTTTAGAATCAACAAAATCGTTTTATTTTTCTCTTTAAATTTTTATCGCATTCAGATTTGTTTTCCTTCATTTTAATTAGTCCAGGCCTTTCGTGTTGTTTTTATTAATGACGATTTTTTTCTTGTATACGAAAAAACATTTTCGGACCGTCCACCTCGCCAAATGTTCGAGAAAGAGATTCTCTCATCGACTTCCGGTCGAGACTGTATATACAAGGCCTCGGATATCTCTTCCTGTCTCCTGAGCCTCCTGCGTGTTGTTATTATACGCTTTATGTCGCTGGTATGCACGGGACGGTCGGGCGAGGGACTCGCTGGGGCCATAGCCATTATCCGCGTAGACGTTTCGGACACGAAATACCAGTCCGCTGCCTAACTCTGAGCATCGACATTTTTTCAAGTCTTTTCTTTCTCTCACATATTTATATCATTTCGTTCTTTATTTTAACCTTCACGAAGGAATTATCATTTTACGGACTCGTCATTTCATTTCGTATGAATTTTTTCAATAAATTCCGAGTTGAGTCTTTGAGAAAAAAATGTTTCAATGGTTTCTCCGAAAATAGCTAAATTGTCGATAAGCTTTAGATTTTTGATAGTCGCCGAAAAGGCTGTCTCGATCTTTTGTCAGACTCTGAATATCGTTAAAAAAAAAACCTGCGAAACCCTTTTCCGCTCCCCCTTTTTTCATTATCGTATGAGCCGCGTGCATGCTGGTTGGGAATTCCGAAGAGACGTGCTCTGCTTTCTGCACTCGTGATCGACGAACGTAAAGCATGCTGTGAGATTCATTTCGATGTCTCAGTTACTGAAAAATTCACCTCATATACGCAGTGGAAACACACAGTTGAGAAAAATTGATGATATTGAAGTTTGCATCGCTGCGATGCAACGAAAAATATATTTTTTATTCATTATTTTGATTATTAATTGACTCGTTCGAATTTTTCTAGTAAATTTACTTTTCGAATGGCGAACACGACTTTCTCGTTATTGTCGACAAACACTGTATGAACATTTTGTGCGACGCTATTAAAAATAATGAGTTTTCGTTGCATTTCAACGATGCAAACTTCAACATGATAAAAATTGAATTTTCATGCTGTGAACCATCATGGATGTGGGTAATCTCTGGGACGTTTTCTATCTCTGCACCCTTGCATTCAATCATCGAACCAGAGAGCTCTTTAAAATGTACAAACACTCACGTGCACATATTTCAGGGATAAGCATATGCGTGTGTGTTGGGAAAGGTAGTGCGAGCGTCTGACTCGGAATCGACGCGCTTCCGCTTCCGTTATCGAAGTGACTTGACTCCATAGTATAAAAACTATAAAAGTCAGGGCGGAAGGATACAGCCAAGCAGGGGCAGCAGGGAATAGCTATGACGGCTCGCTCCCCTTGCTCGTGCCAGAGGATAACGTTGAAATGCGAAAGCGCTCTCGAAACGCGCCAATTTTCGTTCAATTTCACGCCAATTTCCGGAATGACGAAATATCAAGCCTGCTCGCTCGTTCGTCCCATCGACGACACGAAGAAATCCAACTTTACTTTAATTCTTTCGCGTTCGCCTCCAAATCAACATTTCCCGCGTCCACACGTGAATAAAAATACGATAATTCTTTTAGACCGGACGGATTCGGAGATACGCTCAGAGTCACTCCGAACGGATGCTAGGGAATTCAAGAAATATTTACGAAGCATAAATGATCAAGGAAATACACGCACCTCGCGTTTTCGACACGGTAGGCTGATTTTCTTGGTTAAACGGTAAGGGAAGCAGTGGCCAGGAAATTCCATCCCCCATTCCAAACGCCCTGAGCAACGACGAAATTGAAAAGTCCTCATTGCCGCTCAAATTCCATCGAATGAAAAGTGACTAAAATTTGTTGAAATATATCTCTTTTGTGTGCAGTAGACTTTCGAGCCAAAACACTCGAGACACCTCATTGCCAAACGAAAAACGAACACAGCAAATATGCTGAGTTTATCGTATAAATACGAGCTTTTCGTAACACACGGGGCGAAACTTATCTCACGAAAAGCAACCAAACTTCATCGCGATCCCTAACGATCTTTTGAGGCAAAAAGTATCGCATGGCTAAATTTTTGATACGAAATAAGATTTTATCATCAACCCACCAAGAGCTCGTTAGCAATTTTCACTTATTCATGGAATGGTTGGAACAAGCTTCATTATTGGAGTAGTGACGCGTTGGAAATTCATTTTATATTTAGCGTTTGATGATTTTAGAACATTCCACTTATTTAATATTGAGGCCAAATCGCACAAATGAAATCAGTAGCCAAAGGTTTCAAGAGACAAGAAAAAAAAAATAGAGTACTCTTTTGGTTGGGGGAGATTGCGCGGTCGGTCTAACGAATTTGGTGTTCGTCTATCGTCTGATCCTCGCCTAATTACATTAACCCTCTACTTTCGCCTCGCTGTGCGGACACGTATATATATGTATATCGCTCTCGTTGATTCCCATCGACATACTCTGGCCTGAAGGGTTGCTGCTACTGCTGCTCCTTCTTCTCTGTCTCTTGGCTCTCTTTTCCTGTTCATTTCACAGCCTCTCTGTCAGAGGCTCTCGTGAATTCTCAGCAGAGCTTTTTCCTCGCTCTTCACTAATCATCGGCGAGCACGAGAGCATCGCCCCTGTCGACTTTCTACTCCCTCGCGAGCACAATGACATACAACCGTTCACCTATACACGTATTTCACAGGTTCTCTATGTATTATGAGATTTTACAACGTGAGGAAATATCCTCACGTACCGAATATCGAACATGAGTCCCGATTATTACGTTGTCGACCTCTTCTTTGCGCACCAAATATTCACATCTATATAAATATATTTCCTGTTTATAATATCCAAGTATTTAATATGTGCAGCGCTCGTTTCCAGCTCTGAACGTCTCCATATTGAATATACTTATTACTAGATCGCGTGTGTATGGGCTATATATATAGTTTAAGGATATTACTGATTCGTGGCTGGGCTCGGAACAGAGAAAGCATTGGACAATATGGGGAGCCGGAAGTGGCGAACGTTTTCGAACCCATCACTAATTTGCACCCCGCCATTTTATAGTATCAACATTTTTCAAGTTAACATATTTCGAAACACAGCGTTCTAGTGTGTTGCTAATGAGTCTTTTTTTTCGCTAATGGATTTTTTATTTTCTAGTGACACATCTTTTTATTCTCTGGTGACACATCGTCCCTCTGAGAAATTTTAGCAAAAACACAGCAATTTTTATTCAAATTCTAGCGGCAATGGCGAAAATTTGACATATTTTTCGCCCAATTTCTGATGAAAAATTATTATGTTTTTGCTAAAATTTCTCAGAGGGACGATACGTCACCAGGGAACTATGGTGGAATAGTAATTTTTGATATAAATTTCTCTCCGTGTACCTCTCGTTTTTAGTGTTTCAGTTTGATTTAATTTATCGCTCTTTTATATAACGATCGAGCTCATTTGTTATATATATTTTGAAATCAGAAGTTGTCATCGTGCTTACGACTTACTATATACGACGGAGGTTCAGTCATTGCTCGCGCGATTCCTCTTTCTATATAGGTCCTCATTTCCACCCACAAGGGCCTTTAGAAACAACATTTCGCAGCAGCGAGATTTTCTCCTTTTTTCTCGCTGTGTATTCGACGGCGACGATTGTCTCACTTTCCTCTCGAATGAGACGATCGATCGAGACTAGACGAGACGAGTGAAAAACTCGAAACGAGTCAGACTAACTGACAAATAGTTATATATACGGCGCGTGGATACACGCAATAGCGATATATATATATATAGGGGTTGTGAAATACATACACCATCAACGGCAGGGAGCTTTTGTTTGTCGCAGTATGACTATGTCTACGACCCTTAAAAAACCGAGACTTTTGTTTCGTTCTTCATTGCATGGGCTTCATTCATCTTTGCATGGGAAAACACGAAAATATCGATTATATCTTCTGGTTGTTTTACGTAGTTTTGGTCCAAAGCTCCGTTTTTTATGAGGATAGAAATTTTGAATATTCATTAAATTCGCAGATAAAATGGATCGGCAAGTTGTTTGTTTTGTTGTTTCTACTTTTAATCTTGCGGATCTTGGGAATTGATGGGGAAATATATTTCAAACTCATTCCATGTGGCGTCGATGCTCACGGCAGAGGAACATTGACGAAAAAAAGTAATTAAGCAATGTGACTCGCTTCGTCAGCCACTGGGCTAAAAAATATGGCAGGGTCGTCTTGCCCGCCAAAAGCCTCCGCTTCGGCGTTTCCGTTGAACGAAATACTCACCGCGAGTCTCCCTGCTCTTGTAGAAATTGCCCTTTAAAACTATACGCAGGCACTAAAAGGTTCTCTATCCCTACATGTATACGCAGACGAACTGACTCACACATAGCTCGTCCATTACACTTGCTGTTGCAATTAACTCCAACAGTATATAAGTCAGCCGGCTCTCTCCCAACGGATCAGGCCACCTGGTGTATTCGATCCTCTTCTTCATCTTTATTCGCGTGTTTGCAGGTGTACGAAGGGTTACGCTATGGGCCTCGTGCGGTCAAAGACACGCTCTATACTGCAGCTTTCAAAACTGTTATCATCGAATGATGATGGCAATAATCACCAGGCTCATTCGCTCGAAACACAATTATCCGTACGATGTTGAATTGTGCATCATTGGAACGCAAGGGAATTCCCTTTTTTCTTGTGCAAATCTCAAGATTCTCATTGAATATTTCGTCAGGACAATAAAACGATATTTTTTCAGGGTCCAAAGACGAATGCATGTGCATCGTCCTGGTTTTTGAATTGAACAAACAATGGGAACTTTTATTCGTTAAATAATATCAGATAGAGTTTCATCGATTTTATAATGTCGCTCTAAACGTTTCAGCAAACATGGAATTTTTATTATGCCATGAACGACCATGATAGATAACATGGAGAAAAAAAAACGGCGAAACAAGTAAAAGGAAATAAAAAGAATGTGAATGCGACGGACGAAGGGGTTATACGACTGCACGTCGTCGCTTTCAGGGTTGTTTCCAGAACAGAAGCCCTACACCATATGGCCACAATCCCCGTGTGCTATTCTCTCCGCGCTGCGCGTATACTCGGGTGCCTTCATGTGGGTGTCCTCAACGATGCACATGCATCAGCATCGAAACCCATGCGTTTTCGTTTCACGTTTTACCACTTATACCAACTATGTGTATATCCGTGTCTATGAAATGAGTTTCTATGGGATGTACATGTAGTTGAAATGCGAGACCAAGTGCGCGAAGCTTTACTCGTGCCTCACTTCGATTATACAGACGTTATATCGATTACCATCAGCCACTCGACTCCCGTCTATACACACACCACAACATCAACTCTTCCACTGGTACACTTGTTCATTTATTTTCTACGCGTTCCTACTTATTTCCGGATCGTTTTCTTTTTCGTTTTCTTTTTTTTTTTCTACTATTTCTCTATCGGTTGCTACTACATCATCCCCAATTACGGATACTAGAAAAATCCCAATGAAACTCGGCGGATTTCACGTAAGATCAACGAACAATGTCTCGCTACACCCACTCATTAGTTTTTTTTAATTTTTAATGAAATCTCACCGGCATTACGGTCGCACAAATAATCTATCCAACTCGGTATTTTCTCCTCTCTCCTTTGAAATCTTTACGTGATAGGAAATCTCACGAGTCGGTTGATTATAACATGAGAGAGAAAGAAGAAAAAATACTCGTTGCCATCTCAGCCAGTCAGCAAATTCGGGCATACATGCAATCCGAGTTCTGAAATCGACAAATGGGTAAGTGGAAACACGACTTCCTTCTCCTCACATCTCTGTAGTATATATATGCGTCAACTCCCAGTCAGAGAAGCGAACGAAGCGGAGGCAGGAGATCTCTTTGCGGTTCTCCTTAGACCTCGCGCTTTGTATCAACGCACATATATAACACATTTTTTCTATGGAGTATGTGTTTGTACATGTGCCGAAGTTTGTACAGGAAGTCTCACAAATCATGGTTTCGGAGGATCTATTGAATAATTATTTTTGGAAAAATATTTGCACGAGTGTTGACTAGATTTCAACAATTTGGCATGATACGATCTTGTCAACTATAAATTCACGGCTCGGATACTTATATAAGAGCAGCTTTCAACTTTGGGCTGTATTTAACAACAGAATAAAGGTACTCGTCTATATGAACAGTATATAGAGGCGTAGGTACGCACACATATTCAGCAGCTCGCCAACGAAGACGACTTTTGTTTGCTGAAGCATGATGCAGGGCGTGATCGTGCAAGGGACCTTACTAATACTCTTACAATTTAAATTGTAAACACATGGTGAAACGCAAGTGCGTGAATATGGAACTAC
This sequence comes from Hyposoter didymator, assembly GCA_037952995.1. NCBI lineage: Eukaryota > Metazoa > Arthropoda > Insecta > Hymenoptera > Ichneumonidae > Hyposoter > Hyposoter didymator. Next base: position 6,197,567 of record JBAJMU010000003.1, on the reverse strand, counting down.
TATGTATCGGGGAGAAGCGCGCGCCACGACTATATGAGTATGTGGAATGCGTACAACGAGGCGAAGCCAGCAACGATAATAATACGATGAGAACTATCCCACGCGCCGCCCGGTAGAAAGAGCTGCCTCGCTTGCTTTAGGTGGAGCAACGAGCTCAACCACCAAAGCGAAAACAGTAACACACGCAAGTACACATCGAAAATCTAACCGAGCATATAATAGTGAGGCCAAAAGACGGTGCGTTCCCTTGGTTATATCAGCACGATCAACCAACGGGGAAACGTACTTTATATTTAAGGCATTCCTTACCAATTCCTCTCGTACGAATCTCTCGCTGCGGTACTTTTCACTTCGAAATCACGAAACTTTCTTTTCTTGCTCGCTCGATCCCTGCTCTTGAGCTTTCTACTGGCTCTGCATCATTAGCATCCCTTTCAGTACTTTGCACTCGTTTGCCGGCATCACGAAGAATTTTCAGAGCTTTAGAGACACCACACTTGCACTGTTCGGCAATTGTTGGGATACAAACTCACAAAGAAAAAATATTATGAGAAACTCTGCGGCCAGAGTTCAGTCGAGGCACAATGTGGTTTTGATGAAGACTTTATATCTGCTTGGCTAATCTTAGTTCTGCGAGACTCCTCCGCACTTTTCTCATCGAAATTCGCATATTCAAGAATTCAGGGTTTCATCCTACTACGTCGGTCCAAATGCTTCATAACGATTTTCAGATACTATACCGTACAGAACTAATACCTCCCACCAAAATACAAACTTTAATTAGGTCACTTGGCTCATTTGGAAAGAGCAGTTTTCCAGTGCGGCTTTTAACAATTTAACTATCGTTATTGACTCGAGAATTAGTTGCAGTATTTTCCCATACATTCGTAATTGAACTGTCTCGAGAACGAAATCATCTCCTAGACTGCCGTTTCTCAGGAAAAACAGCGGTTTGACGACTGACTCATCAATTAATCGCTCGTAAACACGAACGAAATGAACAGACTTTCCACGATCGTACACCTGTCGCAGTTTCATAGTGAGTTACCACATCGTATTCCATCCTCCGTACACTCAATGTATCCTGAGAAAACAGAATAGTCCTAATGTTGTTGATCGCAATAACAGGAGAGAAAAGTAATTCTCGTACTTTTGAGAGCGTGTGCGTGCTTCATTGTGTTTATATATACAAGTCTCGTTGTCTAGCACACTTCTCAATGTTTATAATTTACTAGAAAAATGATGGGGGAAGTGTATAATACGAAGATTATACTTGTGACGAGAGAAAATTCAGCTCGCATTTTCTACATGCGTGTACCAGCACGTCATCCTCCGCGATGTATGGCATTTACCTGCACGGTGTTCCTTTAGTGGGTTACCGATTTTACAGCTCTACGGCAACTTTGCGTTGCTTATACGTCTGCGTGTGATATCCCACGTTAAACTTTGAAGGAAAGTCTCTGTTTCTCTTTCATTCTTCCCTAACCCGCGTCGTGTATTCCTCTGCTCGAGATCGACCCGGATCCTGAATTTCCGCGCGTATCCGTCGTCGTGGACGCATTGCACAGCCACCAATCCTTTTCATGAGATTTGGCATACTTACTTTGTTCACTTGAAACAACGCATTTCGACGAGAACTATATCAACTTTTAAATTTTCTAGATAACTCATTATATTCGCGTTTTCACTTGGATTATGAATACTACGTGCGTGACGAGTATATACCAGGGTCGCGCGTGCGGCATCGTTCAAAATAATTAACTCCTTTGTCCACAACAACGCTGTGGAAATTTACCTGCGACTCCAAACGTTTTTTAATCACTCTTTAGGCTCGTCTTGCCTGAAAAATACACAAAATTTGAACAAGCGCTATCGTTTTGCCTGTTTTTCAGGATTAAGGAAACGATGCACCTCTCGTCTTGAGATGTCTTTCTTTTTTTTTTTTACAGTAGCGTGTATGTTGACGAACGAAATTCAAATGTTTATTTCGTTACGTCGAGCAGACTTCCTTTCGAATCGTTCACAGGGAAGTTGTGTCTCATTGACATCTTCGATGCCTGCTGCCGCAGTCCAGAAAGTTGAAATGATGCAGAGAAAAATTGCTTTTTTATATCGATTTCTATAAGCTGGTTGCAAAATCCCGTTGCAATATTCAGAACTAGCACAACCGTTCGAGTTGTTACCGCCTGAAATCGAGGTTACGTCACTATGCGCCATGATGCTACTCGACGTCTTTGTCCAATGCAGGCCGGGGGTAGGAACGGGCGAGGAAATTACTGCTTGCGGAGACTGCGACATATACTCGTCGCTTCTCAAGGTAGAAACATCCAAAATCCAAGCGTAGGAACACGGTAAATACGCCCTTTTCCTTCCTCATAGGCTTCTACCGTGAAGTTGTTAGTGTCGAGGAGGAGAGCAGACTCCGAAGTGGCGTGCTTCTCAAAGCCCAGGAACGAAGTACCTGTCGCCCACGAAATTTTTCGAATGGCTTGGAGTAAAAAAGGCCTCTAGGCTTCGGAGAAAACTACCTTTGAGGGAGGCTGAAGAAAAAAGTTGGGTGTGACTTCAGATTTTGCCATATTATCCATTTTCCACTGTCATCGACCATTTTTCAGTTTGTCTGATTAGACACTCAATTTTAATCGCGACAGCAACAGCGAACATTTTTTATCTCCAAAAAATAAAAGTTTTTTCTACAGAACTAGTACGAAAACATCCCCTTCGGAAATTTGGCGGCCAATTTTTCAAAGTTTTACGATTACATTGAGGCCTCGCTATTGTAAACGTGATATTACCGTTCTTTATTCCAAACCGTCAGCGACGAGGAGTTCTTTTCGCGATGAGAGCCTCGGTGAATGTAGGTAACGGGTATTTAGGGGTTGATGGATTATTAATGTTTCATAACGCATCTACGATGGGAACATTACTGCGATAGAGTGTGTGTCTATCAAGATACTGGATTAACGTCTGCTCGCGGGTATATATGACCCACTTTGGCGTTTCAAGCTCGGGAAAAAAATCTTTATTTCACGTCAACACCAGAAAGTCATTTTTAAGATAATCCCGCGAGTGTTTCTGAAAGATCGAAATTCCTCGAAAAGGTAAACTTTGCATTGTAACATGATGTAAAAATAACAGCGCCAGGAATGTGGAACCCTAAATTCTGATAAAGAAAGAAAGTCCAGGGAGCGTAGCTCGGAGAATCGACCGAAAAGGCGCCACCGGATGCGCCCTTATCTCATTTTTTCTGTCCAACTTTCGGGGCTCACTTTTCCGGTATTTTTCTTTCATCGTCACTCCATCAGAGGAAAAAAATCTGGTTGTTTTTTCGTTTCATCGGGTCTGTGAATAACAAATTTTATTTTGACTTTCCTGCTAGCATTGATCCTCTCGTTTCGCTTTACACGTTCCGATCCGATGACCGACCATGTTGAATTAGTTAGAGTGTTATATAAGTAAAAAAAAAAAAAAAAAAAANNNNAAAAAAAAAAAAAAAAAAAACGACGCGTAGATAAATGACGCGGGAGCCGAGGGCCGATCCTCATGATCACGTTAATGAGGATGTAGTGTGTACGGTGAAGCTCGTGCACATTACCTCGTCGCGTAGGCCGACGCTGTTTCTTCTCGCTGCGTTTTTCCTTCCGCCTCCACTTTGCCTTTTTATTGCATTGTCATTTTTCATTCGTACTTTGCAGAGTTGTCTCGCACCTCAAAACTGACGCGTGCATTTCATTTGGTTAATGGATATCAAGTTAACGACTGCCTTAGCGTCATAAATACTACAACGTATGCCCTTCATTGACACACTGGGTTATTTTGACCCTGACCAACCTTTTGGCTGACGTTTGTTTAATTTTTGAAAAAAAAAAAAAAAAAAATGAAGATAACTTTCTGAAATATGTTGAAGATTTTCTGAACACNGGGTCATTTTGACCCTGACCAACCTTTTGGCTGACGTTTGTTTGATTTTGAAAAAAAAAAAATGAAGATAACTTTCTGAAATATGCTGAAGGTTTTCTGAACACTGGAGATCATACAGTGGTGAAGCAAAAATGAAGATTTCGACATCCAATCGTAAAAAGTGATTCTGGAGAGGAAGGTTCGATAAAAGTCTTGGCTCCTGGATCTCATTAGGCGTTTTTTTTTTCACTGAAAATTAATTTCACTCCATAATGGAAAAGACTTTTCCGTTTCATGAAAGATCGTTGCGATAACCTGGCGTTTATCGTCCATAGGAAAAGATCGCATTTGTAGTTAGTCCCGCTCGAGTGCACGTAAATCTGCACACGATATATAGTACATCGGTCGTCGACACGTTGCACTGTGTACTCGCGTGTGTGGAAAAGCGAGTGAGCGCGAAATCGACTCTGTAATTCGAGCTCGACGCCTTATTCACTACGTGAATCGTATATATACCATTTGGCATGCAGTTGTTTGTGTGTATCGTTACGGTACGTGATGTCCGACGATGCAAGTCTGTCCCTAAACCGATAACTGTTACACATGTAAATAGAGCATTTCTTCAAATACATCTGAGCAAGTATACTTGGACCGTTAACGTGAATATCCTAAGGTCCGAAAGACAACGCAACATCCTTCAGCTCATTACAAAATAAATTATTTACTCGTCGAATGAAAAAGCAATTAGGCGTATTTAGAAACATGTAACGATGTTGAAGTTTGCATCGTTGGAATGCAACAAATTTTTTTTTTGTTCCTTGAGCAGGACTCGAGATTCTTATTATAAATATTTGGTCAGGGCAATGAAGGATTTTTTTTGAGGATCCAGAGAGAAAATCGACATGGCAATTGTCATGGCTTTTGAAAATGAACAAGCGCAACGTGGACGAACGTTGCGAACTCCTGTGCCATAACATCTACGATTATACATTCATTGCCTTTTGTTCGAAGGGCCCACTGCAGCTACACATGTGCATTTTTATCTCCATTTATATACATAAACGTGTTCATGTCTAGATGTAATTCCCTTTGCAAGCTCACATTTCATGTGGTAGCCTGTATTTCAATAATAACTTTTTAGAAGAGTCTTAATGTTACGTGAAAGTATATCATATTTCCTCACACTTTAGTGCGACATGTCACTTGGCAGTCATGTGAATATCCTGGTTACAGTAATATTGCTCCAGCAAGGAAATTCCACTATACGCCTGTATCTCGACCATTACTGATAGTTTTATGATTTGAAAAAATTATTGGTTGCACGAAGTATTACGTAAAGATTGTTTTAACCTCAGCAGCTGAGGATATTTTTCACGCTAGCTAACTTCATTGGAACGGGTGATCGAAAATCGAGCTATTGGTGGCTGGGTCATTAAGGCCTTGATAGATTGAGTTTTAATGTATTTCGAGACGAGTAGTCTATGGAAAATTGTCGTTAATTTCAATTGGAATAATGGATTTTTGTCGCTACTATTCCCACAAACTTCCCGTCGCTTTTTTTCACGCCCATCCTCGACATCATACAGCATAGTACGTAATGAGCATAAATAATGAAACACCAAGTAGCCTATCTTTGACGTTTACCCCTTGTGTATTCAAGACACAGGGCCGCGATCTCTTCGCACCGTTGAGCTGCAATCCGTTCCGGTTCCCGTTTCATTTCCATTTCGTGGCCACCACATAACTCACGTGTGCGTCGTCGTTCATGTGCTCTCCATTATAAACTTACACATTGTCCATATTGAGTTATATTTTTCGGGAGAAACAAAGAACTTACTCACTCGTGTGATCGATCGTTATGAAACTCCATTTTTATGTCCCTTGCGATACTCTGAACCATAAACTTCGAAAATAATACGCACCATAAAAAAGTTCCACATGTTCATTTCCTATAGAATCATTTACTCGACTAGTGCAAAATTTGTTATTTTGGATAATCTTTTTATTTGCGGACTGTCGAGCAGAGGAAATATAATAAAATTCACAGTTCAACGTTGGCCATGGTGAAATATCATTTGCATGGAGTACCTTGTATTAAGGTACTTAAGTAACGCTTTTAACGTTAAACCCGATTCTAAATGTATCTCAACCCAGAGTATATTCACACGGCAATATGTGCTAGTAAAATGTACATTCTTATATATAAATTCATATATGTACATGGGATTACAATGCGCAGCCGAGTAAACCATGGCTGTCGTCCCCGTGGTCAACGACGCGTCGCGATCATCCCGCCCGTGGTTCGCTTATATCCAAGCACCGTAAACCTAATCTCCTCCCTCGTACTCTCTTCGCTATGCAGATTTACATATATATTTGCGTGTGTGTGTGTGTTTAGTTTATGTGTGAGTGTACATTGCTGTCTAAAAGTTTGGAAATATTTTTATTTCTTCTTCTCATATTTTACTGCGCGATTTCCCACACCTCGAGCTAAACTTTTATTTGAATGTGAGACATTTGGTAATTTTCATAAAATATTTTTCCTTTTCATATCCATTAACGTTTTCATGGAATGTTGAAAATGATTGGGACGAACATGGATTTCCGGAGTGTGGTTGAACGTACTAACAATATATAATTGACTTACTAATCAAGTTTGGAGCAAGAAGTCGTCAATCGAGATCATATCATAATGGTCTTTGTCAAATTTTCGTTGGTAGTGTATTTGTGGAACGGAGGAAATCTCCCCTAGCGTTTCATGCTTGAGTCTACAATATTGCTTGGTAAAAAATTCCACATTAACATCGAACTGTTCCAGAAGTTTCTGAACGGAACTATACAACACTATCCTGAATCTCTACCCGTGTAACGCCTCCAATGAATTCGGATGATCGTACATTCGATCTCACTCCGAATTCACGGCTTTTCTTCGCTCTATTTTGTGCTTTAATGAGAATGTGAATCAACCTCGATACACCAGTAGCGTATGTTTGCCTGTATGTTAGGGCGACCCAATGCCTTAAAGAATGTGAAATTTTCCTGTCGAATCCTGTCAGATTTCTTATTCTTATTCTGCCCACAGTTCGCTTGTGCTTGCATGGTCCTCAGATTTATGGAGAACGAAACCTTTTTTGTTTTCTTCATGCTCAACTAACTTGGGGGAACAGTTTTGACGGTGAAATATGCAGGATCCTCGCAATTAGAATTTCCCGATCATTTTAATGTCGGCTCGTGCCATTGACTACCTGCGAAGCATGCACGAAGAATATGTTGTGCGATTTGGTCGTGGTACAGAATGGCCGGGATGAAAACGCGAATGAGAAGTGTTTCGTTGAAAAGACTTTTCTTTTGCAGAAAATGTTTGCACTAAACTCACTTTACGCTTTCCTGCTCCTCGTTTTTACGACATTTTTGTGGCAACTCCGCGTTGACAAAGTATTCACTTCCATGTAATAATCACGACTTGCAAATTAGATGAAATGTTTCAATTTTGTTGTCCTGAAAGCGCGTTGTCAACTTTTTCACAATACTGTGAAACCGAGATTTTTCATGTTCTACCCAAATTAGATACGCCAAGCTTGGCTCATATTTTCTCTGCCACAGTCGCGTATATGTGCGTAGAAAATCTCGTTTAACCTTAGTTACGTAAAACGGCCGGCGGGAAATAAGAGGCAACTTCGGAGAGACTTGGGAAACGAGTAAATCGTCCAAACAATTGAAACAACAATGAAACCGGGGGTTCCAGCCTCCTCGAGCATAGATTCTTGCCACACATTGAATTTTAACTGGGTCATCGTAAATCTGAATCTCGTAACACATATGCATAACTTTGTTTGCAGCTCACAAAAAAGGCGTATCTAGGGTTAATCAATACATGAAAAAATTCGATTGGAAAGCTGCTTTTAGATTTGATGCTAAGATTCAATGAATAAATCGCTGTTGTCGTTTATAAACGAAGGAAAAACTAAGCATTTCTTGTCACATCGAATACCATCAAATAGTTTCCGTCGATTAAACGCCATGCATAATCGTTTTTTCATTCCTTATTCTGTATTTAGAATGAAAAAACAATTTTACATATTCCAACGGAGCAAATCTCACCACCATAAAAAATGTAATGTTGAAGTTTGCAACGATGAGATGCAATGTAAAACATTATTACTATCAACTGCTTGTTCGATATCAATAACCATGACAATTTTCCTACCGATTTTGTCTTAGGATCCTAAAAAAAGTTCGTTTCATTGTCCTGGTCAAATATTGAATAAGAATCGTCAACTCTGCTCCAGAAAAAACAGAATTTCGTTGCATCCCAACGATGCAAACTTCAAGATCGTCAAAAAATGATCTAGTTCATCTTCGAAAAATTGACCCTGCATAGCTCAATGGCGGTAGTTTCTCGAGAACACAGTGGAACCATCTCAATATATTACGCAGACAATTATCTTCGTTGACCGTATACGATGAAAAATGAAAAAATTGCAAGCGGAAATTCCATTCGTTCTATGCTAGCTGTGACGACGGAAGCTTTGAGAATGGTTCTGGACGAAACGATATTTTTTAGCGTGCTTTATTATCTTTCGCGTGCCAATCGGCACCAAGGTTATATCTCGATGTCAAATGTTATCTACTTTCCGGGACGTCAGAAAATAATCACCAACAGCCAAACGACGTCCTATCATTCATTTTGGTTCTTCAAAGTCCCTTTGCCCGTCCTCATGTATTCGTCTTCTTCCACTTCGTGATTTTAGGATTCCTCCCCATTCAAGATCTTTCCGGCGAAACTTCACACCATTGCCTCACGAGAGCAAGAATAGTTTCTTAAGACAGCTATATCGTCGAGCTATGAAACTATCTAACATAAGCCAAGTTTTGTACTCCCCTCTTTGACGTTAGGTCGCAATCCTATATAGAAATTGCCGATAAGACAAACAGATGCGCGGAATACGCGGTATATTTATTATTACAACGCATGCCTCGCTTACTCACTCCCCATTATTATTATTATTATTAATGGTATTGTTATCGTTACTATAATTATTATAATCGTCGTGCTTATCTGCCAAGCACAAAACATTATTATGTCGAATTATCTGTACGGAACGGCGCCAATCATTTAATAATCACACTCAATTATATTTGTAGCATAAATTGGTAAACGGCTGAGACCGTGTGATCTATCCTCTTGATTTATTCAAGAATCAAGAGTAGCGAGCCCCGTCGTGGCGTTGATGCGTTAAAAACTATTGAGTCTGAATAATATATTTCAAATGATTTGGTTCGTATTTTAAATCGTTGGAATAATGTCTGAATTCGTTACTTTTAAAATGAAAGTGTTTTACTTTTGAATTTCCTAATTATTTTGTAATTAAACGTTTAAATGAAGAAGTAGTTTTTGAGTTTGTATAAATAATGCAAAAGTCAAGTACTTGTTTGCATTGAGGACTTGCTCAAGAGGCCAAGAGTAGTTGCAAGGATAGAGAATCGTCTCGTGAAAATAATTTCTCTGGTTGTTGGGAATTTTTACGCTTTTTTGAATCGTGCTGCTGCGGCAGCAGAGGAAATTTTTACTCGCATATGACCACTCAGCAGTTCCGCCACGAGGAATAGAAGCGATTTTTTTTCCTTTATATGCTTTATAGTAGCACTTTACTCGACATATACGAGAGCTCGTTGACGAACAAACGGTACAGCGGCAATCATCGAACGCTCCTCGTTTTTTCTTTCTCTTTTTAGCTGTGCAAATTCCCCTTCCTTCTTATGGTTTTGCCACGTTCGGATTCCTGCTGGTCTGAAAGCTCGTGGAAACGCGGATCAGCAAAACGTCTGCTTTTATTATACAGTTATCGCATTACGAATATACAAACGCACACACATACACACACTTCCTCAAAGACGCAAAGTATAAGAGTCACCCAATTTTCTATTCTGGTAATCGCCTCATGGTTCTTAAACACAATTTCGTTTATAATGTTGACCCAGCTTCACTGCAGAATATGATGCACTCGTATAATGAGAGTAAATATAGGGATTTGTATATTTCTCTTCGGAAAGGTTCAAATTTGTGGATCGTTCGATCTCGTAGAACGAAAAAGTAATTTTTTTTTCCATGTTCATTGACTTGCAAGTTTTCTCTCGAACCGTCATCAACGTTGGTGCTAATTTTTATTTTGGAGCTCAAAACCCTCAATTCAATTATCCTATTATTATTACGTTAGTTTAGCTTATGTATGAACGATTCTCTCTTAGTCATGACTTTTAGATTTCGATCCTTATTTGATATCGTATTTATATGTATGGGTAATGTGCCTCAACCGGTTCGATAATGTTAGACTAGAGTCTGCGACTATGTATATATGTATAATACATAATGGGGTTACGTATTAGGAAGTGTTCGTCGCCGGAGGCACGTGGTAAAAAGTATCGATGCCACACACTCACAAAGTCAACTATAATAGTCTATCCAAAATTTTCTTCTATCAGCAATCGCGATATCCAAGAATATTGAAATGAAAATTCAATGATCACGCTCGAATGGCACGAAATTGCTTTTTATTCGCGTGTAGCTTGATTGGAGAAATTTCTATTAAAAACTGCAAGACGAATGACTATAGGACCGCGAAAAAATTCTGGACAGATGTCTAAAATTTGATGGAACTGGTGGCTCGAGCGAGCACTTGCATTCCAGTTAGTTGATGATGAATATTAATTTCCGATTACCATACGCGATTCAGTACTTGTTTGTTTAATTTCTATGTATTGAATAATTCTGTGATCAAGTTAACTCGAAAGGGCTTCGAATATTGCGAAGCTGTTTCAAGATTCTATTCAAGTTTGTAAACTCACCGAAGATTCATGCGGGGCTTCGATTTGAATTTATTCTCTCTCATCAAAGTGGATTTTCGATTAATTTCATCAAACAATCATCACGCCCATATCGAGAATTGTCTATACAACGAATCTAAATCTTCAAGTATCGAAAAACTCGTCATGAGCTATTTGTCCCATTTTATGAAAAGATATTTCTGCTGATGACTGGCCCCGCTCTAGTCGCGACTTATCCCACGAAAACTCCGTTCCGACTAGCTCGTCACACATACTCACATACACACGCACATACTCCCTCTGTCTCGCGTTCCCCTTTTCTGCGGCTTAGTCTTACGGACCAACGCAGCATCTCCCGCGGATCTTACAGCGAGCAAAGCAACTGAGGAAGAATTTCAGAACCGGGTCTATGGATAAATGCAGGGGCTGAGCATGCACCTCGCTTCTGTCCCATTTAGTATTAATACATATAGCGATTCACAGATTTGCATTTGGATTGGAGGCGATACACGCGTGTGTTAGATTGGTGCAGACTCTGCAACATTGTTTTCTGGCCATTTACACACGTGTCTGTATCCACAAACGTTGGGCTATTCGTATTTATGAATGCGGTCGTTAATGTAGGTACATATTCTTAGACGAGAAATTCTTGCAGCGCTTATTTCCGTGTTAGGCACGGTCAGTTCAGGTTTTGGTATTGGTAAATGTTTCGCTTGCATAGTCATCGTGAAAATCGTCCGAATACGAAACCAAGACGAAGATTTTAAAATGATTATTCATTTATTTTAATTATCGGACAAAATTTTATGCTTCTCGTCCATCGTGTGCGTGTTTCAGCTCTTCAATAACTGCGATCGCAGCCTTTTCTTCTTGTATAACCAATTACGCAATCGATTCCATCCGCAGATTCGTGTCTTTGTTTCTACCAATTTGTATAGACTCAATTGTTCGTTGAATTTTATGCCCGGGTTGTATAATCCGTGTTACACTTTGCGAACGTTCGCGGATTTAAGGCTTGATCGACTTTCGGTCGAAATGATTTTTGCACGGTCGCTCATTTTTGAAAAAATTCCTCATTTTTCTATCGTAAGTTCGGGTTTGCTTGGAACGTTGATGAAACGTTCGCGGAAGTTTATTATTTGACACGTGGAATTAATTTGAAGGTATTAATTAGCTAGACGTGAAAAAAATCAATTTACACCGCAATTAGAATATATAGTGATGCGTGCATGAAATTCTATCGGAAGGCTACGAGAACGTCCTTGAAAGTTTGCATGGCATTGAGAGAGGAAAGATTCTTGGATGGAAAACATGCCCGCTTGATCGTCCCTGCGACGTCACTCATTCGAGGTCGGTTAATGAACCGAGAATGCAATGATTCCGAAGCTGTTTACGTTTTCCCTTTCCACAACTATTCAAATTAGCCTCATGCGGGCGAACAATCATATTCGCCGATTCGACTGATTCGGCATCAATCAGCAACAATATTCTCGCATACTTATCGATGCCATTCGCTTGTTTCACGGTTTTTACATCATAATTAGCATAATTAAACGTTAAAAATACAATCGTCGTTAATCACGACTAAAGTGGACTGCGAATAATGTTGGTGAAAATATGAACACTCGACATTACCTCACGGTGATTTCATGCAATAATAGAAAATAAACGGACAATATTTTCGTATCGGCATAGCTCGATTGTTGGGAAACAATGACAATGAATAATATATGAATATGGACATATGTAGAAAAGAGTAGAAAAGTAAACGTATACGTATGAGCCTGGTGCGTTAACCTGAGCAGGCCTCACCTCGAACCACCCATACGGCCTCGAGTTTGGTCGATAACTCGACTTACACCGAGTTTTATTGAACGCTCAATAATATACATTTTATATATTCTATATTTGTCGCTGTTAAAAAAAGACTAGGATTGCGACACGAAATTCAAAGGCTGCAACTATGAAAAATCTCGTACAAAAGTTGATCAGCCAATTTGAGAAATAAAGTGCAAAGCGTTACTGCTAAAACTATAAACCTAAAAAATTACCAAGTACCGAGTTCCTCACTCAGACACACTTGGTCTCTCGGACCGCCGAGTTTTATCCTTTCTCGCGATTACGCGTTTAGTGGAATTTCAACGTGTATGAAAAACACTCGTATGCGGAAAAGAAGGTGGAATGGTAATATTTGTGTCGGTCTTTTGGACCATGTGACGTGTGTGTCTAAGTAGGCTAAATGCGATAAAAACGTTACACATGTAATAAAATGATTCATTTTTTACTTTGCAGATCGATCTTGTCCCGAATTACGAGCGACAACCCGAAGAATCCTTTGAGCTTGAATAAAAAGCGGATTGCTCGAAGCTTTCATATCGATTCAACGTATCACATTTGTTCGTTCGTTCTAGTTTCGTTTCTTGTTCAAAAATTCTTGACCTAGTCCGAGTTTTCCAAACATTGTGCATTTTTGTCCGGAAATCGCGCCTTGTTGTTTTTTTCTCTATCGCCTTGACGTAAGGAAAAAAAAATACAATCGAATTTCGTGGTTAAACGTTGAAAGTCTTTCGTTTACTCGTGTGACGTCACATACGGTCGTACGTTAGGACGTGGGCGGATTCGGGGCCGCGATTTTTCGCACTTTGAGTGAAAGTGTAGGATGGTTCGCGAAAGCCGCGAATTACCGGTTCTCGTCACGGTCGATCCGTAATTTATTGCGTTCAAGTTCGTTTCACTTCCCGTCATAACAATTCCTCATTTGAAAAATCCTCTTTGAATCAATATACGCGACACGAGTTCGTCGAAGGAAAAATGATGTTCATTCACGCTGCCACGTATCGGGATTGTAGCAACTTTTTAAGCAAGTGTTGTGCTCAATAAAAATCGCGCTATGTTTGATTTGAGCGTGAAAATAAATTGCCCTGGCAAAGGATCTATGAACACAAGTCGACGCGTTCGCATCTGCCGTTGCTGCCAGGAGGAATAATAGTCGAGAGGCTATTATGACGGAATATTTGGATCCGCACTTCATCCGGGCACTCTGCCGTGATCCAGACAGACGAACACTCCAGGTGAGCTTACAAGTTTTTTTTTCTTATTTATTCTCAACTTGTTATATTTTCATGGATTCGCGCTGGGCGTTCAGTTTTCGGTGCTCCGGGTAACTATGTACAATATGGACCGAGAAAGTAAACTGAAACGTGCTGTCAAAATTGAAGGTTATTTGACGGATATATTTTTTAAACTTACGCAAAATTTTACTCTACAATTCTTTGCGCGTGAATATTACGGGAATCCCGACTGTAAATGCTCTGAACCATGACTGCTAGACGGTACAACACTCCAAATATTAACAAGAACCTTTTCATTCTTCAGAAGCTTTGACCAACCTCCTCAAAGACTTGAAAAAAAAAATGTATTTAAACATTTTTCCTCGTTTTCTCCTTAGTCGCTGCGTTTTCTCGTTGCAGAAGCGCGTCCGCCTCTGCTTTTTGCCCTTGCTCCCGTCAAGTAGTTACGAATCCTTGCTACGCTTTTTTTTTTGCGCGACTCTGGCTTTGCAACGAAGGCGATGCACGCAGCGTCTCGCATTAGAGTAAAAATCTTGCTCACCAGACGCTTTGCAGCTCAAACCCGTCATAGCAACATTTTTCCTTACATATGTGACAAAGTCCCCATCCCTCCCCAATTCTCCAAACATACGGCGAAGTACCCATTACTCTTGAGACTAATTAGCAATTTGCGGAAGCTAAACCACGCGTCATATCGACAGAATCTCTCAGTGAACATGCATCGACGATCCTGCCGTCCGTCCTTCCTTCCTTCCATCTCTCCCTCATGCACTATTCATGAATATACTCGTCACCAGGTTTCGATAGATATTGCCGATCAACAGCGATCTATCTTTCCCCCGGAAAAAGGCATAACCCGAGTATTCAGTTCACGATAACTTTACACACGGTTCCCTGACGTAACAAACGCGCCAGTGAATCAATTCAAATCAGTCTGCAAGTTGTCGTCGTCTCCACTAATTCTCGAGCTGCTAGGGTCCTTCGGATTATCTGCACACCGTTCAATCTCCGTGCATGTGTGCGATTTGTCAGCTATTAATGTTATCGACGGATTGATTGGACTATATGCTAATTTGATGAGCCTGGGCAAGGTCGGGGTGGACATTAATCGGTTCTGTAATCAAAGATGATCGTCAGATAAGACACACATTGATTCCATCGGAGACCACTTGGATCAAGGGGATGTCAATTCTCATTAAGCTTAATTAAACGAATCAGGGTTTCGATTCGAATCGAGATTAATTCGACGCGATTTACCATATTTCGTTTGGAACTGTTATTCCCACTACCTTCGGAGAAACGGCACGCACGGATTTCTATTTTCATTGATCGGTCGTGCCATCTTTTTACACCCTAAAGAAGGCTTGGTCGTGTTTTTTTTTTCTCGTGACGATGACGACGACTGCTGCTGATAAAATATAAAAACGTTACATTGACAATTGCATGTTGTCACTTTGATAACAGATAACCGTATCGGAAAGCCTTGCGCGGGAAAGATGAACAAGATTGAACAGCTGGCAAACCATGGTGCATGGGAAAAGATCGACTTGTCAATGGATTCTTTCCTCTCGTATCACCCTCTCTTTATCTACTTTGTCCTCTTTCTCTCGTAGTTATATGAATGAATGGCGAGGTGTCGCGTGCTCGTTTCCCACTGTCACTTTAGCCGGTGTGTGCAGCCGGGTTATATTCCATTATGATTTCGTTGCGTCGGAACGAGACGCTCATCCGCATACGCAACGATAGAATGATAAGGGCCTCGCGACGGCCAGGCGCTTGTTAAATATGAAAATGCGTTGCTGGCACACGTGCGAATATTATTCAACGGTTATGTACACCGTTGTCGTGTTTGACTGTGAAATAGATGCAGATGCTCTGAGCTGAAGAATTCATTTTGTCTCTTGGACCGTCGGATATGGCTAAAGTGGCGTGTCATGCTAAATTTTAGGCTGCTACCTTCCTGCTGTGGTAAATTTTTTCGACGCGCCCCACGTTACTGGCCACACTATAACGCAAGCAATTTTTGGATTCTTTGCTTTTCACATCCAACTTGCGTATCTTCTAGCGTAGGAAAAGCGTTTCGCTTGATTAGAGCGAGTAGATTAGTTTGCAGAACTCGTTTATTCGTCGTTGAATATTTTCACTATCGCGGCTATTGTCGAATATGGGTTCCGCAGATTCCGAATGGCTTTTGTACCCTCGGAAAGAATGCGCTCACGTATGATGTGATTTTTGATGACGCTCATGCTTGAAGGAACATGCAAACGCGTTTTGTGTACGGGATTTCCTAACCGACCGAGAACGAGTCTCCAATTTCGATTGCCGGACTCCGTATGGCGTACAGCGAGAAGTAACTATAAAACCGATCACCATCTTGCCGAGCGCGATCTTCTCTCTTTCCCTCTTTCTTTCTGACTCTCTTCTCATGGGGCGACAACACGATCTCACCGCCAAGGTCGTCCGGTGCGTTGTGCCCGGATTCCCCGTCGCCCAGACGCGCTTACATATTTTCCTCCACCAGTTTCAAATAAATAATCGTAAATCAAAGGGAGCTTCGTGACAGCAACGTTCTATATATATATATATATCAAAAGAGTACTTTGGAATTTACGTTGTTTGGACTTGCGGGAAGAGAAAAACTCGACCCAGTGTCCGTTTCGGGACGAAGAACGCCCGAATGAAATACGTTTTGTAAACTTACTCCGTGAACTAGACAAAACGGCGCCACCAAACGCTCGCGAAAAGCTTTTGCGTAAATTCTTGCAAACGCGGCTATCTTTGTGTGCGATCTCTGTCAGACAATGAGTTTATTATTCTAGCTTTTGCTACTACTACCAAAATGTACGTCATTGCCACTCGTAGTATTATCTACTCGGCAGTGGTAATTGTGTCCCTGAAGTTTATTGGACACATTTTTTTCCAGTAATCCACAAAAATATAATTAATGAAAAATTTTTTCGCGTCTACTCGTTATCGGCGTTGGTTGGTCAAAAAAAAAATGTTACCGACGTTTCAATTCGCCATTTTTTGAAGTTTATCAAAATAAATAACAAACTTTGCTCCGTTATTGAACCGAGGCAACGGAACTGCAATTAATTATAACGAAGAAACTTATTCGCACAAGTTCACGGAGCACGGAAATTCCAGAAACCATCTCCATATTCTCAACACCTATATATTCTCAAAACCCATGCGTTAAGTATACATAAATCCGCAACAACTCTCATTCAAATGGGAGTCGAGTTTCACGACTCAATTTGTTAATGAGATTGGCCCACAGATTTAATCGTTGCTTCGCCACCAACACGCAGCCAACTCGGCTCGTTCATATTAATCACGACTCGCTGCTCATTGATTTTATCTTATTAAGCAGCCCGATGGTAGAGATTCATACGGAAACATTGTTCGATGAGATCGTTGAATCCTTCGACCAAGTATTTCACGCGTTGCTTACTTCATCTTCCTGGGTCTCGGTACGATAGTTTACAGCGGTCGCTCCCCGGATCCCTCGAAAAATAATACAACGGATCATATCAAGTTTCTATTCGCTTTCATTCTGTCGTCTTCACGTATTCTGTTCAGAAACTTTATTCTCGAGCAAATTTTCCCAATCGTGCCGCCATTTTTCAAACAGAAAGCATGCAGGACACACAATACTTGCCATCAAATGATACTGAAGTTTGCATCGTCGGAATACACAACGGAAAAAATATTTTTCATTCATTATTTTGATAATTAAGGCACTTGTTCCAATTTTTTTTTAGTTAATTCAGTTTTCGAATGCCAAAGAAGACTCTCTCATAATCGTTGACAAACGCTGTATCCAAATTTTGTCCTCTGCTATAAAAAATCATCACTTTTTGTTGCATTCCAACAATGCGAACTTGCCTGCAAAGGAGGATGCGTCTGGATACGATGGCAACTGTTATTGGTTCACATTTTTTCAAACACTTGAAAAATATGCCCTTTAAATGAACGCAAGTATACTCTTTCGCATATTTATGTACGTCACAAAGCCTGTACGGGATTACTTGGTTGTATTAGTATCTGGAGGCCGTTCGCTGTGGTTTATAACTCGTTATATGGAGGCCCAAGAGTTCCTCGACCAGCCGCGACGACTTTCGATCGGCTCTGCTGTGTGTACCACGCGAGGTCGCGTGCTGCTACCATCGTCCCAAGTGGCGTGCAAGCTTTGCCTGGCGAACAACTAAATGAGGAATAGCGTACACCGTACACATACCAAACCTTAATACATATACACAGGATGTCCTTAAAGTCTTGGCAAAATTGTAGGGAACTTGTCGGATATGCTGCGAGCAGCAAAGTCTTGAAAAATTTTCTTTCTCGAATGTATCCTTGACGTTAGATAATCGGGTCCAGTGATGGATGAAAGGATGAAAGATTCGCTGCATCATTTAACTAATGAACGCTTCGTTAACGGTGCATCGCTCATCGAAAATGCCTCAGAACTTTTCGCTTCTGAACTGTACAATTCTATTTCTTTACCTTGTCTATCCTGGATGCCACTTTTGGGACCCTCTTTGCATGAATCACTGGCCTGTATCATTAAAGGAAAAGGATTATAAATTCAAGAAAACGGAAATGGCGAGTTAAGGACTCTTTAACATTTGCAAAAGCCCGCTCGATATTGTTCTCATTTTTGTTGCAGGATCTCGAAATCATCTATTACGGACTCTTGGGTCTGGAGGCATTACGACCCTGTAGAGATTCCTTTTTACGGGGGTTGTGCAAAGTGGTTCGCTACGAGAGACACTATGCGAATCATGTCCTTTATTAGTAAGTATATATACTCATTCACACGGTCAACCTTTTTGGCTTCCATTTAATTCATTGATTTTTTCTCAAATCTAATAAATTTATTTTTGGCGCATCGATAAATCCAATCATTTTTTCGCGCGGTTCTCAATGACGCTCAGATGGCGCCATGTCGCGAGGAAACACTGGCGATCTGCTGATGATATATACAGCGATCTACCATTTCATTGCTGTCGGTAATGTCGCTGTCGCCATTCGTTGTCTACTTTTCCGCAGCAGCTTGATTGAATTTTCGTTTTTACCGATTAAGATATTTCTTCGATTTCTCTTGATTTTATTCGTTTCGGTCCGAAGTGAAGTTTTCGTCGCACGGTTTAGACGGAAGGTGGAATTTTTCATTTCTCATTTTTTCAGCACCGGAGAATTGGCCAATTGCTGGTACATCCTCTTGTCAGGTTCCGTTTTTATCGATGGCTCCATGTTTCTACCCCGTTCAAGGTACGTGACAACCAATTTATATACATCCGTGAAATATTTTTGTGATTCATATTTTTGCANTTTTTTTTTTTTTGCATTATCGACAATCATCGAAAAGGTGCGAGTTGTACATAGACGAATACTAACAAGCCCGCGTTAATGAAGCTCTCGATACCTCACTGTCCCCTCAGACTCGCGCCCAATGCACACGGAAATCCTCATTAATTCTGTAACCTCGATCTTCTCCCCGTATTCGTGACATTGCCCATATGGGCGAATTAACGTTGCCAATCCTTTGGCGTAACGAGGTCGACATTCTTATCGCCAACTCCCAATTCACTTGGTCCTTTTTCATTTATTTACTAAACTAAAATTACGTGCTATCCAATTACTCACAACTGCGTCATCATTGAATTTTTATTTGATTATTTGTCCACTGATTTTTAAGGATGTTTTGTTGGCATCGACATTCTTAAGAATCTCGGTCAAGCTAAACATTCACGTATGACTTTGCTTTCTCAGCACGAAATAACCATTCTTTACACGTTTTTTTTTTTGTATTTTCGGTTTCTACAGTTTCTAATCCTTCTCGAATTTTGCATACGGACCGTGCGCAACGCTAGAGATGCAACGTTCGATCAAAATCTCTGCATTTTGATCTAACGAACATTATTCGTTTTGATATCATTTTCAAAATGATGTGAATCTTTCCTCATCAACTTCCTCTTTCCGGAATGTCACGATATTCTTGAGTTTACTCTCCGCTAAACTTCACTCGAATGTGTGGGGACATGTATTTCACGTTTTACTT
Source organism: Hyposoter didymator (assembly GCA_037952995.1). Taxonomy (NCBI): domain Eukaryota; kingdom Metazoa; phylum Arthropoda; class Insecta; order Hymenoptera; family Ichneumonidae; genus Hyposoter; species Hyposoter didymator. The sequence continues at coordinate 6,177,707 of JBAJMU010000003.1, read as the reverse complement.
ACAAAATTTCGCACTCTAATTGCCCCGGATGGAAGGAAAAAAAATAATCGTTAGGGATTTCATTTCTGCGGTATATTTGCTGTGGTGTTTATTGTTATTGCTGAGAGCAAGCAGCGGAAAAACTGTCAAAACGGCGTCGAGCTAGCGAGGATTCGAAAATTACATATTAACATTTGAAAGTGAATGAGAGAGTGGGCAATGTTTGTACGTATCCGTGCAACTTGTCTTCTCAAGTTATTCCCATGGAGATCGTTGTGTGGGAGAAGCGTGTCTCGTACTATAAAAGTTGGAAGGGGAAAATCATTTCGAGGAGAGAAAGTGGGAGAGAAAAGGAGAGAGCGATTCGGTCGAGCACATGGGGGAGTACAGCGCCACTCTTGGCACAGGTTTGTTTGTCAACTACGTTGTCGACAGTCGCTCCGCAGCCGGTTTCCGATACACTCGAGTCTTTATATACTATAGGATAGCCAGAGGATTACCATAGAGCAGTTTTTCATATCCGGGTATATCGTCAAAACAAATTCCTCGATCGATCATCTCCATCGAAACGAATATTTAATTGCCTGATTTTTTATTTCTAATAAAACCACGTTCGCTTATTTTATTTTGCTTTGAATACGAAAATGTTTCGACGTATGAGTGTCACTTACGAAATAAACGGATAAAGGATTACAATTTTGGAAAATAATGAAAATATACTAAATATTTGAGTTTGGTGCTTCGAATGGCAAAATCACGCAAAGTGCTTTCGAAAATATCTTTATCTTCACAAATGTGAAGATTTTGTCTGATTGATATTTTAAGTGTGGCATATAGGGAAGAAAATCGCACGAGATATTTTGAATGAAAAAATTGTGAAATTTATGCGAGCACACGATGAATTTCTAACATTTTTTATTTCGCATACCGATTGCGTTTGATAAATCGGGGAAAATCAAAGTTATCGGGAGATTTTTGCGAAAAGTGTCGCCTATTGCCGCGTTCAAAGGGTTTTGAAAAATACAAAATCCCGTGAGTGGCCCACCGCGTAATTTCTCAATTAATGTGTAACATGTAAATATTTGTTCGTCTCCCCATGTGCGCTCGTGATAACAAATCGTTCGCGATAACTTGTAAACTTCATGCAGGTACGAGCATCAAAGGCGTACATATACCGAAATAGTGCGATCAGTGACCCGTGAATAAAGCGAACGGGCGCACCGTTGCAATCGAGTCTATACCAACTCACCAAAAACAATACACACACACTTACGTGTGTATATAACTCATGCTCATAAACATCGTTCGTAAATCGTAATATTCTAAAGATCAAGTCTTTTTTTTTATCTCGCTCCACACTAAAAATTATTCCATCAAAGTCGACCTTCCGTTTCAACACAATCAAAGATTTTGTCTTTAAGGTACTATTCCCACAAGCTTGAATATTTCACTGATGACGGATTTTTTTGCGCGACCAAGTAGAAATACGTCAATTTTTTTCTTAAAAAAAATCATCTCGATGGGTGGGGGTTAATATTACGAATAACCAAATTGTCGAACAGCTAATAATTCGGAATTTTGGTATTCATAAAATTAAATAAAAGAAAAGTAAGAAAGTCGAAATCAAATTTTTCAAATGACTAAAAATTCGAAATGCAAAATAGCGAACGTCAAAACGGCGAACGCCAAAATAACGAACGCGGGTGGGAATAATATATTCGAATGACTATATATTATTCCCACCCGCGTTCGTTATTTTGGCGTTCGCCGTTTTGACGTTCGCCATTTTTGACGTTCGCTATTTTGCATTTCGAATTTTTAGTCATTTGAAAAATTTGATTTCGACTTTCTTACTTTTCTTTTATGTAATTTTATGAATACCAAATTCCGAATTATTAGCTGTTCGACAATTTGGTTATTCGTAATATTAACCCCCACCCATCTCGATAGACAAATTTATGTAGAAAAAAATTACAGAGGTTTGTCCGGAACAGTCCTTGGTATCGAAAAAATGCAAATTTGGCTGCAGCAGTTAAATGTTTGTCGGTCAAATAAACAACGAAATGAGATTTCAACGAGAAATGTTGATTTAATTATTTAAAAGTTGCGTCGATTTATCGTAAAAGTTGTTTTTCGAAACTCGTTAATCAGAGTTTCATGATGCATACGCCGTAGATATGGAGCAACGCGTCTAGCGGTGCCCGGTGAGAAAGGATCGAAACAAGGATGCGAAGGATATTTTACTGTTGCTGCTGCACTTGCGTTGCGACTCTTGGTCGCTCGGGTTCCCTCCGACAGTCTCTCTTGCATTTGTATTATCTGCTCAAACTTGGCTTTACCATTCAGACGTATAAATAATTCGGAAACGACTTGATAAATATCGGTAAATAAAAAAACAGCTGAATGAATGAACAGTCAAGTAAATAAGTTGTTTCATTTTTTGTTTATTGAGTAAATCTGCAACGGTTCATTCTTCGTTAGAATGGTGTGACGCGGGATAGTTGGACCCCAAGCGCAAAAAACATCAATCTTTCAAAATATCTTGAAATTCGCAACATTCTTTCGACATTTGTAGGTTCATTGCTACTCGCAAGTATTAAGTCGAGGACATGCGCATCGCAAATTGAGGGCCCCGTGTATTTCGAGTCTCTGAAATATTAAATTCCATTTGAATTTCCTTCCCGCTATTTAATAATTTATCGGGCCGCGGAGACTCATCGTAATTCTACGGACAGAAAAAATCGCAACTTGAGTAAATTGTTTTCGTGTGAAATGTTGACTCAATCGCGCATCGAGATTTCCTTTCGATGGAAAAAGGAAAGCCAGTACGCGCGGTCGATTTTTATTTAATTTCGAGGATAATAATATTTTTTCGTGCTCCATTTTCTATCCTTAGCTCTCGGCAGGTATTTGAAAAGCTGATGAATCTCGAACTTGACGAATTGCAGCGTTAACGCTCGCGTAATATGTTTTAAAATTCATTCGAATCCAAAAGAGTTTGACTAAATTTTTCGCCAAGTAAAAAACTCAACCGCAGTGTGTGAACGTTATTCAACGAGTTTGTAAAATATACTCAAATATATTCCACACACATTGACGTATTGTGAAGTGTCGAGCGGGGTTATTGTGTGGGTGGAGAGAAGAAAGTTGAGTGAACAAAGTCTCGTTGAGGTGACGAAAAAGCCGGCAAACTGGATGCCACTGACGGCGCTTCGCCTCCCCCGCCCCCGCCACCTCCTGACATCACTGTCACTCAGGATGACCGGTGAGAGTTCATATACTATATATACTGATTCTTTTTTTTTTGTCCCTTTTCCAGACACGCCAGAAAACAAGAAAATTCCCCTGCATCGCGTGTAAAAAACTATAAATAGCGTGTGTGGTATGTTTTGTTGTGAGAGACTTGATACTGCATGGAAAAGAGAAATATGAGGTCGCGCGTTTTCTTTTCGCCCCCGGACAATATTTAATTTTCTTATTCCCAAAATATCACGCATTGGAAAATGTTAATTTCGTGAAATTTTCTCATTCGTACAGTTTTACACAACCGAGAACTAAACTTTTGGATTTATAATATGTTGACAAGGCAATTGGAATTTTCAGGTTGTTGCTCTTTGTTTTCTTTCGACTCCTTTCCATTTCTTCCCTCGCTTCACGAATCGCCCCAGGATTTTCACGAAACGCCAGCAGAGAGAATATTCCAGTTTGATAAGATTTTAATATCATTCGTCTCGAATGGAAAACGTAATATCTGAGGAACAACAATGCACTCGAGACTGATGCTCATAAACAGAAGCAAAAGCAATTACGTCTGTCTCTATTTAATTCTATTGTACATTACACGAGCGCGACGCTGTATGAAACATTAATGTTGTTTCTCGAGAGAACGCGAGTTGGAGAGAGAAGCAAAGAGAAATAGTACCACAAAAGCTGGTCCGTGTAGCGTAATGAAATTCTTGTATTTCTCGACGAATGCAGCAGCTACTGCGGAAGGCCATTTTGCAAGTTTACAGTTACGTCGCGGAAACTCTTTTGTCAAATAATCCGAATGCAACTGCTAACTCTTCAGTGCCATTCGTCAATTTTTACCTCCACACGCGGCCTTATTTGAGTAAAAATTTTGTCGCCTCAGCTAATTAAAAAATAGTCGTAGAAAAATTGTCATCGTTAACGTTACAAGAAAAAAACGAAAAATTCATCACTTCGTTATTGCTTTGCATTAAAAAATAACGCAGTTCTATATATCAAGCTCGCGGTCACGGAATTCAACGTTTTTCTTTCATTTTCATTTCTTTCGGATCTTTTATTTCTGCGTCTCGTTTGGCTCTTCCTCGTACTTTCATCTACCGAGATGAGCCAATCACTGTAACCACTCATCATAAAAGCCCCTGCATAGCAGGAGCGATTCACCTGTTACTTGGCGAAATACCGGAGCGCCTCGGTCAGGCTCAACTATCATTTTATTTAATGTTGCTGCATACCTCGGCTGTTTGAAACGATGGGTAGGAAAACTTCGCAACATTGAGAAGGGTCGTTGCCAGGCTGAGAAATGCCTTTCCTGTATTACTTGTGGGAGTTTCTATTTTATATATAATACGTATTACACGTACGCAATAATTTCCATGATATATATTCATATAGCAAGAGAATTTTGTTAATTCCTCGACTAGCGTACAATTTGCAAATATATTAATTTTATGATTTTCTTTTCGTGATCGAACGAGTATCGCCACTGAACATACATCATACTTGACTAATAATCGGCCTTTCACGGAGAGAAATTTATATAAAAAATTACTATGCCACATAGTTTTCTGGTGACAGTATCGACCCTCTGAGAAATTTTAACAAAAACATAGTAATTTTTATTCAAATTCTATCGGAAATAGCGGAAATTTGACATTTTTCGTCCAATTTCAGATGAAAAATTACTACGTTTGTGCTCAAATTTCTCAAAGGGTCGATACTGTCACCAGGTAACTATGTGGCATAGTCATTTTTGATATAAATTTCTCTCCATGTGCATTTGATTTTCGTATGAAACGAGGTTGCCTAATCGGTGAATTAATTGAGATCATGACTTACTTCTAAATTTCTGTTTGCACAATTTTCCATGATTCGTTTTTCGAACTGCGATAATAGGCATGGAGTTCTGCGAGGCTCAAGTGCGATCCTCTTCTTTTCTCCTTTTTATCTTCATGCTCCGATCCGTCTTCTCTCTGCTATTTCCTTCAACCTGCTGTGTGTATCTCATCCTCATGACTTGAATAGCAATGTATTCTCTTCTTCTTCTTTTTTCAATTTTCACTCGGTCTCTACTCTGTCGTTCCTGGTGCACAAAGGCAAATTATCGATTTCCTATCGGTAAAACGAGAAGCCGAGCGTACTTTATCTCGGGATGGGTCGCGGCCTCGTTGATGGTGTATGGGCATCATCCATTGCTAAGCCCTACTTCCCCGGACCCCCCGTTCCTGCTGTCGTGAATCCTCGCACATGCTATAGCGACAACTTTTTTTTTTTTTTTAATCCGACAACTTTCCTACTGTGGGAAAAAGAAAATTTTGTGTTTTTTTTTCCCCGAGAAAAACTCTGCCGTCGTCTCGAACGAATTCGAAGAGTTCCACCGAATAAATACGAAGGTAGAGCTGACAATTTTATGCGGATATTTTCCATGTGCACGGCCTTCGTGTATTGCTTTAGCAAATCCGCGATGTTGTCGAAATTTACACTTTTTTTTCAAGCCATTATGACAGAGGAAAAGAAATTTCATCGGATTTTTGCCCTGGAAGATTTCTTGTTCACGGAAAAATACCACCCGACCAAACGATCAAGGATTCTTACACATATATGTATGTCCTACAGAGAGATGGAGCATTCAGGGAAAAGTTTTCTTTTTCTCACTCTCTTTTCACTCCTCTTAGCTTCTCTTTTTTCCCAAATGGTCGGTCCTCGATTTATACAGTGAAGAGGAAGGGGGACAGGCCTAACGGATACATTTCTCTCTTTTGTCTTCGATCCATATCCATCAAGCCATTCTGACGTAAGGTCATCGGCTCGCCCACATAATAGCACCCACGACAAAGACGTCTTTTTACCGTGCGCATCGCATTTACGTACTTTCACGTACACATACACACACGCTCATCAAGTCGGATAATGTTTGCGAACCAGTGACAGACCTTTCCACCTTTTCCTCGTACATCTGATCGCTTGCAATTTTTTCTTATAATAGACGAACCTGCACATTCGACTTTATTAATGACTTTATTAATGAAGCGTTATTCTCAGTCTTGCTCAAGTGCGTCAGTGTCCGTTTTTCGGAATTACATTCCCAACGTTTATCGTCGTCGCAATATTACAAATAACTCATCATGGTCTCGCACCATCGGGCTCTGCCAGAGTTTTCTCTCATCTTTTTTTTCTTTTTCGTATCGAAAACATTTTCATTCTAGTTTTTATCAATATCGTTGTATGCTGAATTTACTATCGATAGAATGCCTTCAAATTTGCGCCACACAAAGAAAACAGTGAAATCTCAGAGCTCGCACAATTTTAAGAGGTTTCACCAGGAGTCGAGATATTCATTTATAAAAATCACATATTTCAGTATGTTTCTCATTCATAAGAGCGTGTGTCAAAAGTTTCAATTTTCAACATTACATATTTCGATTTCTGAATGGTAAAACCACTCAAAACATGGCATACACTTTTATATGTAACATCGAAGTAAACTTTATTTAATTTTTCGAAAAAAAATCGGTCGTAACATTTTTTCGAAAATTTGTTTATTGCATAACAAATACAGATCACCTCGGACAATCTTGGATTTAGAGTATGTTGTTCTTTAGTCAATTCGTAACAACTGTTTTGAATGAACTTGGGCTCGCAAACCCTTTTGTATGTAAGAAAAAGTGAAAACCAAAATTTAGATTCAGAGTAATAGAAAAACGTATTGGACTCTCATTGATGAGATTATCTACTGGAAATTTCGTTGAATAGATATTTCGAAAGACATGATTAGAAAATCGATTTTGCATGAAGCAATATATTGGACGAATTCTTCTTTGACATTCCCTCGCTATACAATCAACCCCATCGTTAAATATCCTCAATATTAAATTCCTCGAGATTGATATGGGTTTTGGATATTCAATGCAAATTAAAAATTGAACTGCGCATCTCGAGGGATTTCTTAGTGGCGTACAATAAACCCGAACGTTGAGTAAACAGGGTTAAACGTGTTAGGGAACCAACAACGAGTACGATGCATAAAGTATTTTTTCTTTTTCCTCCGAGATCAGGTCAGAGTCTCACGCTTGGTGGAAAATGAATCGGGCCTCTTCGCACGAGTTGAGAGCAGCGGAATTGTATGGATGAGGGAGATGAATAGATAAGAAATCTCGAACCTCTCCCCACACATTCATTCTTTGTTTTATTTCCGGATTGAAGATTTTAGTTCCGTGTTGGATTTCCTCATACAAGACGGAGAGAGATTCAATAGAAATTTTTGTTATCATTCAAAATTTATTTATTCTCGAATTCATTGGAATATTTTGCGACTTCAAAAATTTTGAGTTTTTCAGAAATCACATTTTTAAACATGTTTATTTTCACGTTCGACAAAGCAACGGAATTGTTTGCGCTCAATTGAATTTTGCTGAACTGCCATGTAATACTAACCGCGCCCCCATGGGCTTCGTGAGTCCCGCGCTTACGAGAGCCAAGGCTATCGGGTGCATTCCATGCCCCCCCCCCCCCNCCCCCCATCCCTCCTCTTTCTCTTTTGAGCTACGAGAAACGTAACTATTTTGATTTCTGGCGAGTGAACGGGCGTGATTCTCGGAGTGTAGCACGTAAGATCATGGAATATTTATTCTATTTCTGTGTAATTCATTCAAGTGCAACGTTATTGTTTCAAAAAGCTGTTGATTCGGAAAAAAAACCTTTTTACGATGTACAGACTCGTACAATAGCAGCTTGATCAATTTTCGGATGGAAAGTGGACAGGCTCGTTATTTTTTTCTTTTTTTATCAATGAGCCACTGGAATTTTCAACTATAATGAGATTTTTTAACAATCGCAGTACTCGACATTCGAGTGTGAAATTGTTTGCGCCCTTTAATGTGCACTCTTTGCAGCGTCGTACTCCGAGTCATGTCGGTCCGTACCGACAAACGAACTCGATAACTACCATGCAGGGGTCGAACATCCCCTTCCGTCCTTAAAATTTTTCAGGGCCGCGGACGCAATTCGTTTCCAATTTTCAGCGTGTGGGGAAAAAAAACGAGTGAGATCGAGTAAAAAAAATGGACCGCATTGCGGAAAAGATGCGTTGCCAAGAAAATTTAACGAACGTAACGTCGCGCCACATGTGCGTCCTTATAGGATATAAATTAGAAATTTTACACATGCTATTCTATTTCGCCATTGACACAATTTTAAAGCTGCAACAAAAGCCCTCCGCGCAAGCCCTCAAACTTTTTAACGAGCACGAAATACATGGAGACGGAAAATCGAGGAAAAAATATGCTAACGATGTCTTGTGAATCCGCCGTTGCAAAATCGGTTGGAAAATAATTTTTTTTTTTACTGAAACCATTCTCCTCTGGTTTCTCTCTTCTCGGTGGATATTTCTTGTTTCTTTTTTTTCTTTCTCTTCTGCATCGCGAAATATGAGACAATGTAATCCTTGTCCTCAAGCCCCCGGGATGCAACACCAAAAGCTTCGCGCTCTCACGTCTCATGTATTATGACATCCAAGACGAGCGCGATCGATCGTTTCGACGCCTGAGTCCTTGTCGTCTCTTTATCCCTCAAGTTTCTATACATAGACTGCGTGTATAGTTATCACAATATACGTGTCTTTATTGTCCCTGTGGAAAGCTTGTACTCATCTCATCATCCTCCTCGCTTTTGCTCTCTATTGCTCGTTTTTTCCTCTCTAAACCTTCGCTCTTCCCTCTCCTCCTTATTTCCGAGTAAATATCACGAGAAAATAACTGTGAAATGTTGAATATTTTACTAAATATTAAATATCGTATCAAGCACCAAAGAAATTATATTTTGAAAAATTGTAGTTGGAATCGTATACAGAAAGGGAGAAAGACGACGAGATGATAGAAATTTTCACCGAATCAAGTTTTTATTTTTAAGAAATTTGAGTTTTTCAATTGCCATCATTTCGGGCTCAGATCTGTCAAAATATTGTTGTCATTTTCCGATTTTTTAATGTTCCAAGTATCGCGTAGAAATGCATAGTCTCGAATTTCGTATTATTTCATTTAAAAAAAAATGAATAAAATTTTCAAAAATTCCCGTACGGGGGTAAATAATCTTTTACCAGCAAAAACCGATTCAATCGCGCATCCGAGGGAAAATGCATGGCTCAGAGGGTCAATAAATACTCTGTAACAATTGCTAACGATGTTTTATCGTTCCAACGTTTTTTTTTCACTCATAACATGAGCGACTGATACTTACCTCGACACTGTTTAAAAATTTCTCGATACGACGGAGTAAGGCACGCGGATATACCTGCTCAACACTGCGCGTACATTCGTGCGATAAAACTTTTTCAATATACGCCCGAGGAGCAGCTTCGCCGAGAGCTTTTCGCGACCTTTCTAATTTTCTCCTTGCAACTCGCTTTTTTTATTTTCACACAAAAGGTAAAACCTCGTCATATTTAGAACACACTGACAGTGTCGTGAGCCTCTCAAACCGACGCAATTAGTTCAACTCCCGAAACTTTGTTCGCTCCGCAGCTTTTGGAATTTTGGCAACTTCCTAATTGCAAATTTATTAGGGAAAAGTTTGGATCATGGCTTCTACGTAAATTACGATTTTCTAGCATGTAGGCGCTAAGGGTGACGACAAGAAATCAATTTTAAAAGATCCTAGTTAGTGACAAAAGGAAAACTCTTCCATAATATTTTGGCACGATATTCATTTCAACTTCCATTCACGCAGAATCACGATCAGTTTCTATGATTGAGCGCTTGTCGACTGCTGACAATGAACATGAAAACGTGTTGAAAATCATGTCCTACAATTCCAAGTTATGCCATTCGACGCTACAATGGAGCCTCAAGGCTGACCTTGAAGATTTTTCACCAAACTTTGGTATTGGGTTCTCGCCAGTTGGCAGCCATCTTTATAACTCCATGGATTTATTGCGACCCCGAAGGTCACTATTATCCGATAACATCTTTATCGCACCCTCGATTCGTTTGTGCGGCAAATATTTGAAATCTCTTTGGAATTTATATGAAGAAGCTGCAGAAAAATCCTTTTCTTCTTTCTTCCAACGTATACAAATCGAAAATTACCAGTTTAAATTTTCACTCTGTCGGATGTAAATTTCAACAAAAATTACAAGAAACTTTTTCGTTGTTCCTCGAAAATTTTTATGAAGATTCACATTCTGCATGGTAAACATTGTTCGTGAAATTCGTCGTTATTCTCTCATATTGCAGGCTTTGCGACATCGATCATTAACAATCGTGCGTCGAAGCTGCTCGTTTAACCATAGTTTTCCATCAGTTCCATTGCAACCAGTCGAGAGAGTTTCGCTGCATACATCGTCGTATACGCACGCTCTACTCCGAACTCTCTAATAAAGTTCTAACGAAGCCGAAGACGCCGGAACGCATGAGCCTCAAGTTTTTGAAAATATTGTACACAATTTTTGGGCGACGCACCGCTCGGAAAAATTGACATAGTCCGGTGTTGACCGTGGTTTTCCTTTTTTTTTTTAATTTTAAAGTATGAAATTTTGGTATTCATACCAATGTCGTCTCGATGCAATTATCGATTTGCAAAAAATAGGTAGGACACCGTGGATCCCAGTATTTATGGCTTCCGAGCTATGCTAGCAGTTGATTATATTCAGGAACGAGGAAGAATTTGGTAGTTAATTAACCCCATTCCGACGATTCGACCTTTGCTGCTCAATACGAGAAGTCTCTTTGAAATGGAATGAAAATCAGCGTTAATGAAGATGCAGACCAAGTGTGAGGAATGACGAGTCGCTATAAATCTTGTCAGACCGTTATATGTCTCTCGATTAACGTAATTCTTTCATCCAAAACGACCAGGCTATTTACACCCGTTATTTTGTTGATGCCTAAATATGCGGCCTCGATTTCGACGGTGTAAAAGCATCATCGAGTGTTAAAAAAGAGAGGCCTCTTTAGCACTCGCGTCGTTATACATAGTTGTGCACTCGAGTCGTACCACGTCCACGGGATTGTTCATTCTCTCATTGGCGCGAGCCTGATGTGCGCTTCGCCAGAGACTTTTACCTTTTGTCTCGCGAGCGAATTTCTTGAAGGCAAGTGCTTCACGCTATTCCCACTTTGTCTCACGCCTCGATGCTTTACATATAAAAGACTGGAGCTTATTATTTATATACGTTATGTATCACGCCAAGTTTTAAGGACAAACTAGTTTGGACTAGACTAGGCTCGTTCATACGTTGCCGAACAAACGCTTACACATGCTTGTTCCGCTTACTACAATCTCCTTCGAATGCTTACTCACTCGGGGGAGTACTACCATGAGAATCATCACTTTCTGCCGGTCTCTCATGTGGGTGCGCTCAATTCTCATCCTATCCTTTGTACGTGACTCCCAACAACAAGACTATGGCTCACGAGATCAAAGCGTCGTTCGATAATAATCTATGAAACGCCATCTCAGCTTTGTCTGGCCGTTGTAGGGCAAATTAAAAGAATCTTGACAATATTCGACGTAGTAATAATAACAACAACAACAACAATAACGCGATGGTAGGGAAGACGTATGGTAATTGTAAGAGTTACTTATCAGAATGTTGATTGTACAGATTCGAGATTTTATTCGACTTGACCGATTCAATTTCCGTGCGCATGGACATTAACAGAGATTTCATGCAACTGATAGACTATTGTGTTGAAATATTGATTCTTATCTTTGAAGGTTAAATCAGCGTACATACAAATCATTCTATAATTGAAAAATTATTTTGATTCTCGTGACTCATTAAAAAATTGGAAACCCTTCGTTGATCCTTTTAATTGGTTCATTTTTTTTTGTTTCCAATTTTGTACCTGTGAATATTTATCGCGTAGGTGCATTGAAAATAGGTGAATAGGTTAAAGCTGGCGCAAAATCGAGGCTGCGATCTCCAACGCTGCCTCTATATTTTAACGCTCGAGATAATAAAAGTACGCCTCGATAACTTGGTCGGTATATAGATTCACCGTGCTTTACGCTCATTTTTTTTTTCAGCCCTTTGTAACATTGAAGAATCAGCGATGACGCGAAACCTGAGAAAAACGTTTTTTTCGCGTAACTTTGATTTTTATACGATATTCAAATTATTTTGTCAAGTATCTCATCAGGGTTGAAAAAAAAATGCAAATGTCCAAAGTTTTATTATTCCAGTATCCAGATTGATGTTAATATGGAATTTATATTTGAGTATATTCAGTTAAATATTGTGGCAGACGCATACGTGTCGTACGAAATGAGCATCACGAGAATAGTTATTGCAGTTCTCTTGCAGGCAAATCTCACGTGGGGCAAGAGCCTTTCGCTTGTCAACGTTATACAGCGCGAAACTTTCTATACCGTGATTATGAAACTGCAACTTTTCTTTGCCGACGTTTATTGAACGACATTATACTGGAAAATTGTTGAACCAACAGCAGCACGAAACGTGTACTTTTTCGCTTTCTCTAAAATCTTCTGATTGTGGGGAAATTTTCAACTTTTTTTTTCGTTCAAATGATTGATTTTGCAATTATTTAAAAGATACTGAGGGTGTGACTCGCGCTAATGAAAATATCTCTTGAAATCAGATCAAAATATCAAAGGAACAAAAAAATCTCCGTCGAGGTATTCTGTTGTTTTTTTTTTCTTTTTTTTCATTCATCTCCGCACGGGCAAGGCCAGTTTTTCAAAGACATGAGACTTTTTTTTCGATATACCGTGAGGAAAAGGAAAAAAGAAACGTCTTTGCTTGAGGCAATAAGTTCAAAATGGATTTCAAGTCCACGATATCTTATACACACTGTTAACCTATTCTTGTCTCGTATTCGCGTTGGTAGCTCAGCTGCTCAAGGTTATCGGACTTTTCAAGGTCTCTTGATCGCATTTCTCGATTCGAACTAATCCAACCCGTTTCTACAATGCACCGATCACATTGAGATGCTGCTTGGAATGCATCTGAAGTGCATGTCCACCGTGCAATCCGATCGGAAATTTCCAGTTGTAAATGAAAAGTCGAGAGGAGGGATTAATTTTCCAGACTGTAAAAATGCCATTGCAAATAAAAAACAAAACAACTTGAAAACACGCAGCGCATCGCGGTAGGTAAGATCGTGCCATCAGATAATCCGATTTTTTAAATAAAATAACAAACTGCGAGTATATGACAAATACATACTCGGAAATTTCGGGATATTTTCATGTACACAATGTCAGTATGGAGGCATAAGAATTGAGTTGCTTTGATCATTGAAAAAAAAACGTAACGTAACATGTTGATGATCAGCGTATTTTTCTAGAATGCAAGTCTCGTTTAGGTGGTTCGATCAACAGATTGCACGTTTTGTCGTGAACTATCAGTCAAATTCTGATTAAAATCAACACTTTTATTTTATTTTCCTCTTAACTCTACGTTTTCTTCTTCAATCTGTTCTATTTTCAAATTCATGTACCCACGAGTTGGTTAAAAAAAAAAAAAGTACTCACCTTATCAACCCACGAGAAAATGATTATTTAACACCAGTCGAACAGGAATCTGCAGTCGGTAAACTTATCGTTTGAGGGCAAATCGCGTTACCGACTGTCTGATGAAAGCTTTTAGCTCCTTAAAATTAACTAAATCGATTTGGTTTGCTGTTTGTGGACACTGATGTTTTGCTTATTCAGAAAATTAATTTATAAAATCACTCTCTGAGTAGGCTGATTGAATCGCTCTGGGTTCACAGCAAAAAGATAAAAAAGTGAGTTCAATTATTGAACCCTCGACACGAAGACGGTTCTTGGTTCTTCTCAGTCGATAAGTTGCTCTTATCGTCATCAGGGAATGTTTATCAAGCATCTACATAGGTCGAAGCTTCAGGCCCGCGACGTTTTAAAATTGTAAGCGATGAATAATTATTAGAGTCTTGAAAAAAACTATGAAAAAATTTCGTAGTATCGAGAAGAAGGATTTTTGTCAGTCTACGAAGATCAGCTTGGAGCCAAGAATAGCTTTGGTACAAGCCTTTGAAAACACATGCCACTCTCTTATCTCGAGCCATGCTCGTATCGTACGTCAAAGACAACGTGCAACGTGCAAAGACAAGACGACCCGAATATAAGCGCGTAACGAACAATTTTCGTTTATGTGCATGAAGTATGAATTTAACATTCGACACAAATGCATGTCAACAATTTTCCAACAGGCGGGCGTGAAAAAAAAATTAACGACGTAAAGTACTGCATCGCAACTGTTTTTGTTTTATCGATCGTCGCGTATGTCAACATTGTAGACACAAGTAATAAACGATGACGTGTTGGAATATACTGCAACTTTTTGGAGTGATCTTTGAATACGAGGTTTTTCGTACTTTTTCTTTGCGAATGAAATTTTTTACTTGGGATATAAAGATTCATTTTTTTTTGTCCGAAGTTTTGTCTTGCCATCAATCAGACATTTTAATTAATTTTCGTGGCAATGAAATTATCGTTCATAGGGATTCGTAGAATTCCAGATTGTTTTTCTGTTCTTATGTTTTTTACAGTAATATTTTGGAAATAATTTTTTATAGTGTAGAATACTGTTGAGTGTACGTCAAGTAGCTTCATAGAGATCGACGTACTTCTCTTTTCTTCGGCGCTTCTTCACGTTCCAGGAGCGCTTCAGGCTTTCGACGTCGTCAATTTTTTCGCCGTTTTTTTTTCTTGCTTCTTCCCGTGTTATTTTCTCTCGGAATTTTTTCGCTCGTTGCCCCGATGGTTATAATAAAATTCTATCTAGCAACTTTAACGCCACGGAAGACAGAAGGAGAGAAAGAAAAGGGACGGGAAAGGTGAGAGAATAAAAAATTCTAAAGCGAGATGCTCTCCCGTATATAGACTTTGTTGTTGACTCAGCCTCAGGGAAAAAGATATTCGCAGGCGAATTGTGGAATGCTCCGCCGGCCGTAAAAAACTGCCGAGAATTTTCATGCAATTTAAATGCCTTATTTCCCTTCTCGGCAAATACAGAGTCCAGTGGCATTTGTCATTTTTTGTTTCCATTAATTATCCGAATTTATGTATAAACTCAATTATTTTCGTACATCTTTTCCGAAACGTGAATTTTTTCAATTTCTGAGTGTTGGGATTAAGGGCACATTATTGTTTAAATTCATTGAATTATTTCAAGGACAGTTTTTCAATCGGACCATCGTTTTTTATGTTCTTTAATCCGTTTATCTTTTTTTTACTTTCATTTGGATATTCGTCAAGTGCTGAAAGTTAACTTTGTTGTTTTTTTCTTACGGTTTTGAATGACGGGCGAGGGAAAACAGCGAAAATCTGAGAGGCGAGGTTACGCGTATACATTACTCAAACTCAAGTTTCTCATGTAATTTAATAAATCATCTTCATCATCTTACGAAGAATTGATGTCTCTTTGCATCCACACCGCCAGACATTTGGTTCTTCTGAAAATTCACTACCCTCTCACTCGTCCAAAGTGTTGAAATATTTCATGGCTCAAAATGATGCGTGTACACAACCGTTCAAAACTTTTCATGCGATCTGCATTATTTTTACAATTGAAGAAGTTTCCACATCCAAACAAAGTTTGAATGAATGTCAAGTGCATTTGTGCGAAAGTTTATGGACCTTCTGAAAAGGAATTAAAACGAAAATAGACTGTAGGGCCCAATTTTAATGATCAATGAAAATTCATTTCAAACTCGAAAATTGTTTCGAATTTTGGTATCCTTGCCGACTATTGACCATTGGTAAGCATTCGACAAAGCTTAAAAGCAAAATATTAAATTGATCTCATGTGGATAAATATGAATAACAATTAATTGTGGAAATATTGTATTTTACAACTTTTGGATCGCAGGGTACGTATAGATTGGCGTCAAACGAAATAATTTTGTTCGCAACGTGAGAGGGAAGCTTCAGAAGTCGTGCACAGAGTGAAATATATTTATGAAAAGTTGTAGATGAGGCCGCATTGTACACCTTACTCCCGCCCATATGTATCGTCGTTCGTAACAAAGAGCATGAATAATAAAATAAACATTACGAGACGACTCTCAGATCTCGTCGTCGGCAAGGTCGCGTTCTTTTTCATCTTAAGCAATACACAGAATGACATTAAAATGCTGGCTCTCAAGTGCCAACCATGGTGAATAAATAAAAGTGAATTTTCTCCTCTCTCTCTCTCTCGCCCCTCGCCTATAGTTTTTTCGCCCGGAAAAAATTCATTTTCTTCACTGCGCTCGTTTCTTCAGCTCCGTGCGAAATACTAAAAATATTACGTACGGAAAGTTACCCTCTATACTTGGAAAATCTGAAGCGAGAAGAGTGCGTTTGAATTATTAGCCGAGAGCGAATTTTTTAAGTAAATTAAGTGGAATGCACGGATATACAGAACAGTGGCTCGGAAAATATCATGCCAACTTTCGGAACCGCTGGAAAATATTTTGCGCATATGCAATTAACGATTCGTTCGCACAGTATATTCTGCATATAGTTTCGATGTTTATTCAATTATTCAAAATGTTGTTGCATAAAGTGTTTCTATTTCAATTCTGATTATTTCCACGATCTAATTATACTCGAAGCCTTGCTGCGTATGATTCGCTGTGTTGAAGATGCAACGAGGAAATATATTTCATTGTTATTCAGGCAATTTTATTTTATTTTCATTGAATCGTGTTGTTCGTATTTTTCATTTTCTGGAATGCTTGTCACGTTTTCTATTCTGATAACTTTTGGATAACGCATTCAGTTGCTTCCCGGCAGAAATTGTTTATTTTTCAACTGGGATTCTCCCATCGGGTGTAACGTGAATACGTTTGTGCACGAAGAGTCTCGATACAATTCCGTGCTCTTCTCGCTTGGCTTCTGGCACTTTGGATAAGGTCTCTGTGGTGTCTGGTCTAGACCGTGTTTGGTCGGCGCGTCAGGTCGATATCCCGTCCGCGACTCCCGACGTTCGGACGTCGGCGTCGTCGACATCGTCGCCGGACCGTATAGTAATAAGAGCACATATACATTGAAACACACGCACACAGACATACGCATATATACACAGATAGGAAGACAGGAGCAGGGAGGAAGCGTGAGTTTCGGTGGTTGTGTTCAACGACGACCAACTTCCCAAGGGACTTGATGAATCCCGTCGCGGATCTTAATCTCACCCTCGTGGACATATTCGTTTGACTATGCAAGCGAAAATGCTGCAAACGCTCGAGTCGAAAGAAAAAAAAATGACAATAAAAACACACGCTGTGCTTTCATGCAATAACAGAAAAATATAAGTACTCCGGAACAGTTTTTGAAGCCAGTCAAGTCTTTCGCAGTGCGAATAACACATTAAAATACATTTCCGCGTTGAATAGTATAAAAATGGAGACTGTACGAAATGTTTGGAATCTGAGGAAAAATGTAGCGTTCAAGGAATGACCCCGAAGTTTCAAATCATCACAATATGTTCATTTTTGGAATTTCTGATAAAATACAGGCGAAAATCGTTCTATAGGTGACGAAGCAGGAAATCCATTGAATTCACACCAGCAAACGTATTTACATGATGGCTGGAAGAGTACGGATTCGTATACACTTGCAGTCTTCTTTTCCATATACGGCTCCATAAACGATTTTGCATACATGTAGTTATGCAGGGCTTCGGAGAGATCAGAGTGGGGAGGGAATAAAACGAGGAGGGAGAAATTCCGTATGTAGTATCGAACCACCACCTCCTTCCATCGGTCCATGCTTGCACCTGCTCAAGCTCGGATTGGCTCGTAGGTAAATACACCCGAGGGTTCATAAGTTTATTCGTATGTACGTGTATGCTATATGGTGCTTGTATTGCTGGGCTACGATCGAAAGAGCGTTACTCATGAAATTTCTTACGCAGAGTAGCGTCTATTGCGCCCTTTTGCTTGTAAAATTGCATCAATATTTTCAAGTACCTTTTTAAGGCATGTACTCCTTTCTGTTACCTTGGTGGTCGGGGAAAATGCCGCTGTACCCATCGCGCCATTTTTTTTATCCCTTTCTCTCTTAGCCTCGCGCTCGCATTCTTATTTTTTTTTTAATCCGGTCCCTGGCTCTTGTGCTTCTTTCGGGAAGTCATTTGCCTCCTTTCATCAACTTTTTTTCTTCCCTCATATTTTCCATCTCTCTCTCTCTCTCTCTCTCTCTCTCTCTTGCTATGTGCGTGTGTGTATTCGTTCTTGCTCACTACCCAACAGATGGGGATGAGGGTATAACTTTTCAACATGAAAGACTTGTACCACAGCCATGACGCTGGCGCCACCGGATGTGCGGCACGCATGCATCTCTGCCACCACACCGCGATCGTACTATTTCATCTACCCTCTTCCTCCTTCTGGCAAAAACACATGGAAAAGTTTTGCGTTGATGGAATTCCTTTGCTTCTGGTAGACGTGACTGTCAAACAATCGACATTGAAGATCTTGGGATGAGAAGTAATGACGACTTATTCGCAGAGAATCGAATCGCTATGAAAATGGTTTAACTTGTGAAAACTCGTGATGAATGTTTTTTTTTTGGCCTTTGGAACATTTTTTATCAGGATTTAATCAGAGTCAGAGTTGAATTTTATTCCGAGTGGAATGTAAAGATCTCGTGGGGATTCCACTCTTGCCTTCACTCGTTATTTTGAGAGGAAACATCAATGGGTGAAGAAAAAAATAAAAACTGCGAGGAAACTTGTAGAGAGAAGGGGGAAATAACCTTCAATTATTATGATAATTGATTCAATTATTGTTAGGATTGCTTGCTTTGGTGTGTTGAATCGTTCTACAGTTTAATTAAAAAGCTCGTTACCACATCTATCTGCATTCCGCGACCTCAACCTTGAACCCCTCAACGAGTTTCGAGTATATAATGGTAGCGTATATGCCTTGCACAAGCAAAAGAAAGAAAAAGGACTGATGATTCTGTGAGTATTTCTCTCCGCGTGTCTCGTTTCGCTAGCGCAATCCACTTGCTCATCATCATCATCATCATCATCTGGAAATTTTCTTCTCTCTTTCTCTCTTTCTCCTCCTCTCTTTGTTGAACGAAATGGATTTTTCGCGGCTTTCGTTTTTCACAGACGCAGTTGATATTTATACTTATTTCCCACGGGCCTCTCCTTCTCTCTCGCTCTCTCTCTCTTTCTCTCCCTGGTACTGCATCACCTGCGGTCGAGGGCTCTGTGTGTTTTGATTGCTCTCGTAATCACGAGCTGGCAATTACGTTCCGATCATCGTGTATACTGCCGCGTAATTGATAGCCGACCGCGATACGTACATGAAAACACATTCGTATGCATTCCCTTGTATAAAGCTTTGTATAGATTCAAATAATCATACCCCACATGTGGGCGTACATGTCAAAAGATGTATATTATTTCGAATTTTCCGTTGATACAATAATTGACAGCGATTTTCGTGCTTCACAACCAAAACGTGAGTTGAACCAAACTGATGGCGTATGCGAATTATTGTTGACCCTGGATACATCGAAGGATCGATTTTTCTCTATTGTCAGAACAAAAATGATGCGTAGCTCCTAGAATTATCATTTTGCACCCTACGTAAACGTTTATTATTCAAGCCGATCCATTTTTTCGAATCATCTAAATTTTCGAACAGTCGAATCGTTTTCTTCCTCTCGAAATATATCTTTCCGATGTTTCGTACGGGGATTGTGTTACACAACTGAGCAGATGTAACTGTATATTGTGTATTTACTTTTATATGAACACACAATATGCGACACGGCTATGCAGTCTACTCTTATTTCTGCGATTGAGTGATCGAGAGGAACGAGAGACGTCAAGTGCAGTTCTATCAATCAAGGAAAAATAGATTTTCTCCACGATACTCGCGATATTTGCCGATACGTGAAATTACGATTTTCTACGCGCGTTCGTATTCGCAAAACCCGCCTCGGCTTATATTCGACGATCGACGTTGAACGAAACGCTGCCAACGATATTCCCGCTTCATAATAATTTATCTCGTTTCGTCCTACGAGATATATTCGTATCGGTTTTCAACTCACGAAAGCGTTCAACTATTAATCTTCTATGCTGTTCACAGCTTTCACCCTTTTTGGTCATTCCACCGTTTTTTTTCAACAGCAGGCACTTTGAAAAGGTACGAACCTCTCTCGCGTTGTATATTTTGAGAAGCAAAATAACTGTCTGCATCTCGTGAAACATTTTTTCAAGAAATCCGTTCATAACGTTTCGCCATTTTTTATTAACCAAAAAAATGCGCCCGTGATTTTTCAAACGCGCCTACATTTTTCTCAGGCCTTTCAAATTGCTGCTAATTTCAATTAAGATGGAATATACATTCCGTCGACGAATGTAATATTCGTGAAAAATCCTCAATCGCGCAAGGAGCGAAATGCCTGTGGAAGTCAATAGCGCCACGAACGGATACGTTGACGCGGAACCGGAAGCCACTATGTAACAGCGCACTCATATCATAAGTACCGTTTTGATAAAAAAAAAAAAACACACACACACACACACACGTTTCCATGTGAAGTAACACGAAGAGGCGTAAAAAAAGGAACATAAATATACAGCTAACGCGATTTGTCTAATTGGTAAAAAAGTGTGGTCTTATTAATGGCAAATAAGTCCCGTACGTTGAAAAAAACGATACGAGAAAGAAGAAAGGCGAGACCGGGAGAGAAGATGATAAAATTCAATGATATGCTTATTTTCACACGCACTCGTTATATCTGTATATTGAATGACTTCTGACGGTGCTTAAACTGGATAACTCAAGACGTCTAATTGTTTGTTTAATTATAGAAAGAGAGTGTGAATTCGCAGTTATTTGCGATTACACAACTTTGTGCACTTTATTTATCGGCGAGGTCAACTGAATAAAACTCTACGATTACTCTTCAAGTGGTATACTCAATCTTTATTTACTTTGTTCATAATTAACTCCTGATGAGTCTCAATGGAAACATTTCTATTATCAAAACCAAATTGCAAAAAAAATGTGATTTTTTTTTTTTCCCCAATCAACACGTTACATTATTCTTGATAATCTTTTATTTCGATCGTGTGCCTATTGGTAACTTTGTTACTTCAGTCTCTTCTTGCTAATCGGACGTCCCAAAAATGAGGAAAAACAGGCTAGATAGAGGGAAGGAGACGAAATGTACAAAGTACAAATGTATGTAAGTCAACCACCCTTTCCGTTCTTTGATCGACACTCCCTCGTTTCGTGTTCAATTTACCGTTTGTTAATGGCCCTGTTTCCGCGAGCGAAGAACCGCATAACTGTATCACGGGAACGCGAAAAAGAAACGGGAGCGAGAGTGCGAGCGGAAGTAATCGAGTTGTAAGCGAGAGAAGACAAGTGTGTGCGAGTTGCAATATGGAAATGAGAGCGTTGGGAGGCATGATCGGTGCATAATGTTTTATGCAGTTTTCACGATTCACAACCTCAGGCATGCAACGACAAAAAAATGCTGTTTTGGGAAAAAGAATTGATGAGACTTTTAGAAAAGATATTCATTGGAACGACAGCTTGCCAAAGAAACGTTGAATGAAAATTATCCCCCCGTTCTTACAAGCGATAAATTTCAATGGCTTTCGTTGCATCCTTATAAATTCGCAATCTCGTATTTGAGTATCGAATTGCACGTACGGACGCAAACCCGAAGGATAACAAACAGACGGGGTTGCCACTTTGGATTATAACCGTCCTATGCATACACTTATTGCATACAAGTCGCTTGTAGATTATACGAACCGTACTGTTGCAATAGAAGTAGTGGGGGCAAGAACGTCTATATACTCCGTTTTCTTCGTATCTCAAAACGCCCTTTTCATTGCTAGGGGCCTGTGTGTACACAGATATATATCTATACGTTTGAGATTTGCGCGTACATCCGATAATACTTCATCGTATACACGCCAGTTCATCTTATGCAAATATACGTGACTCGCGACGTATTACGAGACTCTGTGCGAGGGATCGAAACCGCAAGAGAACGAAATCGAGCGAGCCATCCTCTTATAATCACGAAGAGGAGGAGAGCATGAGGACGAGAAAGAAGAATGAATACGATGGAGGAATCGAGGAGGATGGGAGGGAGGGAGAGAGAGAAACTGAGATAATTTATCGAGAGGAAGAACAAGGATGAAGAAAGAGTGCATGAGGATTCTCATGACACAACGAAGTCACTGTTTCTCCTATCTCTGCATCAAATCCCCGATGGAAAATCAAGGGATTCGTCAGGTCGTCCCTCAATATTTAGCATTTATGTTGTCAAGTTTTTTTACACCCGAAAACGACGTTCCAAACATTTTTTCACTATCGTCATACTAAAATTAATAAACTCAAGCAATTGGTCCGAAATAATTTCAGAAGATCATAGGAATTTAAATCACTTTCTGCAACCATTTGTATTTTAAATACCCTCGAGTACGTTATTTGAATAATTTGATATGATTAACAACAAATGCTGTTCTTAGCAATGAATATGGTTTTTTTTTCAACAAAATGTCATGGCAGAGTTTCAAAGGTCGAAGTAGTATTTTCGTCGACTTTTTGTTATTAAGACCTGGAGAAAAAACGTACTCACAGTTATTAATTATTCGAAAGTGAGCCCTACTAATTAATGAGTGCCGACTGACCGACATTCAGTGATGTTCGAAGAGATTGTACCGAAATATATTCAAGGTTTCTTTCGTCTCAACCAGATTTTACGAGAAGACATTTAAATATTTGAATATGCCAAAAAAAAAGGAGAAGCAGGATTTTAATCGTGTGTGCCCTCTTTGCCCAATGACAGGATCTTTTATCAAGACTCGCGCCTAGCTATCGAGTGCTTGGTGAAACATTTTCCAGGCTCTAATGCTTAAGGTCACCGTTTCAATTTACAACTTTTTTCCTTGACGTTTCCTCGCTTCCCACCGTCTTTTTCTCTGGCATTGACGATAACTTGAGCTACTAGAATAAGAAGGAACGAAATGACGAAAAAATAAAAAGGATTAAGCGTTGCATCCAAGCCGCACGTTGTTCACGCACATTTGCATAGGTCTCCCCAGGGAGGCCACGAAAGAGGGAAATATATAGACTTTTTTGTGGGATCCTCTTCAACTACCCTTGTGCCAGAGCAAGATGGAAATATACCGGCAGCATAAATGCTTTAAGGTTAGACTCGAGAAAGCACTGAAAAGAATTCCCTTCGGTTGTTTTGTTCCCTGCCAGAGGAAGAAAGACCTGGCGAGAGAGAGGGAGAGAGGAGAGTGCGCGAAAGCAAAGAGAAAAGTAGGATCGAATACTGGACTTATCCTCGGCTCCAGTGAAGAGATCCACGATCCAAAGGGACGCACGCAAGACAGAGACGCGTTCCCTTCTCACTTTGACGACGGGTTCTCGGTTGCACCGCTTTCACAGCCCACCATCGATGAATCTCGCACTAAAATAAAATAAAACGCGCACAGTCCCTCGACCATTCGCGACTGCCATTGGCCAAGTCCCTCTCGAGAAAACTCCCCATCAATATTGGAAGATATTGTCATCCCTATAAATCCTAATCAATTTCGATGGTGATTTTCAAAGGTTGATCCATCATCGTAGGCTCTATATTTCCATCATGGTTTTCATATTTTATATTTTCGATTACACAATTTGGAGCCTAAAAACTTCGAGTAGAATCCTATGATTCTTGATCCGCATTTACTCAATTTTCGCACATTTATAACGTACTGAAAACTGCTGATATTTTTTACAATTATTACGGATTAATAAGAGCAACGTGTAAAAAAAAAAGAGTGTAGTTTCGTGAAATTCAATACACAATTCACAAATCTGGAAATAACGAGAAAAGCTCGTTTCCTGCAGTCAACCATCACTTTTTAGGCTGGTTTTTTTTTTTTTTTTTTTTTTTTCATTGTACTGCCAATGACTGCGACTTGGAATTTGAACCGCGGAGATCATCCGGCAGAGAGCGCGCATGATCGGCGTGGTTTGTGTATAACCAAGAGCGGCTCTTGTGTGTTGTCGGGAGGATTTCAGTCGGCGCGTTCCGATTCCACAGTGTTGATTCGGACGGCGCGGCGCGAGTTTCGAGTCTCCGCACTTCTCTAAATATCAATGACAGCTGGAATAACCGTATTTAGCATAAAATTTAATTTTGTGTTGAATTTGTCTAATTATTCTGTGTGAGTTTATGTGGGTGTTGACGTGATGTGGTGAACGACAAGTGGCTCGATTGCTCGTTCCAAAAACGTGCCGAGGAAACGAGTTTACCACGAAAAAAAAAAAAAAAAACAAAAACAAAAACTGAAAAAACGACGAAAAAATTTGCAGCGTTGTGTGCACAGGATTATTTTAACGGGAAATTATTCATTTTTTAGTGAGGAGACTGTCGTCTCGAAGCAGTAAGATTTCCCAAAAGCTTCAATGAAAAGAAAACAAAAACGCGATTACGTTTCACTTTCATATTTTAATAGATTCAAATGTATATATATTTATACATATATGTATGTATGTATGTGTGCGTCAATACATATGATATTTCCCGTATAATTCTGAATGAAAAGCTTTAGAACCAGCTTCGTATGAACCTGCCACTGTTATTACTTGAAAAATCGATAAGCTCCGCTGATTGGAAAGCTTTTGAAATACATTTTAAAGCCCTTCGGTTCTTCTGACATTCATACAAGTAGACGCGAAATAATTATTTACGGCTCTGAGGAGACTGTCGCATCATCATCAGTTAATTGATCCTTGATATTATTTCATCGAAACTCGTCTTTTCACATTGAGCATCGCATTATCATATTACGTCCTCACGTAGCACCAATATTTTTAGATGTTCCAACAATACTTCAATTATGAAGCTCCCTTAATAATACATGCGCATTGGAACATATCATTTTCAATACACAGCATGGAGTTTGCAAGGTTTAGATTTGAGCATCGTCAAAATAAATTTGGGATCCGACGAAATTTTGTTTTTTCTCGATTACAGCTCAAGATTTTTAGTCAATATGTAGTCAGAACAATAGAAAGATCCTTTTTTAGGATCCAAAGACAAAATCGGTGGGAAAATTGTCCTGGTTTTCAAAAGTGAACGAACACTTAATAGAAAAACGTATTTTTGGTTGGACCTCAACGTTGCAAAAGTCAGAGCCAAACACTTTGATGAAATCAGGATACCACAATCCTTTTTGTCGCAGTGACACGAGACGGAAATCTCGTTTGGATTATACTTCGCGCCACTAAGTTTGGCTCATTGATCTCTTGTATTTGAAAATGCTAATGAATGCCAATGACAAAGTATCGTTGTTATGGTGATTATTGTTATTGGCCAAATGTCTCGAAATCATGAGTGAGAGAATTAAACACAGCGAGAGAGAAAGGGACAGAGAGTAGGCGAAGAGGATTTAGAGTTTCAAGGTCCGTGGAAGCGCCTGATTTCGCATCATTCAAATTGATCCTATTCCATGATACCTTGCCAAAATGTGATCATTTATTGAACTCATACCGTACGGTGTGTTTGATATATAAACGCGTATATATCATGTATATAAATATTCGTGCGAATAAAAAAATACTCTCAGCATCATTCATTTTGGCATTTGCATTCAAAGCTCCAGAGCTGAGAAACAACATCCGTTGTATCCCAACGATTTACACTTTCATACTCTGTTCATATTTATCGTTAAAGTTCTGCGTCGGTGTGGTTGCTATTCGTCAAGTAAGCTCTTGGGGTTGCTCGGCGTTTTATCTGGGGAAGTAGAGTTTTTCAAATATTCTTGAAAGTTCTGACGTTACTGGGGGGAAAGGTTTTTTAAGGATTCCTTCAAAACCGCGTGGCTTTTCGGCAAAAAATGATTTTTGGGGCATAAATTATTGTAGCGAACCGATTGAAAAATTAATGCGACGGCACAAATTCATTTAATGGTTTCGCGGCATTTTTATACGCCGAAACGTTACAGCTTAACGTTTTAAAAAGAAAAGAAAATGTATGCTGATGGCGACTTGTCGAGCACGCCACTGTGACCCTTGACCCAGTACCATTGGTCCCGCTCAATCACGTTGGGCTTGTCGTTTCTGCACAACTCATATACCCATTAAAATCTAAACGGCAGATATTTCTCTGGCATATTAACCACTGCGTGACGATTTTTCTCTCGCATCAAATTAATTAACAACTTCCGATTAACGTGGGGAAGTTTTCATCGCGGGAACATAGGGGAAGATGATTTTTTTTTTAAATTGTTGTCGATGTGGACAAACAAAATGATCTTGAACTTATTGTTTCTACCATTTTCAGTGACGTTTCTTACTGCATTTTCACCATATATGTTAGCAGGACGTTAAGAGCTTTGCAATCGACAGGACACTTTGAATTTATCCACGTGAATTCTTGTCCTTTTCTTTCTATTTCTTTATTTCCCTCCCTCTCCATTCTCCCTCTAAGCCAATAAATCCCGCATGCAGAACGCGAATCCCGTTACATCCGATTTCATCTAACACGCGTTGCGGAACATCGTATGTGTGTGATTCCGTACGGCAACATTGCGAGAGAAACGTTTTATCCCCTACTATTTCCCTTTTTCGTCGTATACTCTCGTTCTCTCTCTCTCTCTCTCTCTTTTCCTCCCTTTCTTTCTCTTTCTAGCACCATCCATATACGTATACTTATTCCTCGTTTTTATTCGTAATGGGATTCTCCCTATCACCCTTAAACATACACATTTCTCCATATAGATTTACTCCAACGCATACAAACACACATACACGTTCGTGCAGACTTATTCGCGTGTATCTGTCTATCGATGCATCGACGATATCAATGTACAGCGTACGTGTGTTCCTTCGTGGCGCATCGTTCTTGCATGATAGCGAGCGGGCTTTTTTTTTACCAAGAAACTAGATCGAGGCCATATTAGCCGTACGGGAACGATGAACATCTCGTTTCACGACCTATGTGCATCCCTCGATCTATTTCTCCTTCGAATCTTGCCTCTCGCGTCCCGATATACCACCCATTTCCATACCGTTTTATCGTTTTCAAACAGAACCTACCCCGCTCCTTTTCCTCTCGTGCAATTCTCATTTCCCGGTGCAAAGGAAACGGTACGTGTTTCGAAGAATCTCATTTATATTGGTGTATATATATATCTATACGTTTATATACCTATTGAAAAGTTATGTGCACACATCCTTACTGAGATACTGTCAAGATGCAAATACATTTGATCTATATACCGTCGACGTTCTTACCGTGAATGGCAACCGTCCATCAATCTCCATTTTCCTTAACCCTCATCCACCGTTCTATCTCAAAATTCGATTGCTATCCATTTCGAGCAGCTTTCATCAGCTTGGCATTTTATCCCGTTGACCTCTTTTCCATTCACCCCTTTAATTTTCATTTTTTTTTTTTTTTGCGAACAGCTTCTCCTTGACCTCCAGGCTTTTTCGTATCGCGTTCGCACGAATTTATCTACCAGATTCAGTTGTTAATCTGCAGAAAAAGAAAAAATTGTCACTGATCGTTTTCATCATCGTTGGAATGATTTTTCATACGGTATTTCATTTTACTGTACCAGGAAAGAGTTAAAAGTATTTATTATGTATTACATACAACACAAATTCAGTTTTCTTATTTAGTGACCATGCATATACGGGATTTTTATCGAGAGCTCCCGGGGTTTCATCGTTCTGCTTTATTCTCTTTTTTTATAACGTTTTTCCCGGTTTTCTATGAGAGTGTGGCAGAGTCCAGGGCTTCCAAAGCCCGGCTCATGGACGGGAATCGACCCGGCAACATTGACCATAGATATATGATGCATAAACGCTCTTGGCATTTCACCGCCTCTCCGAACGTCAGCAACAGCACGAAGAATCATTTCTTTTTCCTTGCACCGGAGCACCGACCGTGTCGAATTCTTCTTTTTTCTCCCCTACTCTTCCCCTTTTTTCTAGTTCTTTTCTGCTGCTTGAGCTGTTTATACACTCTCGATACTATGTGGTGGCTTCTTCCTTGGATTTTTCGTTTTTTTACTTTTTCTTCTCCGCCGTTTTCTTCCTTCGCACTCTTCCGATTCTTCGCAACCATTATTATCCTATCCTATGACTCACTTACCGCAATTTTTCTACCGACTACTGGTTTTCCTCATTCCTCTTACTTTTGCTACATGCACTACAACATCGGTTATTGATACTTTCCTTCCTGTTTTCTGTGAATCTTCGTTCGAGTTGTCGATCGTTGAACTTTTTCATTGAACCTCGGGGAAATTATTGGAAAAATTCTTCATCAGGAATAAAAAGGTTAAATACGAGACAGCTCGAATGGTCGGGGACAAAGTTTGTTGCGAAAAATGTCTTCTTCCTAATTAGAATGGTAATTGGAGGAAAGTTCATTGAAAAGAGAAAACGCGATTTTTTTTTTCATCTTAATATCGTTAAGAACTGGTCGCAATCGCACAAGCTGTTAAATTCTTAAGTAAACGTTATATTCTTTTTTTTTCCTTTCGCTTTCTCTCTCCTCTCTATTTTCTCTTTCTCATATGGCTGCCACCCTTTCACAAGTCCAAGAAGCTCTTCCGGGTTGAGAGTTTCCCTAATTAACGCGGTGTCAATGAATGACTCGACGCCGATGTGTTTGGTAAATTTACTGACTCCAGGCACCTCATGTATATACAAACATATCTGTGCAAATGTTTAAGCGACTTGAATAAATCTTACATTTTGTTATTGCATAACACACACTATAATGATCCGTCGATGTAATAGCTCTAGAAGGATTTTCTCGTTTCCTGGACGCTTTCATTTCCTTCGCGACATGACGCGTACGCTAACACGTCACGCCAAGATATAAAATTTTGTCCGGAAGCGCGCATCGCTCGTTTACTCGTCGCATATAGAAAAAAATCTTCAACGTATAACAGCCCTGTCAATGTGACATTATTCAGCTGCGAATCGAGGGAACGAGATTGAACGAAATCTTTCCTCTTCCGCGTCTATAAAAATCAATCATTTTTGCGCACGAATAGTATTTTTTTATTCTCGATCAATACCCCATTTTTTTCCATTCAATATTATTTGCCACAATGAATTACAAGAACGTTACTGCATTTTTTCAAGTCGTCTGAATCTACTTCCGCTTATTGAAAATTCTAATATTCCGAAAACTTGTTTGCTCGCGGTATTTGCTGTAAATTGTCGCATCTGTAAAAATTTTGTTCATAGAGCAAACGAAAAATTAGTCATGACGTTTCGATAGCAGAATTGGAAATACAAGAGGAATATTATTTCATAGGATAGCTAAAAACATTACAGGACGATTAACGTAGCATGTAGTGCGCGTGTGCAAGTGCAAAACGTAGATCGCGCCATGGATAGTATAGGTGCGAAGTATATGCCTGTGGAAATTGCTGGGTAATCAAGCCAGGATCGTTGCATCAAAATCTCGTTCTCCCTTGCAAATAATCGACGTCGAAATATACGTAGCATGAATTTTCGTACGTAGCCTCTATCACTATGTACGTCGCGTTGATAATTTTCGCCAGACCGACAATTTCATCCCCTAACTCGAATTCACCATTCCGACCCTTCGCACTCGTATACAAACACACGTATATACACGCAGAGGACGTTATCCATGCCAGTGATGAAGTGACACTAAACGAGGCATCTTGGTGTGCGTAAAACTCGTGGATGCGCGTGGGGTGTCTTTCCAACTGCGTAGGATAAACATGAGGGTGTATACAAAAGTCTCCCACGTGCTGGAGTTTGTGGCATAGAGACAACCAGATGTATTTTTCCTTGAAACACGATCCTTTTTTTCCTTCCTGAACACACTTCCATCACGAAATGCTTCACATATTATTTTCTCCATTACACACGTGATCCTTTTGCTCCATGCAACAATGTCACTTATTTTTCTTCGGTTTCGATCTTACATTTCTGAAAGCTTCGAAAGTGCGTAATGTTTTTTTATGTTTACGAGATTTTCCATACGTTTCCATCGCATTGGCCGTATACCTGGGAGTCTGATTTCTCAGCTATTGAAATTACGCCTCTCCAAGTTCGTCTTGGTCAATTCGATAAATCCCCCGACCAGTCGCAACCCGGACTGCGCAAAAAAGGGACTGTAGCTTGCGCGCTTTTTGTTAACCCCCGTTTCGGACAGATTGCACGTTGAAAGCTCTCTGAAAAACTATGCAAGCGGGGATTACGATCGATAACATTTCATTTAAAAAGGGTTCACTCTAATTTATTCGCCTGTCCTTATAGCTATAGATTTTCATTTTTTACGTTCAATTCACCAATTTCCCGTTGATGTAAGCTCAGACGCTTCCCCCTCGTTGGGAAATCCCATATTGAAGTTTATGGGCTCGCCCTGTTCGACCGATTGGGGCTTTCGAATCACCATCTTTTTCTCTCTTTCTCTTGATCCCTCACTTCCTCTCTCGTTCTTCGTTGATTAACTCGCTGCACGCGCACATCAGAGTATACACAACATGTAACCACCCTTCGGCTCTGCTATTCATCCTAAAAGTCACTTCATGTACACAAATACATACGAGTATGCTGTTATGTGTCATGAAGAATAAAAATAAATTCATTTAGGTACAGGAGCATTTGCCCAAATTCAAAAAAAATGTAAACAGTTTTGAGATCTGGAAAAATTAGAGCTTTTTAGTCTTGTTAACAAATTGTTTATGATGCTCAATACAATTTCGCAGATCTGACGTTCTGCCTCGATCGGTTTTTGATTGTAATTGAAAACAATAAACGATGTTGGGGGTAAATTTAGTTTCTTGTTTTGAATTATTATCGCTGGCAACTTTTTCCGTTTCCTGCCAACATTTTGCTACCTCCGATTTACTTTCGCACGTTTTTTTGGAAGCAAAATCCAGTCGTTCTAGTCGAGGTTCTAGTCCTGCTATGTAAACCCTGCGCTTACATAGCTGAAGTATGTCTGAACGCGGCATGGATATTGGCTGTAGGCGCTGTGGTGGCGTTGGCACCGGCTGGATATGCCAAATCGATTTGTCGATTTGAGAGGGAGGGCAAATTTTGTTGGTTGTGCAGCCTCGAGGGCTCCGAATCCTGACGAGACTTTTTTCGGATGTGCCATTGTTGATGACACTTCCGCATCTGACCATTCAACTACAAATTTACAACTTTAATGCATTATTCAAATCTTTTGCACGAGTCTACGCGGGGCCAAAGTGTTGCAAGGATGATCCGAGCTGCTACCTAACATTTACAGAATTATTTCATTTAAATGCAATTTTGATTTCTGTTTCCTCGCAGTAACGTATCAATTTTTGTACCGAACGTTTCCCACTGGCTGAAGGTTTTTGAAATTCAGCGAATCTTTTTTGCACCTGTTCTTCATAATAAATTTCTCTCCTCGAGTTCCTTCACTTTGCGGCGTCATGCGTCAGTGGTATCGCATTCACGTCGTGCGATAGAGCGGATGGCAATGGCGGAAAAGTCAAAGTTTTCCGACGGAAATTACTTTGGACCTTGAACTCCCACATAACGCACAGTCTCGAAAACTCCTTCAGACTTCTGTGAGAGCGCTATTCGTCGCATTTCTCGTTACTCCTGACACAAACTTTGCTCAGGGAAATATAATTTGCACTTTCTCACAGTAGTCGCGTGGGAGTAAGTTTTCGATAGAGAAGCTGCCCCCGAAAGTTCACCATGAACAACATAATCTATACACTGACTCGCATTTCGCCTTCGGGCTGCAACTGACACCGCGCTAAGAATTCATGAAACATTTTCCGAGGTTTAATTATATACACGTATCCACGATGGTTATGGTCCTCGAAAAATTTGATTAGTTTTCGAGCTTCTCATTTAGTGATCATAACATGCTGGGTCAATCTGACCCAGCTGTTAATTTTTAATACGTGATACGTGATAAAATTCTGGATACCCATGCAGGAGTCTGTTTTTTTTTTAATCTTGGCGTATACTTGAAAGTGTGTAGAGGAGTAAAACGTCGGAGGTCGATTGAATAAGGCCGATCCGATGGATGGGTGAGGAACTCCGCCACGTGGATTCACGTATTTATAAGGGAGTGCTTTAAGAGTTTCGGTATATCTGTAATCCCGGAAGTTGGACGAATCGAGAGTTGTATTTTTCCTGCTGTCGAGTATCGTTGGCCAAGTTCCAGTAGCAAACTCTGTCGAGGGTTATCGAGCTGTAACGTTGGAAATATATAGCTGCCTGTTGTAAATGCACATACAAAAATCTGTATCGATTTGTTACCTGACAAAAAGGCGTATCTCGAGTCTATTGAAAAAAGTAAAATGATATAAATTACGCCCTTTTGTGTTATAAATCGCGTATGGAGAAACTCCAGCATCGCGTGTTCTCAGACTTTCGTTTAGCCTCATCCCTTCTCTATACATCTTTTCACTTTCACGCTATCGGGAAGCCTCTTTCATTCTATTGCACTCCGTATTCGTTCTCGATAATCGCACTCAATCCCAATCAATTGTCCTCTCTTATTTACCATACAAAATTGGAAAGAATTTTCAATCTCCGCATGAATCCCTTTGCAACACGTTTTTCATACTGCGAAATCGTTTTTCTCCTTTTTTCCTTCGTCAATGTCAACGTTGACAGTGATTTTGACCCCCGAAGACAAAATATTACTAAAACGTTTCTTTTTCTGTCTCGATTATTTGCAATCAAGTCATCACGACCATGGGAATCATTGCGGGCACAATCAAAATCTAACAATTTTCATTACTCTTTGATTGAGTCATCATTGAGTAATTAACAAGGTGGACTAACCATATTATTCCCAACTTCCCCGTCATGTAACTTCCGTTTAAATGCAATTGACATTTGTATACTTTCATACGGATGAGCGTAGTGAGAGTAATTACGACTAATTAACATTAATTGGTATCATAACACGTTGATTACTCTATATACGGAGTGATGGAAAATTCAAGATAATTGCCTCCTGACTGAGAATTATCCTTAAATTCAATGCCACACATAATTCTCGCTGTATGCAACTGACAGTTCGACAGGCCGATTCGGATAGTCTTAGTAATAATGATTACGGAATACATAATTACGAGAAGTGAAAAACAAAAAGAAATCATTTGCGTAATACCATGACTGCAGCCACTGCAATAACGTTTTTATTTTCAAGCTAGCTTTTTTATTTTTTATTTCTCATTCTGTTGGAATTGCTCGTCGTTCGCAATTAATTAAATTTAACAGGATTACGCTCGAAACATGCTGCGGGCCGAAGTTCCGTGTAGAAATGGCTTTATAGCCAAGCAAACTCGGCAAAAATAAAGTGTACTAACGATACGCACTGAAACGTTCTAGGTTTCTCGCGTCACTTTCTCTTCGAGTTGTAGACTCTTTTCTTCGCCGTCTATCATTTTCAAAACTCTTCATACAGGAGTTATATTTGATGATTCCAACATTTGTCAGTGGTTGCGATATTTCATTGCTGACAGAAGCAGGATAATCGATTTCCTACAATTTGCAGGAAAATAAATACCAAGCTCGTTACGAATACAAATTTCTCTGCCACTCGATCGAGCATCGCAGCTCTTCATTAATCATTTAATATCTAATCGAGGGAGGCTCAACGGAGAAATAAATTTTGTTATCTTTCCGAATAACCTCGTAAATCTCGGTTTCTAATTCATCACGCCCAAGTATCACGCGAATTTTCTGCATATTGTGCAAACATTGAATTCACACAGCCTCCCAATAAAAATTCCCACGATTCACTCGCCGTACACGAACAACACTCAGCTCGAAATCCTCTTATTCTCTTGTTATGTCTCTGACTAGAATTTGAGCTGCTGCTAACTCGCCCTCTGATGATATTCTAAGCTATCGTTGCAATAAGAAACTCCAGTATGACTCAGAGACTGAGATATCTCTATTTTTTAGTACACTCGATATTAAACGTCACTATACAATCTCTGTCATACGATTGAAAAAAAAATCATAGCTAGCTGGCTTCGCGATGTGTTGGATGACAACTTTCCATCATTGAAATCCAGAAAACCATTTATCGATGATAGCGATAATTCTGAAGAAGCAAATGAATATATCGTCATTTTTATAATATTCCAATTATCTTGCACTATAGCAGCACTCATTCATTGGGCTCATTTCGATTCAAAAGGTATACAAAAGGTTATTAGCCTCGACTTGTCTTTTGTCTGGGGTGGTATAGGGCCTGTGTTCTTCCGTCCGTTTCAATCATTCCATCCCAGCAAATTTGACGAGGATGTTAATGGAACTCTGAGGAAAACGAGTTTTTATTTTGGCACGTTTGGAATTCAAGTTCCTCCGGGCAAGTGGATCGGATATCAATGTTTTTCTGGGACTTTCATAAATATGCGAAGCCTAAATTAATTCAAAAACTTGTTCATACATAACCATCTTGAAGACTCTAATTGACAGGGCGAATGGAATGACGATTATAACCCACGTATTTCTGTATCTTCTCGAATTCGGCATGCGTACGTTTATGTCGAATGAAGTAGAGCATCGGGAGATTCTTTTCGATGACAAGACGGTTAATAATATATTCTTGCGGCGAGAATTCACGAGTAGTGTGTCTCGATAATCGATTGAGCACCACTGAGAAGTGTGTAGGTGGTTATTATTAGAGAACGACGAGGTTTATATGCTCTTTGGATTTTCCTACAGCACATCGACAAATGAGAACAGCAGCTTCATATACAGAGGATCCAGTTCTCGTACCACTGTTCCTTCACTCCGACGCTTTCTCCTTGTCTCTTGTTTTTTCCCTCTCTTTTGTTATATTTTTCCCCACTTTTTCCGCTCGTACCTTTGCCAATCCCTCTAGTACTTTGGTCATCATCCCTTGAGAGCCTCAATCGCTAAAGCGCAGACTCTCTCTCTCTCTCTCTCTCTCTCTCTCTCTTTCTTCCCTCATTCTCTCTTCTGCCATGTCTCTCGGGTGCCATAAGGTTCACTCGACCGAATCCTGATACTTCGTGGAAAAACACTATATCCCAGTATGCGGACATTCATGCATACGTGTGTTACGTATGGATATACATCGAACGTTCGTGGTCGCTTGTTCGATGCGATATACTCTGAATTATTATCGTACGTTATTAATAGAACGAGTAAATATTATTAGATCCTCCGTGACAAATATGGAATATGTTCTAAGTGAATCCAACGTCGATTTCATTGTTGGAACAAGTAGCTAATACGAACTGATATCGATTTTATCGTGTTGATTCGAAAGCCTCAATAACAGTTATTACAGAATTAGTTTACATGGTCAAATTAATAATAGAAAATGTGCATAGTTGCGATGAAACGAAAAATACTCGCGGAATTGCTCATTTTCCTATTATAATTACGAGAAATTGACGAGATTTCGTTGTCTGAATTTCTGAATGACGCCGTGTTTGTCTCCATATTCGTAGCGTGATGGATGACTAAAAATTTCGGTGAAATTCGAAAGCATGACATCCACTACGACCCCCAACGGAACAAACTTGGAAAACACACGAGGATAGTTGCTCGTGGAAATTTATAGAGTTCTCCAGTAAGGAGGAACTCAAACCGGAGGAAATTTTTGAAGAACAACCGTCAATTAAATTCCGGACGAATGAGAGGGAACACGTATTTCAACGAAAAGTTTAATTTTATTGCGCGTTTGAAGGCAGCATCCCATCACGACTCG
This sequence comes from Hyposoter didymator, assembly GCA_037952995.1. NCBI lineage: Eukaryota > Metazoa > Arthropoda > Insecta > Hymenoptera > Ichneumonidae > Hyposoter > Hyposoter didymator. The sequence goes on along the minus strand of JBAJMU010000003.1, from coordinate 6,141,773 downwards.
TATCCTTTGAGACTTTCGCTCAATTTGGCGAAAACCGAGTTCGTAATGTACAATCACGTGTCTATATATTGTAACGGCATTCAAGCCTGCCATGCATATATATTCACGTTTATGTACACACACGTGCCTCTAAGTACTCGTACATACATTGGATATAAATTGTTCTTTGTATGAGCACCTGCGAAATTTTATGGCCATTAGAGCTCTGCGCGCACGAGTCTCCTCCATTAACCTGATTCCCCGAACCAATCGTGCATCATCCGCTGACATCTGGCCAGTGAAAAGGACGTGTCAGAGTTAAGTTTGCGTGTCAGCTCACCCGAATTCAGCCCTTTCAATCGCTAGATACCCTCGTATACGTATATATCAGTTGCGGCACATACCTCTGTTATGCTTCAATTTTCATGCATGTAGATAAGTCAAAATACACGTCCATTCGCGTTCGGCTTTGAATTACATGCACACCTTTGATACGAGCATTATGTACGATCCGAAAATGCTAACTTTGCTCGTGAATACATTTTCATCCCCGAAGAGTTGCACAAGCGCGTCTTCTCCATACGGTTTACGAAGTTTAAGCTGCAACTTTCATAGTCGTCGTTGTAACTCGAGCCATCGCAGGGATTTATATATTCGTATGTGAAATATAATGGAGCGTATGTACAGTGGCACTGAAATTATCTCAGAACTCGAGTATCTGAATTATATAGGTTACTGAAGTGATCCGTCACAATCGCGACGGGCTGTACGTCACTTCGATCACGAAAGTCAAGCAGCCTTGAGTGGTGGCAATACTTGGTTCGGTAACCGCGTAGTCATTATCTGTCGGTTTGCGTATTAATCGGTGACCGGCAGACACGCATTCTGATTGTATTCTGATCCTCGAAAGATTGGCGATTATGGAGCCGCCTGTATAGGAGACTCTCTCGCGGTAACGGGAACAGCAAAAACGGGGGCAAAAGTGATGGCAACGGTCCGTTTAAACTCGTAGAGGTGCGTGCAGAAATTATAACGAAAAATGAAAAACCATCGACTTTCCTTCGTAAAGATCGCGGAAGGTTGTGACCTAGAAAAAAAAAATCATGAAAGGAAGAATGCCACGGGAAACCCAATGAATGAACAATTTAAAAAAATTCCGTTTCATAAAAAGCGATGCTTTCTTCATTACCATCCATCCATTCTCTTGGTGTTATTGCAAGAATTTACACTTGAGAGGTTCATCGTGTGGAATTATGACAAAATCGAGACCATTTCGAGGAACCCAGAAGACTAAATTTGGAACTTTTGCCGAGAACCATTGTATGTCTGGAAAGAAATAAATCTTCGGGGGATTTATTTTTGGAATGATACACAAATAACGAGGAAGAATGGTTGCAATAGTATTTTTTGCATCACAGGGTTGAATAATGAAGCGAATGTGCGGAATAATAAAAGGATTCGAGTATAAAGAGCAGCGAAAAAAAACGCATATAACTCTATAGTCTTTTTGTACAGTTGGGAGTAGGGTCGGAAGTTGGAAATGGGATCCACTCGATCTTCATGATCGTTAGGGAACGACAAGGAGGAAAAATCCACCCGCGTTTTATCCTCTTTACTCGCACCCATGAGCGCGGCGCAGGGGATTTCGCTAGGAAGCTGCGTATTAAGTGGCCGAGCTGGAATAGGCGGTTGCATAAATTATGACAGATATATTATACGCCACGATATCGCACAGGGGCTTAGACCTGAACTATGGTGAATGGGATCGAGAGAGAAAGAGAGAGGCAGACAGAGTAGAGCCTTTTCATCGTGAAAGCACGGATATGCGGCAGAAACGGTGGACAGAAGGATGTGAAAACGTTCTGAGCAAGAAATCGTGAAAAAAAACAGAAGGAATTTACTGCGTGGAAGGGCAAGGGGTGAAATCCGGCGCCGACAAAGCTCGCGTCGATGTATGCGAGAAAGAGACGTGTGCTGCAGTCGAGCCAAGGCGAGAGACGATGAGAACGAGCGTTGAGGGACGATTGCATCGCGCGCAAAACGATACGTGGATATTGAAGGGTCTACGTATATTTTTTTTCTCCATTCCGAGAATCATGCATAAGGAAGTTTGGAAATACGGATTATCATCGAAAAATTAGCATTGTGCTGACGTTTTTTTTTTTTTTTTTTTATCATGTCCGTCTCAAAAGATTGTGTCAATTATTTTCGACTTCGAAAAGCGTTGTGAGAATTCTTATGAATACAGAACTGGTCGCGGGCACCGTTTGGCTTGGTACAAATGGAAGGGACGAAACAAATTAAGTAGAACGCGGCCGGAGTGTGAGGGATTGAAAACGGAGCTACACACGCGTTAAGTACCAAATGGTGCAGCGAACGTATGAATACAGATATTTGTTGCTGGTATTGACAATTGTCTCGCGTGTGTGACTCTTCTCGTGCGCGTATATATCGAATTTCGTGTTCGGCATTTCGCACTGGTCGCGTTCACTCCCGCGGGGATTCGCAGGTGTTTTTTTTTCGCCCGTCGACCGGTGTTCCCGTATCGTGCGCCGGGCCAACTACACGCTTTTTTTAGTCACCTGCGAATGATGGAAAAAGGTCTTCTGTCTTTCTGTCACTCTTCCTCCCTTTTTTCGCTTCTCGCAATCTCTCTCTCTCTTTTTCTCGTTTCTTTAGTTTACTACCAGCTGAAAATACCAGTGAATTTTCAAGTTGCCGAAATATTTCTCACGCCCCAAATTGGAACTCGTTTCCCATTGCTCTTCTTCTGCATGGCCCTTTCCATTATTCGTCCCTTTATACGACCCCGAATGTCTAAGAGTTTCCATTTATTTTCAAACTAACAACGCACTTACGCATAATTTTAACGCCCTTTCCAATTTTCTATTGTCTGTTGGCAATTTTTTATGTGCATCTACGAGCTCCAATGATAGTCGGTCGATAAAAATTCATGAAAAAATACAAAATAGCTGGGAATTGGAAATAACAAGTAAATCGTGTAGATTTGAATCATGTCAATCGTCCGTCCCATTTTGAATGAGGAAACCTCTTTAATCAGCCTCCGTATGAAAAAAAAACATGCTTTTCTAAACAAATAATATAAAAATCGATTGGAATTAAATTAAAAGTATTGAATAAACGATTTAAATTTCTTCACTTTTTTCTGGAAGCACTGAGGAGCCCGCCATGTATTATTTTTTTATCCTCATTTGAATCGTCTCTTCTACTCGGCCAAATAGCAATCATAGACTTGTGCGAACCCAAGTGCCAAGGCAAAGGAAGAACGAGAAAGAGTGCACACACAAAGTTGGTGCGATGGGAACGTGGCTCGTTAGCGTTTTCCTCTTGTACGACGCGACGTCACCCTTACAAACTGTTTCGTGTGTCACGTAAGCTTTCTCGTGTGAGTGAGGGATTTGCACTTGAAGAAAATCTTGTCTTCCTTCCGGTAGCAGGGTTAGAGTCTACCTTCGTGTAAATAAGCAAGGGCACACAATGGACTTGTCTACAGAGCTCGTTTTTTTTTGTCAATCTGTTCATATACGTCAAAACGGCCATTTCTAGTCTTTTCTTTCTCCGGAGCGTGGATACGTACGCAAAGTTCTGCGATGAAAGTTCAAAACGTACGGACACGCACAAAAGAATCTGTCGAACAATCCGAGGAAGTAAAAACGGAAAAAAATAGAAAAAAGGCATCTGGCACAAGTTTAAGCGAATATTTCCTTCTCGCACTTTCATTCTTTGCTATACCCTCCGTTTTGTAGGGGCCCATACTTAATCCTGCATCTCATGTTTTCGAACGAACGATCTTTGGTTTGGTTTATTCTCGCAGGTGTGCATGTTGCATAATTTATTGAAAAAAGCGGTCTGTGGGCACTCCCTCGCTTTTTTTCCATTACCGTAAAATTTGCCCTTTTTCTGTGTTCGATTATTTATATGCGAATAAGCCCGTAAAACATTCGATTAAAATTCAGCGGAGCGGCGAGACCCAAGTCCTGCATTTTTCATTCTGTTCAAGTTTTTCCCACTTTTTTCCTGCCAATGCGATCGCTGGCCGTTTCAACAACGTAATCCAACGGTATCGTACGCAGTCGTTATTACAACTGCACGTTTCTAATTAAATTATAATGCTCAATTATTTTATTTACTTTTACCACCTCGCTGTTTTAGTATTTGTGCTAGTTATTTTTTTCTTATCCCGCGCGCACTCTATAAATATACATATACAGGTTTTATTTCATCACGCGCCCACGTAAAACTCTTCGTCTTTCTACTTCCCTTTTCTCTTTATTCACGAAGGTCGCACAATGCGTCTCTCCGAGATCCAAACACTTACGCGCGCCGTCCAAGTATGGAGTAAAGTGCTCGATCTCTCATCTCTTCCACCTACGATTTTTTTTCTTACCGGAGTATGACGTGTATAGAGAGACGACCTTTTTCATTTTTATTTTTTTTTTTATTTGGGACCATTCTCATTATTATTTCTTTCGAACCTTTTCTTCGGAAAAATTTCTTTCTTATGATAATAATTCTTCTTGTACAGTCTTCGGTGCAGTATATATAACGAGAAATTTAACGAAATCGAGCTACGAGTCTTCGAGTTATGTTACGGGTCCGTGGATAATTGCTCGCTTCTGTTGAACTTTATTTATACTTGTATGGGTAATATATATATGTGTGTGTATCATACAAATGCAGAGGGACGTTGCAATATACAATATTGGCTAGCAGAAAAGTCTCTGACGCCGAACGAAGCGCGCTGTTGTTTCTGAGATCGTTGCACCGGAAGACACGCTTCGAGAATCCAGCTGGAAATTGAAATTATCCGTTCTATAGACGTATTTTTACAAATATTCTTCATCAGTCAGTACAAACTTTTTTGGATTATTTTGCGCTGTGAAAAATCATCCGCCAGAATTGAAGATTCTCGGCCGTTGCAATTTTGTTGTAACGGGAATTTTTCAATTATAATTTTCTTAGTGTGTACTAATTATTCGAAATGTGCGAATGGACGCGCGTGCACGTAAAATATCATATGGACGCGGTAATACGTACGCATTAAAAATACTGTACATGTACGTCTTTCGTTAGACCCGAAGAGATCGTGAATAGCCAGCATTCAGAGTGAAGATAATCGTCATATACATACCTCGCTGAAGAGAGGTCTCGGACTACCGTTTACCTATAACGTGTTACCTCCGTCAATTTTACGCGACACATATTTTTCACCGCAAGTCCCGTTCGTCAGAGAAACATAAACTTGAGCTACAACGAACGCCAGTTAAATATTTCGCTTGAGGTAACCGAAAAAAATGATACAGGAAATCGTAAACGAACGTTCATCTTGCGCAACTTCTCAAGCAACGTTTTTACAATAGTTTCTCGTTATTGAAATTTCATTTTGGTGTCAGGAAAATGGATAAAAGTAATTTCTTAATGAAACGAGTTTCGCGCAAGCAACTTGGGCACTCAACGTGTTTTGACTCGATCTTTGTCATGGCTTGCTGCGATTGCGCGCTTTTTTCTTTCAAATTTTCCTGATGCTGGAGTTTTTTTTTTCACGGTGTTTCTTAGATAGTTCCTGCTTTTGTTTCTTGCGACTGGATGTCCGCTGTTCTATCAGGGTTCGAGAGATATTCGCAGTTTGCGAGTTTCTGTTAAATACAATGAAGCTCGACTACGTAGTAGCGCGTTTAACACCGAGCATCGCTTTTTGCCAGCGTCTGCTCTTGTCAAAACTCTGCCACGTTACCGGTCAGATAACACCGAGTTGGGAAAAGTTGCGTTGCGCCAGGTACATTTCTGTGTGCAATTTATATTCATATATATACGTCTGTTGTACGTATATAGTTACCAAGCGTACCTGAACTCAGTTTTCTATACTTTAGCCTCAACACAAATTACGAAAGTCTCGACATACCGAGAATGAAATTTATTCACGAGTCTCTATCCAACTATTGCAATTTCTGCCTTTTCTTTGTTTCCTACAATTATTTTGAAACTAGCTTCGTAAATTGAGCAACGCGATGCTCATGGTAAACCGTCCTCCCAAATTTGGCAGAATCAAGAATAAAATATAGTTTTACAAAAGTTCAAATAAACGTTATACGAAAAAGATAATACGCAAATGAATATTTATAAGTCTATAAAGATGATTGATTTTTTTCAATAGTCTCTTGAGATCGCAACCGTCGGTATAACGTCAGAATTCATTTCCCTATGAAATCCACCGCTCCACCATTTTTTTCTTCTCATTTTCGTCGAGCTTAATCTCCTTCGGATAAACTCAGTTTTTTCTCTCGTTACGCTGCACATTACGCAGAAATAGGAACTTCATATACTCCGTCATGCAAAATCCCACCGTCAGGGCTCACGTCTTCGTAAAATGAAATATTAAGCATTTTGTAGCAAAATATTGGGCAACTTAAACAAGCACGTATAATATTCAACAAAATTATGTTGGTATATGAAGAGACAGAGAATGAAAAAAAAGGATGCAGGCGAGTGGCATGAGAGAAAATATTTAAATGCAAACGCGAGAGGGCGTTGTGAGGGCGTAGCAGTAGGAGAGACATTGCTCTTGTATAATAAACTTAATATATATATATCTATATGTATACGACCCCCGGGAATGAAGCAGCGATGCTCGGGCGTGTTCTCTCAAGAGCATCCAAGAGCTCGGTGAATATCAATGAACGTTGCGCCAGAGTCAGAGCGAGAGAAAGAGATGGCAAGAGAGAAAATAAGAGGCAGAAGGAAACGGACTAGATTCTCCATTAGCAGCCCACTCGATCTCACTGTGTTGCCTTTTACTTCCTTCCTCGTTTTCCCATCTCTCTTCACCCTATGCGTAGTTCAGCTTCGTTTGGCTTAACTCGGTACTTTCATTCCAGAGCACCCTCTCTTGCACAACCCCATAAGTATAGAAAATGGAAAAATCTATAAATACACAGTGTCAATAGGATTTCAATGGCTATTGTTCGTTCGAATTATTCCCGACCAAACTTCCTTCCGCTTTGTTGTTTTTTCACCTCGCTTCTGATTAATGGTAACATTGAGATTTTTTCGTATACGTTGAAATATTTGTAGCTAGGAATATTTATAAACAGTACGTTGCGAGTAAAGGCTGTCGAAAAGATTTGGAAAAATTCCCGCAGTACACGGAAAACAAAATTTTGTTGGAAAAGATCGATATTTTGTTCGATACGTTCAACAAAACTTTTTTTTTTAATAATCCCAAAAGTCGTGTCCTCGCAGCAAGAAATATTCTGGAAAGTCTCTTCGGAAGCAAATATTAGTCTTTTCAATCGTAATTTTTGCTGACAATTTCGTTAGAAACCAAATGTACAGCCAAAATAATGAAAATCTCGAAATTTTCAAGAAATTTTTAGTTCACCGTGTTCAACAAAATATCGATGATTTTCAACAAAATTTTATTTCCAGTGTAACGTCCCTGGGATTTCGGTCTTCCAATGAATATTTTTTATTAATAGAATAACATTCCGTTTTCCTTGTATGAGAAGCAGATCGCTCTCCAAGAATTACGGAGTCGAAACCATGTGATCAGAACTTTTTATCACGATATGATAAAAACCCAATGGGGAACCATAAGTGCTGCCCCTGCAATTTTTTTTTTTTTTTTTCATTTCGTCGAAGACGCTACAACTCTTTTATATATATACGCGCACTTACACGAACACGCACACAAAAGATTCCAGAAATCTTCCTGAGCGTATCTTCAACCTTGTCCACTCTTCTTCTATCTCGGGCGCTCGTCGCTGTCTCGCGTTTATCAGCAGTGCGAAGCGCCCTTACAAGAGCACGATGTACTCCCGTTTCCCATCGTTGAACAAACATCATCCATTCCACGCTCGTCTGTGCACAGAACGATAAGGAGCTCGTGTATACAATCTTCGGACTGAAAATACGCTGAATTAAAATGATAAGAACCAATTGAATTAATCAGCCATGAATACAAATTAAACATAATGAAATTAAAAAAAAAAACTAGCAAACCTTTTTATGGCCCACGAGGCTTACGAAGCTGGTTCACAAAGCTAAATGTCGGAAATTACGGCGAAATATTGTGTGCAGAACTATGAGTAGAACGAATATTTTCTTTCAGTTTGTTTACGCGGCTACGATATGAAAAGGACAATTGATATTTGCGTTTATGGAAAAAAATGGAGGTGTCAGTGAATGGGAGGATTATTAATGCCTGGAGGCTGTTGGACTGTCGAAATGAAAAATCCAGAAGAGAATTGAGAACTTTAATTGCTGGAAAACACAGGTGGTAAATTAACAATGGCATTCGATCGAATCTGCGTCATTGAATTGACCGAGTATGACCGAAAGATTCAGGAATATGTCGGAAGCGTTGAGCGTCGACCAATCGCCGAATGATTTATAGCTCAATTGATTTTCGTGTTTATAAATAATTTGGCAAATTATGCACAAACACACGAGTCAATTGCGAGGGACGAACAGTTCGTCCTCAGCTCGTGGACCTGTTCGAAGGTGGAACAGTTTTCACGGGGGTGGAGTTGGTAATTTTGGTGAGGGGGTTACCAACGGAGGAAATGGAGGTGGAATCACGGGCCTCGGTAATAGTGTCAACAAGAATACATCACAGGAACCCCTCAGGGCTGTGCCGAAAGCCGTTCAGGCCCTCAGAAGCGAAAGCGTTGATCGCACACATCGTGCCCAACCTCCACCACCACCTGCTTTTCCGCGTAGAAGATTTTCCGTCTGGTGAGTCAATATCTAGTTTCTCAGCCTTTGTCGCACCTTTCGTCAATTTTGCTAGGTGACATCTTAACCAACCACTGACTTCGTATCTGCGAGGCTGATTAACCTTGCTGACAGCCAAAACTACACGCACCGACCGTTCAATTATTTTTAAACTCATTTTCAAAATTGTTTTTCTCGACATTCCCTTCGAAACAACGTCGTCTGGTTCTTTTCGCTATGGGACATTACTTTCCCCATATAGCGTTGGTACGGGGGACGTCCTGGGAAAGGTACACAAAAGGAAGCATTGACGTGTAGAACGAAACGTAAATTTCAATTGAATTGTGTACAAAGTATTCGGGTAATCGGATCCGACCGACGTTCAACGTATATACACTAGAGTGCAAGGAATTTATTTCGATATACATTATATATCTAAATATATACCTAGGGATTTTATGTCGTGCGAGCGAGGAATTGTGTGCGAGGGACCAATGGAAATGTTCATTAGGCTGAGTGGACTGGTCTGGCGCGAATGCCCTCCATGGCACGTATGTACTAAATGAATCGGATAATTTTGATAATGCACGTGGATGAGACGAAAATTCGCTGACTAGTTCGTCATCGTGATCAGTGTGATGACACAAAAAAAAAAAAGTATTGCGCTGCCTTTTTGGCCTTTTTCCAAAAAGTTGTGTTGAAAAAGCTCAATTTCGGGTCATTAGCAAAATACAATCGTGTCATGGATACGTGTCGAAAGATTTTGAGCAAATTGCTATTATTAGATTCGATCCATGTGGAGACATACCTTTCGTACTATTTTTTGGATCCTGTGCGCGATATTTTTGTCGCATTCGACGGAATATATTTTCTTCACACTCGAAATACTTCGAGGAGATAAACGAGGGGTGTGATAATTCAATGTTTCAGCTCAAACTTTTACCCCCATGTCGAGTTATGAATTGAAGTGATAAATTTTCTTTGCTCTCGCGTATGTTTATACGCCGGCGCGAATAACGTAAATGGGACGCACCGACAAATCGACTTATGGGGTGGATAAGAAAAATTGAAACGGTGAATAAAATCGATCCGATTTAAGCTATCGATGGGGAAGGCACGATGAAATGGCAACTATGATACAACAGTTATCCCAGCGATATTGTTCACGAAAAGCTCACACGTATATGCTCACATGTATAGCCAACCACATAATGGAATTGAATAGGACAATCCAGTCTGTTGTTGGATCCGGCGACCCTCCAAATCCCACAAAATTCGCTTTGACGATATACACGGAATTCTCCGCTGTTATATAGGCAGAATTTTCCACACAAAGCTTGAGACAATATTCCATAGAATTTCAAGGCCTCGTACATTTTCGTGCAAAAAAGCTCATCGTAAGAACCGCAATATACGAGCCGCGCTTAACTTGTGAACATTTTTCTTCAAAATCTGAAAACTTTGATTTTACGAAAATTGCTATAACTTTTTATTTTTACCAATTGGCACTCTAGCCACCGCTCATATTCGTTTCCGAATTATCCTTGAATTGGTAATTAGCGATTTTCGATTCATTATCATTTTTTAGTTGCTTTTTGATTTTAAAAGTGAAAAATGTTACGAAAAATGTGATTTTTTTTTGTTTCTTGGCAAAAGGCACAAACGCAATTTTGTAATAGAGTTTCATACATATAGAGATAACATTATTTAGCTCGAAGTAGATCGAATTTGCTACGACAAAGCTTTCTCGCCGCGACCGATATCCAGAAATTTCTTGAGCACTGATTTCCACAAATACGGTAATGTGATAATCATTGGAGAGAAAAAAAAAATGCGTCTCAAAGTTCCAGAACCGCCGTCGAAGGATTCGAAGTAACTTTGAATCCCTACTGAACGAAGTCGGATGGTTGGACGCGATAAAATTGTTTACGTTTTTCTCGAGCTTTTTCCAGTTGACGACGAAACAATTTCAAACGCGACTGTTCGAAACTTGCTCCGTCAAAAGTCGTTCGACTATGCATCAAGTTTGGCGCATATATATTTGTCACTCTCTACTCCGCGGTGAAAGTTTCTCGGGGCCACTAATATATTCCATCCCTTGTTTTTGTCACGTTCAAGCGGCCCAAGTTCGCGCATGGGGTCGCTTTCGCCCGACACCACGAGTTTTAGGAAATATTGAAGGAAACGTCTTTTATACCAATTTCTATGGCTCGATATATACGGATGAGAATTTATTTGTTGTACATGTTTTGGGCAGACCATTGTATGTAACTTTTGTGCATTATCCTTTCAAATACATTCATGTCTATACTATATATTGATGCTGGTAATGGTGAATTTTCGTCAGTTCTAAAAGTGGTCCGTCAGTTCGTTGAAAGCACAGGGACATCTGTTGGAGCCATATATGTAATGTCGAGACGAATCAATGGTAAATACGAAGGTTCGATGGCAAAGGGGAGTTTCCTTTCTCGTCTGAATCGCGACCACATAATTGTCTTCGTCGTATGGTCACCGACGATTGCTGTATTCTTAAATTTCATTAATCACCAAAATTCCCCTACGCCTCGAGGGAAATAAACATTACGACGTACAGTACAATGTTCGTGATTGAATAAACGCGCGCGTATGTGGAACGATTTAGGAACATTTTTATTACGGCTTCTGGGACTGATAATTTATTGAATCAACCAGCGTACTGTCTGTTATGACAGTTAGTGCAGACACTCAAATCAACGTCACGAATTATGCTTGTTATTGGTTTTTTTTTTTTTTTTTTTTTTTGAAACCTCAATCTTCAAGGACGTAAGATCAATCTATTGTTAGTTAAACATCAATCTTTTGACTCTCCGTAGTCACCAGGGGTCAATATGACCCAAGCGCAACTTTGAGTTAAAATTACTGCAAGTGGCGGTGCTTTTGGGATTGAGTTTTTTTTTTCTCGAAAATCAGACATAATCAATATTTGTAAGAAAACAATAATCAAAGCTTTACGGTGTTGTAACAATCCGAACAATATCACGAAGAAAAATGCGAATAGCCGACAACCATCAGAATAGTTGTGAGGGTAATTTTTTATTTTAAATTCTCTCTTGACCTCGAGGAACTAGCGAACTGCAACTCTGGATTACGAAAAGAATATGAATTTTTGGATTATTTTTGAGAAATCGTTCAAACTTTTTTGGCATGTTTATTTATTTAAATTTTTGTATCCTTCATCCTTTGCATAGTGAACTTTGAAGACGTTGAATTGAAATTGTCCCGCATAATTCTCTTGATCCACTTGACCGTGGCTTGTTTTTCTGCAAGGGTCGGAAACTCAATTTCCAAGGCGATGTGACGCGAAGAGAGGGTATTACGTTGTGTTCTTGGAGTTACGCCATTCGAAACTGGGAGCGCTTATTTCGAATAAGGGATGTTGACGTTATGGGCGAGTTATATTCGTCGTTGGGGATTCCTTCGAGGAGGCCTGCGACGAAGCCTAGTTTTACTCGTTATTTTGCTATAAGGGAAGTTTTCACAATGTGATATGATATACATCACAGTATATAGATTGTTGCACACACATTTCTGCCCATTGTAGTCGTAGAAACCCATGGATGAAGGATAATGGACGATTCTAGGGGTGATTACATGGGGAAAGAAGTGAAACAGCCCCTCAACGATGAAGAACACGCAACACGGAATTTTACTTGGTTCGAGGTGAAAGAGGAAAAAAAAGACACGTGCCGTTACATACAAATAACCGACAACTTCGCCCACGTGAATGAGAAACATTTGCGTCGTGAAGAAGATCGATCCACCTTTCCTGGTGGTTGCTTCTTACAATGTGCCTTTATCGAGTCATCAAATAATATCCGCACATTTTTCGGATCAATCATAAAATACGAAATAAATCGTTACCTTGAACAAATTTTACTTGCAAAAGTGCTCAACATATTCACCTTCACTGCGCTGAGCTAAATTTCAATTTTTATGCCAACAAATTAGTGTTCACCATTACATATTATTTTTTTTTAATTTTCATTGGACGAACGTGCACCTTGAAGAAAAGAAAGGATTTCCATCAAAGTGTGAAAAATGAAGGATGATTTTTCGTTGGTCGGAAATAATCTGTCGTCGATCAAATTAAAAATCTTCTATAATTAATTCTCTGATCTCAGATTGCACTTATAAAACCTTTCAAGTTATTACGAATAAACCGAATTCGCCGAAATTGGAGTCGTTGTTCACTTAGACAAAATGACCTCGAGCATGCGTGATAGGAATACATTAAAACTATGATTCTCGCCCACGATTAATAATACCCCAATGTTGTGCGGTTGACGATAATTAACGAGGGAACATTCCCATTTCGTGTTTCAGCTTCGGCAAGCGGACGGGAGGTAGCGCCAGGAGACCCAACGAATGCTTCGTGCTCGAACCTTCCGACATGATAGTTGTGAGTATACATCTTTCGTCTTTCCATCCATATGCCCTATTTCGGAATAAGATACCATCAAGTCGTCTGCACGTTGCTGCTGTTTGGTCGTTTCATGCTGATTTTGTCGAAAAATTGTGAATTTCAAGTTTTCCCAAAATTCTTTGGTGTGATCAGTTGACGACTGAAACAAATGCTGTTTTTGGTTCATAAACCGATCCATCAGTTTTTCAATGACGACGCTTGTCTGAGCACTGCGTTATGTTTGCCAGAAACGTAACGTTTTGAAATTCCACCGATATTTCAATTCACTCTGATAACAATATTACCAAGACGATAAAAATTGTGGCAATGACGATCTCGCACATTGATGGGGATTCATCGATTTCCTTACGTAGTTAATAAGTATGATTGGTGTTACAATTGGCCCGGACAAATGTTAACATTACATTTTTAATCGTACGTGCCTAAAGCCGAAAGCACTATAGAATCAAATAAATTAATATGTTTTTATACGTTGCCCATGAAATTCGTAGAACCCCAAGCACGCGGTATCACCCTCGAAAGTTCTATATTTACATAATCTACATTACGTGTCCCTGCTATGGCCAACGCAAAATCTAGCCAGCGTGTGATATTAAGTTCAGGGTCACGTCGTAGGTTTGCATTAATGTAACTGCACGGAATGCCACACGGTATATATATATATTCGTACATGTGTATATTTATACATTTGCCGGTACCATAATATGAACGTACTCTGTATATGTCATGCTCGTTGAAAACACGCTGATGGGCTCGTGGTTATTAAATGTGCTGCAAGCTTATTATGTTCGACCTTGCGCCAATGAGCTCGAATCTCGATTCTCAAAACTCTACGTTCATTGAGATTAATAATGATTATTATTATTTAAAAAAAAAAAGAAAAAAACGGAGCATTCACGCTGAAAATATCGTTGACACAAATAGCAAAATAAAGTAGATTGACATTTTTATCAATTGGTTGAAATTCTGGACTGTATATCAATTTGCAAAATCGCGAGTTTGTCGATAAGTCTTGAGGATTAGGGGGTTACTGGGGACTCTTGATATATAGAGACGAAAGACAATGCTGTCCAGACGTAAGTAGAAGAGAAGAGACTTCAGAAGCACAAGCATGCACGACAGCTAATCGATATCACCTCTCGCCAAAGTTATGCCTATCCGTCTATATAACATTCGCTGCAACCTCTCCAACTCGATCTTATGAACGTACATATACATATTCGAGTATATATTCCGCGATGTGTATTCTGCAGTCTAACAATGTTGGGTAAAGACCAACTTCAACGAGGCTTTCGCAGCATGTGTTGGTTCGTATATATTTTTCCACCTTCGTGACAACCTTTTCTCACAAAAACAATCGACACCAATATAGAGACAATATATACCCGTTCTAGAAATAATGCGCTGGTCAGACGGGGTCTGAATGACCCCAGCCACGTTTAAGCGCTTGCCACGTTGGCATTATCGTTATGAATGACACCACGATTCAGGGTATTAGTTTAAAGCTTTCAGAATGAGAATTTTGTTCCAAAAAAATCGAAAATTTCATCGAAAAAAAAATTTCCCCCGGGCACCCCAAAGTACCGTTTGAGGGGATGCCAACCGTCTCGGGCGCCAATAACTTGTAGTAATTCTAGCTCAAAGTTGCGCTTGGGGTCATTTTTACCCCTGGCGACCACGGAGGGTTCATCTCACCTATTTATCAAGTGTAATATCTTTGAATAATTCAAAACCTCTATCACTTTGTCTCTGTCTCGCCCACACTCGCTGAAAATGGATTACGAAACAGTTCGTTTGATTGATAATTACCGCTCCAAAAAGAGGGGAAAAATCATGCAATTGTTTGTAATTGATCGATCACTGATTGAATCATTGAAGCTGCAGTGGTGTTCCGTATTAATTTTGCCATTATTATTATTTTTCAAATTTTAAAAACCACATGTAATCCTTTGAGATCGTCCCTCCGTTGTATAAATATCAAATGCTCAAATGTCCCGTATATGCTTATGCTACAGAGTTCTTCTGTTTGTGCTGCCATCTGTACACAAATAACTGCCTTACCGACAATACGTCGGCTGATAATATTCCTGCAGTTTTTCCCTCAGTGTAAGATCGAGTGTCGTTGACACGAAAAGTACCGACAATGGAATCAGAGATGCCGCGAGCGTCACATTCTCTGACTCAAATGAGTTGAATATTGTTATTTAAATATTATTGACCATTCAGGAAGGAAAAGCAGATTGCATTTTCCTGATCCATTTATTTGTTGGATTGTATTACAAGAAAATGTTCTATTATGCTTCAAAGTACAGGGGACGGGATCACACACGGATCCGACCGGTCTCTTGGTCTCCTTCTCCTGTATGATGTTATTTTGCGTTATTGAAATCTCGTCCTCCAGTGAAGTATTCTTTAGGAATAAAGTTCAAAGGTCGAATTGGTATATTTAAACCGAATGAAAAATGGAAAATAAACTAGAGCAACTCGACGATCGTTTTTCGCTTTTTTTTGTCGTTATTTTCTTTTGAATCAAATTGAAAAAAAAATCGTATCGTTCG
Source organism: Hyposoter didymator (assembly GCA_037952995.1). Taxonomy (NCBI): domain Eukaryota; kingdom Metazoa; phylum Arthropoda; class Insecta; order Hymenoptera; family Ichneumonidae; genus Hyposoter; species Hyposoter didymator. The sequence goes on along the minus strand of JBAJMU010000003.1, from coordinate 6,126,041 downwards.
AGTGGATTATCGACGTTCTGACGCTGTCTGGACGGTCGGTCATTAAAAAATCAGGATGCTCTATCGTGGGCGTTCGGTACTGCTCGTTGCGGACGATTTGTTGAACAAAATTGCGCTCGATTCGCCGCTGCATATCCTGTATATACTCTGCTACGTAAGTGCATGGCGTATGTGCAAGCCTCTCTGTTATACCATAAACGAGCCGAGGGTAAATAACCGCATCACCGTCACTCTCGTAACGGTTCTTGCGATCCTATACGAGGAAAACACGTATAACGCGCCAGGCGCGAGCTCTCCCGGTCATATTCAACAAAATGGAAAGCCTCTCGTCGTGATGGAACGTCGGGTACAAATACACGCGTAGAAAGCCGACCGCGCGCAATCACACACGTACACACACGCGCGCACACACCCTTGAATATCCACACCTTGCTAGGTCTTCTGGAGTACGTACGGTATAATAAAAAAAAATTGCAAAAGACACGAATCCAGAACTGTGACAAACTGTAATGCGCGTTTAGAATGGGATGAAGATCGGAGAAACCAGGGCGCACGCTGAGAGTACCTGGTAAGAATTTTTCCTTATTCTGCGACACTACAGGATAAATTACTGTTTCATTTATTTTTATTATTAACTAACCACGCGCACGATTTTATTCGTGGAACTTTAACGACAATCGGTGGTACTTTTAGAGGCATTTCTCTGTGTCATGGTGCTGGATAGGTTTCCTCCATTTCCCATGATAAAAAGAAAACAAAAAAATTTGGTTACGTGACATAATGACACGTGCATGTGATATTACCTGCAAATAATATCACGGTCAAAAATATCACGAAGAAGAATTTTATTTCATTTAATAATGTAAAACATTTTTATGCGAATGGCGGCCCACCCCACACAAATTTGAAAAAAAAAAAATCACAAACCAGGATAATTTTATATGATTTCATGTATTTTTCTTGTTTGTTTAATTTGCATTTGCAAACATTGATTTGGACGAAAATTATTTTGGAATCAGAGTGTCGAGGTGCGGTGAAAATGACAAACAAACGAAAATGAGACGCAATTCGAATCGAAAAGAATTTTACGTCACAATTGGAATCCGAATATTTTCACGTGGCTGACAATTCTGATAAAAATTAAAAGACAGTGAATTGGTTGGAATACATTTTAAAAGAAGCATGAACACTCTTGAAATTACGTTGATGAGCTCACACCCTTAAACCATTACTTTGAACCAGGAACACACTGGAGAAGCTCTGCACAAACTTAAGAGAGACACATAGAGAGATGTATAGAAAATGAGTTCGTCACTTGCAGCCTATACGGTACAAGTAGCGTTGAACGGTAAAGAGAGACGATGAAGAGTCTCGAGTTATAGTACCGTCGAGTCAGAATGTTCAAAGAACAGCGGAAGATGAGAACGCGGTGTTAAAAAGTAGGAAAGAAAAAAGAATTGATAAAAAATATATTATCCGGGTATAGAGAATAACGAGTACACCAAGTATGATTCTAAGAAAGAAAAATGAAGACATTCAAGTGGCAAGTGGCGTGTGAATGAAGAGGGATGAAAAAAAACGTTTGAAAAAGTTGGAAGAAAATGAAAAGAAAGATGATATAACACGTCGTTGGATTCCAAGGTCTTCTGGTCGAGCTTTGTTCGATTTTCCATGATAATTTTATAACAACCGATTTAGTTGCTATTATTTTTAGTGACTTCAAAAAACCGTTATAAACAATAGGGAATTCGAGGGAGGCATATGCACGAGATAGTGTATACTCATGCTATGAGTATATGTCGTAATTGCATCTACGAAGTTGGGTCCAGAGCATCATTTTGTTGCTCGCCTGTTGTCACGACTGGATTCATGACAGATACGACTTCCTGTCGCCAGTTGCGAACTCTAGTCGTCGCGACAAGTGCATCCACGTGAATTAGTGTCAGTGCACGTGACGAATAAAAAAGAGATGCACTCGCTCGAGCCTCCTATCAGTGTTGTCCAAGCTCGACTGATACTCGTGTCCAACGATCATTGTTCATTGCACTCTCTCATACTCCCATCACGAAGCAGCTCCGATGACAATACATGCGATTCCACAAGGTCCTGCATATTCACCGGCCGAAAGAAACTTCATACAGAAAACCAAAAATCTTTTAATTCAAATAAATCCTCAAATTTTTAATATTCAACTATTTCTAGCTCAGAAAAGCGATTCAAGCATTGACACCAATTTATTTTTACGCCAATACGTTACGCCATTTTACCCAAATTTTGAGCTCAATCGATTTTTAATATAAAGTCGAAAACACTGTGGTTTTTCGAAATTTCCAACAATCGTCTCTCATTTGTGAATAAAATTGTACCTGACGAACGGAGGTGACGATGGAGAACCACGGAATCTCAGGTTTCGTTCCATGTCCCTCGGGACGAGGTGTATCGATTCCTGTCCCCAGACTGGGTTGCACACCCGTCGGAGCGATGGTATTAATTACCACGAGGACTTAATCGACGATCAACGTTGGTACGGTGCCATTCAGTACTGTGGACAAAAAAAATACACTGACAAATTTCAGGCGAACTAAAATACATCTGGATATCAAATTTCCTGCCAAAGTATAGGAAAGAAATTTTTTTTTTTGTTCCCTATGTCAATGCTTCCGAATCTTGTTACGTGAAATTTTTCATGGACCGTTCTATGGGGTCCAAATAAACCTTTGAGCTATTGAGGAGGATTTTCATTGCTTACTGCCAATGCAAACTTATAAATGTCATCAAAATTAGTCAGTTTTTCAATGCAATAAAAAGTCAGCGATATTAAATAAATAAACGACAATGAAATGTCATGTTCACTGAACTGAGTCACGACAATTGCATACATGCTTTACGCATTCGTTATCGAAAGTTTGTGCACTCTCGTGACTTTCATATCCAGAATTATTCATTAGTCCGGATGGTATTTATTTTTTTATTTTTTTATTCTCCATTGTTTCGAACGATTTGCTCGGTTGAACAGAAAAATCGTCTCGAATGAATCGACGACTTTGTGGAGATGAAGGAGTCTTCGCCGTATGGTCTGAACTTGATTTCATGACCTTAACACTCGTGTCCAGTTCTCCTTGTTTTTTTTTCTCCTTGCTTTCCAAGTCGGTCGATTCATCGATTGAAATTCGAAACCGTTGAATCCCGTTTCCTTACATACATTTTAATTTTATTGTCTCTGCATATAAAAATGCGAAAAACGTCGATTTCTTATGTCAAAAAAACACAAGACTAACTTGAGCATTTGTGGATTGTAAAAAATGTTAAAACGGAAAGCACATTCGATATTCCTGGTATTTTTGGAAAGTTGAACAATTATTTGCTCTCTCGTGTATTATTATATATTTATCATAATTCCATAGCTTGTTGGAATTTCGAGTTTTTGAAACCGACGAATTTCACTTTACCCATCTGTTTATGAAGGACATCCGTCGTACTTGATTCATTCCCTCGTGCTAATTAAGGTAATCCCATTACCTGTACGAGTACGACTTACGCGCATGTGGTTGTGCATTACTGAATATCGTCCGTCGTTGGTCGCACAACGACGGTATCGAGGTCTGTGCACTAACATTCATGTGTTCTACGCTTGGCTGGCTTCGATAATTCATCCTCCCCTCGCTCCACCATGTAGCTTTTCTCTGACGTTCTGTCGATACTTTGTTTTCGACGAATCGCGCTGCGGACATTTTACCGCAAATTTTCAAAAATTGCTTAACAGAATCCACCATTTTTCTTATCTGCTTCATTGCTCGTACAGGTTCGACCATGAATTTCCAAAAGAAATTTAGATTCTCGGCAATTTATTCATTTTGATCGAGACTCACATCGCGGTTACTACATTTGTAGCTCAGCACGCGTAATATTATTCTCCAGAGGATGTTGATCGTGTCATCGACATTAAAAATATCTTTCGATCTGGTCACTCTTCTGTGGCTTGGAGACGTTTACATACAGGTCAAGTGTAACGTGTCTATAGGAGAGTGACGGGTTTCAAAGTCGCCGAGACGTCGGGACGCTCTTTCGTTTTCTCGGCCACTTTATTCTCTCGCCACATCCGTTATGAGTAATCCATCGGGTATGAGTTAAAATATTTGCACACTAAGGGCAGTCTGGCACAAAATGAAACAAAACAGCAGTATCATTTTTCGAATGTTCCCTTCTACGTTTTCATTCATAACATTTTGCAGCAAACTCAATATTTGGCAAATAAGTTATCGCAGCTTCTTGTTATTAGTGAATGCAGCTATTCCGGTCGATCTCGAATGTTCACTTTTTCCTATTGTTCTTGTTTGAAGTAACTATTCCGTCTAAGGTGAATATACGTGAGCAACAGAATTGTGATAATTTAACTTCCGGTTAACTTTCTCCATGAGACGAGATTCGTCGACGATCCAACTCCTCAGCTGCTTGGCATCGCGGAGTACTAACTCGATAACGAACGATCAATATCGTTAGAATGCTATAAGAATATACGTTCGTCCAACAAAAAGTTGAATTCCAAAATTCCCTATATTTTCAGCTTTTTTTTGTACGTACAAAATAAACTCGAATACCCGAAAAGTTGTCTTTTCATTTGAAGGATCTGTGACCTCTCTCCATGAATTATATAAATCAGAAACCCTTTCATTCGTCGTGAATATTCACGTCGGAAGTTTGATCGCCGAACACACAGTTGGACAGCAATTCAAGTCCGGATAGACACTTCAAACGACGAGGTTGATTGAAATTCCGAACGTGGATGAATGGCACCCCGTCGTACTTGAGCCTCGTAAAAAAAATTTTGCGGAATTTTTTCGAATCTAAACTCTCGGACATGGAAATTTTCGTAGTTGAATTTTTTGCAATTACCTCCGAGGAGAAGGAAGTGTCTTAATTGATATAAATACCGAAAAGAAAAACAAATTAGAATTGCATAAGAATTCGTTTAAAAAAATGTACGCGTCTCTGGACCTCGTCCGGCGGCAAATCGATCACTCGGAAATAGTACATATATATATATATGTACCTGGTTAGGTAACCGCGTGTCGGTTCGTCCATTACCAGGGAATTTGATTCCTCAGCCTGTGATCGAGCACGCGCGCGAGCCTCGGGAATCTCGCCACCCAGTATCCTCATCTCCGAGTATTACGGAGCCACGACGTAGAAACTCCATTACCTTCGGTCGAGGGCTCTCTCTGCTCCTTCATCATTTATATATATCAGACACAGACATTCGCTAAAGCTGTATTGCCTGAGAGGCTTCCTTGTGGTCTCACGCGCGAGCGATCTTCACGCCATGGTGCGAGCGTCATCTCGAACAGCAAAATGCAATGTCGCACACAGTATTGAATCCGAGGCCTGGACGAGCCAAGATATCGTTGGAACCTCCACAAGACACGAGACTCTATCTCCCTTTTGCTTTTAGCACTTAAATTTGCTCTTCTGACTCAACGTTTCCCATCGAGAGAAAGTCTTTTATCTCAGATATTGTCACATCTATCCGTTATCGTCTCTTGAACAGGTCGATTCGTGTACTGATTGAAAATGAACGATAAACAATGAAAAATAAAAAGGTATTCGGACAATTCCATATTCGCAAACTTTCTCTGATTACATTTCGAAAACTGCAGAGCAAAAAATTAATTTTCCAAGAAAAACTGTAGAAATGTCAATGTTTATAAAGAATTTGTTTTTTCATTTGTCCTGGTTGTAGTCAGTTTTCTCGAGAAGAATTTTTCGATATTCATCATTCAATGGCCCCTCTATTTTAATTTTAATCTTGACAGGACTGATTTTTTTTTTACATTCAACAATAGGGTGTCTTACGATACGTTTTTTTAATGGGAAACAGAGCCTCTTGAGTCTCGGTTAGGTATAGCTGGAGGATGGTGGAGGGTTGACCCATCACTTTGGAGGATTCGGTCTTGAGTGGCAAAGCTTTCCATCGTCTCAAAAGAAAAGCAATTAGGCAGCAGGGCTCATTTTTTTCTCTCTTCCGATTTTTCTTCTTTTTTTCTTTCTAGCTTGGGCTATGAAAGAGATATCGGCGAGTTTTCAAGTTTCAAAGTCGTCGGGAACCCTTGGGAATTGTAAAAGAAAAAAAAAAAGAATATAATTGGGGGCCGAGCTTGTTCGAACCACGTGCTGCAAACTTTGCAAGAATAAAAAACCACATCGGCAAAAAATTGAATGAAGAAACACTGGAAGTAATTCTGATTCGTGTAGGAAAGGATCCGGCACGTGGCGACATAAGTATTGGAATACTTCACTGCACGAGAATCCAGCATGCATAGATGAGAGACGAAGGAAAGCGAGTGGCAGAAATTTTGGTCGTAAAATAAATTGGCGCAGCACCGACATCATGCAACGGAGTAAAAATTCTATGACCTTCTGTATCCACGAATGCGAGCAACTAAATCATTCTGTATTTCGTCTTGAAGATGAAGTCGTAAGGCTGTCGTCTCCTCGTGGGCACAATATCGCGGTCTCCTTTCAGCGCGATTACTTTCTTATTTCCGAATAGCCACGAATATAACGACCACACAGAAACTCTTGGTAATTTAATTAATATAATCGGATCCATTTTCATGGGAATAATCCAGTGAATCGTGAGGACTTTCGACCAATCGATAACCTCAATTAGAATTCGATGTCAATGTCGGGGGGAAAAGAAAAATAATGATTAAGTCGAATTTCTCGAAAGGATTCTCCTCAATTATTATTTGTTATTCGGTCGCGGTGAATTGTTTCGAACGATAATTTCACCCGAGCACAGCTCATTCGGGCTGCGACTCTTTAGAAATTTGACCGTTTTTTTTCTACGCTTTCGTCTGACTCTTGGCAACCGCACGCACAATACTGTTATAGAGACTACGCGGAGCTTTGTGCGAATGAAAGAACATCAAAGGATGGAAAATCAGCTCGAGGTAGAGTTCATTCATCGTACGCATATGCGTAACGTAACTTCCGACTCTGCGTACAATTCAGGATAAAGGAGGAAAAGGGAGAAGGGATTGAGAGGCCGTTGAGAGAGCACGTTCCAAGACATCCCACTTCCGGTGTGTAATGCGGTGTTAATTCACTCTTCGGGTGCGCCATTCTCGCGTTTGTAGCTGCGCTTCCTCACCTTGCAATGCAAAACTATTTTTCTTTATCTCCTTTCGTTACCGCGCCTTTTTCTTTGATTTTACATTCTGCGCCACCGTATTTTTCATTATCTTTTTTTTTGTTTTTCCATTATTCCTCTTCCTTTTGTTTTCACACGAGTTGCTCACAGCGAAATCTCTCTCGTCTTTCATTCACTGCTTTTTTGTCTTATCAACTGGAGAACTGCCTTGAATACACAGGATTTCCGGATGACCAATATTTATACACTGGCCCGTACTATATTTAGCATTTTTTCGCGAATGCAGTCTGCAGTTAAAAAAAGTCGGATATCCGATTCGTGACGAAAAAACGTGACGTCAGAAAAAACAGTCGAATGTGATTGGGTTCGTAAAAAGTTATTAAGAGCTTCGCGAGCAGGTCCGCGTAGAGTTTTGTTATTAAAAAAATAATTTCTTCAATTCTTGAATTTTTTCATTGCAAATTAGAAATACAAGAACTAACGATTGAATTCCGAGAATATCGATCATTCAAACTACTTGGAAATAATTAAAAGATTACCTTGAAATATCACAATTCGGTCGAACGAATTAACTGATTTCTGAACTTCCTGCATTGGCTTATTTGGATAGAAGTCACTTTATTACGCTTTGTATATTAAGTCTCTAATTTTTACACCTGTATACAATCCTTGATCATAAAACGACCTACACCCCGAGACTTGCGTCATCGTTTCGAGTGTACTGCACCTGTTACTCCGCTGACGATTGATGAGAGTCTCTCCATGCGAGCTCCCAAGCGAACGCAAGTGTTGAGTTCGTTTGTGTTGCCTACGCTTTTTTTCTTTCTCTCTCCCTCTCTGTTTAGATTCTCTTCGGTATCATCATCATAATCATCGTGCAGCGACGGATGCAAAATTTTGTAGTTAGATTTCTTGAAATTGAATTGCTTCGAATAAGTTCCAAGTCCATTATATCCCTCGAGCCGAATGCATTCTTATAATCTGCAATTGGAAGTTGATCAGGCAGTCGGATATCTTTTTGATTCCGTCAGAATAATTTTCATAATGCCGCGAGAGATTTTCTTCTTCATATTTTAATCTATCATTCATTTTTTTGCTCTATATTATAATAACGGCGGGACATCAATTCTGAGCCAGATTTCAGGGCACGGTTAATCACCGCGCGGTCCAAGCTGCAGCCAATTTGTTTTCGTTTCTTGTTCATTTTTTCGTCTCGTCAAGCTGCACTTGGGCAATCATCTGCGCCGGAGGCAAAACTCGTGCTCAATCTTTTACATCTTTTTCTCCCTTTCTATTGCTCGCGTCATCCCTCGTGCACCTGTTACTCCACATCCAATTGAAACCCACGCCTCGCTGCAGTTTGTACTACAACTTGAATTGCTTAGCCGGCAGTATTTTTCTCTGAGCCACGACGATCCCTTAACGTTGATATTATCTTCAAAAGTTACGAATACATTGAGAAATATATCATTTGCCATTACTTTGCAATGACCAAGCGCTGCCAGAGCAGCTTGACAGTTGGAGGAGAAAAAAAAGTTTCTCTTGCTCTGCTCTGTTAGTTCAGTCATTATTGTCGGAAAAAAACGGGTTAGAAATGCATGTGAAGCGACAAGTCTAAATTTCGGACATTACGGGAGGGGGTCTAGAAAACCTTCAAATTGTCGACCAAGATTTCTTATGTGCATTTTCCACCATCTTGGAAAAAGGGTTAAATTCAGTTTTTTTACAATAACTCGGTTCTCCGATGAGATACGAAAATTTTCATTCAATACTTTTTTGTTGCTTTTTTTACTCTCTACAATAAAGGTCTCCAACATTGTTGACCTATCTTTCATCGTTATTGAGATATCGATCGAAAACGCCAGAATATTCGGCAGTGAAATTTGTTTTTTGCTATTTCCTTTCTTATCGTGGTAGATATCGAAAAAATGTCCAGCATTAAACTTCGTGTTCAGACCTACAATTTCGTCTTTGTATTTTTTATTTTCGACAAAAATTACGACGTCCATGTAACTCCGATATGAAGTTTTTTGCGACTACCAATTTTTCGCTCATACATCATGCTGATGGACCATAACTATATTTATCATTCAATCGTATTTACTGCGATGGTCATTAATATGATTTTTTCATATTTCATAATCATTCCGGTCAATATTATTCGAATCTGTGGGAATAAATCTGGATCGAATATTACACGAGTCCTGTCCAGCAGCCTCATTGACACGTGCAAATGCATAATGAATATAGTCGCGCTCTCTATTATCGTAATTCAGTTGCATCGAGACAAGTGTGGGCGCTTGAGCGCATATGCGCGCCAGTTAATGCAACAATAATTGAAGTACGGTGTCGAGTGGATCCTCGAGTGTATTACTCCAACACACATTCACACGTAATTGTACAGCCATGTATGTACATTTATAAATACATAGCAACTTGCATGTATGTGTGTATGTCCAGTCGAAGCAAAATGAGACATGCATTATTATTTTCTACATTGGTACGCACTCAAGGAATATGCAGTTCCGAACCTACCCTTTTCCATTGAGTGCGTCGTCCCTTTGAGCTTTTATAGTTCCTATAGACAAATCATGGACATTAGAAAATTCTACAATCAACGTTTCCCCATGGCATTTGATTTTTTCAAGCTCGTCACTTTGGAAATACGAAATTGGTACTGCGAATCAACATTTTAATAACTTTTTACTAACTTGCATTGAAATTGAACAAACGAGATAAAGGGAACGATTGAACTCCCTGGAATTTTTCACATGCCCACGAACCTGTTATGCACATCCGATTTTCACGCTGCTGTGCATTCGCGTTGTTCGCTTTGATCTCATGCTCATTTGGGCTCGTCAATGTACATCGATATATACATGGCATATATTTATTGACGGAAAAAGGGCGCAATTCGCGTCAGGTTACGTGTCAAGTCAACAATCGTTGCGGCGTTTTGTCAGCGAGGATTCAACATTCGTATATGGAGTTTATTCCTACCACAAAGAGCAATCGCGACGGCGATTGCAAAATGCGTGGGCGAGCCCGTGGGTGAGTTCGCGGACTCGATATCATACAAATCCGGCGTGTACGGTGCATACATATATACAGAGTAGGCTCAACAATGTAGATACGTACACATGTGTAGTATGCTACGAACTATATACGATTTCACGAATCTTCGTGAGTGCATTCGCGCGTCAGACAACCACATTTAACGTCTCTCGTGTGTATACTTCTGTTTTTATAACTACACGCACACATTGGCATGTATATACTTTCATATACATAGGCAAAAGTCGACTTTCCATTCATGACTGACATATACGGCTGCTGCTGTTACAACGAGAGTATGACTACTCGCCCGCGATTTTACACTACGCTCACTTTACTGTATCGTCTTCGGAACGAATGTATAGATATGTATTACATAATAGAGATTTCATGCCAAAATGTCTCATTGTCTCTCTCCCTCTTTCGTGCTCGCCATCGCCACGAATATATTTTCGTCTCATTCATACGATTCTCAGAATCATTCATGCGTCCAAAGATTTTTTCTCACACTTAACTTCCACTGATCATGTGTGTTGAGGGCTTACGTATATGGTCTTATTAGTCGCGGTCAATATTTTGTATGACTTATCTCGGAAATTCGATACTTTAGCCTTCGTCCCCGTTAAATTATACAGATATTTATTTGTCAACGTTGCGACTAGTGATAGAGTGCTCTGTAACTTCCATGAAAAAATAGAAACATCCGCGAGAGGTTGATACCGCGCTCGAGGCAGAGCAGGCGTTTTAGATCTCGCGTTTTATCACTGGCTGCCATATCTGCAAAGACCATTCTGCGATACATTGTTCCCTTTTTCGTTTTCCCCATACTTCGAGAAGTCTCTTACCTCAAACTTTGCTTCAGATTTGCTAGAAATCCATGAATCTTCGCTTCCTGATGCGGTTGAAGAAAATATTTAGCTCCATTTGTTCAACGTCAAAATTCTCTCTTTACAATTTTGTAGTCGAAAGAGAAATTTATTTTATCTTTTATTGAAGATTCGAAGCGATAGTTAACCCTTGTAGAAAATGTGGCAAAAAAATTGAAGGTCGGACGAAATTCCAGAGTTTTGTAATCCTCTGCTAATTGCTCATTTCACTCCGTACATGCCGAACAAGGAAGGAGCTTTAAAAATAACAAGAGAAAGATGAGGATCTGGAGATTCTCTTTGAGTGTTTGTACCTGGCGTGCGACGGGACCTTTATTTTCTTAGCCACATTGCCGCAATATTTAAGGGCTTACGCCATGGAACGTTCAGTTCCAAATCTCAAATTCGTCACGTTCTTTCTCCGAAGGCCTTTCGCAGTCGCCTTTTCTTTTTCGTATATATATTTATATGCACATACTGTATAACATATGTACGCGAGAACTTTTGGTCGTTAAGCTGTAAAACGAGAATTTCAAGACGAGACGAGAACGGTTTAACACCCGCAAACACGATCTATAAATTCAAGCAGAACAAACATCGCGCCAAAAAAATAATAATAACAATACATCGAAAATGATAATAATACGGAGTTAAATGGTGTATGATTATCAAAGAAATATGCTCGTACGTGCAATATTGTACAGCACACCGACCTTTCCTCTCGTGACGCATAAACTCGCCGCGAAGATCCTCCTTTTTTTCGTCCCTTCCTTTTTTCATTCTTTCCCCTTTTTTCTGCCTCTCGTTCTCGACCTCGTGTAAGATGCAAAAAAACTCGCTTATACGTATATCCTTATGGCTAGGCTTTCTTTTTGTGCCTTGACGCCAATGAGACGAAGAAGAAGCCACCCCAGGAGGTACCAAAAATAAAGTAGACGTCGCGCCCGACTTCTCTACATCGTGGCTTTATGAACTCTTGGCATGGAGGACTCGTTCATTTCTCGAGTGGTATTTGCTCTCTACTGGCAGACAAAAAATTGCACTGTCATTGACTTTAAAATACGTTTCGATTGACCAACTCTACCGTGGGTCAAACTGACCCGCTGACCCGGGATATAATCTTTAAGCCTGTTATCGGCAAAGGAAATCGTAAAAACTTGATGATGAATTTTGTAAAAACGGCGAAAATGCAGGAATTACAAAATGTGCAAGAAAAATGCACGTACGTGTGCAAGGAGCGGAGGAGATCTCTGAAGCTCGGGACACACGAATGTATAGAAGAATTTAAAGCCGAGCTTGGAGTCTTATGGTCGAGGTAGATCGAGAGAATGAATGAGAAATAGTGAAGGTGGGAATTTTGAATGGAAATAAAATGAGATAAAAAGGTAAAAGAAATAGGAGGTTCTGCCAAGAGGAATAGGGTAGAAAGAAAATTAGGGAGAAAACAGTACATAGGAGAAGATAAATAAGCGAAGGCGAAACGAACGAGGGGAGGCGACGAATGTAAATATACTTTTGACAGGGAACATATGTATATATGAAAAGATAAGTTCAAAATTCCGAAAGGGTTGAAGAAAATGGAGTAATATTAACGAACACCTAATAATAGAGTCTCGAAATTTCGTGGGATACAAATGGAAATTTTGAGAAAACGTCCATCGATAACCAACCGGAAGTCGCTCCCGCGACTATACGGACCAAAAATCACTGCTTCTAAAAATTGAACCGAATCCCAGACCCATATACATGGAATGCGTCACATCCTACGGAATAAGATCATAACGAGACGACGGAGAAAGAACGTGAGACAAAGAAAATTTGTATCCTCCCGATTCTTCGTCGCTTGAGGGAACATCCGAGAAATTTTTAGCTCACTCTCTCCCTCTGTCTTCTTCTTTCTATCGTTCATGCGATTCTCGGATTAATATAGCAGTCTTGAATCTGTAACACACCGTCCGTGAGTCTGTGCTCACAGGATTAAATGCACGAGACGGGAGTCTCGTTTCTCTCTGCGACTATCTTTCCCTCTCTTTCGCTTTCGCAATCGTTCTTCTCCTGCTGCGGAATTTTTCTCTCATTTCGCTTTCTTCATTCTTCCAACGGACATTGTCTACGTTCTCGACGCGCGCCAGCACACCGAGAGACCGAAAAGAAGAAAGGGAGGACTCATTCGCAATCGAGACGTGTTGAAAACTTTTGAAAATTTCATTCAACGAACAAATCAATTCCGTTGGATCCGTTCAAAATTTTATTTCCGTCGATGTCACGATTTAAATGTCACACGAGGAAAATTGATGAACAGCATTCGTAACAATATTTTTTTCAATATTTCGAATATCCAAAGACTTTGAAAAACCAAATTACTGTAAAAATGCTCTGAGATATGCACGTAGAGAGAAGGTCCGTGTGTAGAGAAGCATTTTAGAGAATCCGGGAGTCCAGAAACTCTCGCGTCAAACAGACACGCAGCCAACACGTGTGGGCCCCTCATTCATTCCCTCTCTCGCTCTCTCTCTCTCTCTCTCTCTCTTCCTCTTTGAGTCTTCTTTTTGGTCATGTGACCTTTCCTCTTTCTCCCCCGCTCTCCCAACAGACCCGACACGTAAGATACATGTGCAACGGACTAATACAGAAAGATACGCTTACACACACACGCGCGCTTGTTTTATCCTCGGAAACGCAAAGAAACATCGCGGGTACACCGACAGTGCATGCTGGATTGCCGCCGGCTGGAGTCCGCGTTTCTCGTCGCGCGTTTTTCAACTTCGAACGCTTAAAAAACAGCCCAAAAATACTTTATTTCAAATTCCTTAAAACTACACTGCGAACACAGCAAATTTCTTCATTAATCAAGCTCCACAATAATTAACCAGCGTCAATTATCCAAAAATTGAAATGATTTATTTTCATTGACGGTGGAATGTTTCTGTGTTGAACGAACGAGCATTGTTGTTGGGAATAACAAAATCCTATGTGAACATTCGAGCATGTCGAATTCGTGATCTTTTGCGCAAACTCAGACAGCGGAGGATTTTGTACTGATTTATTTTTCTTCTACAAAGTGACTGTTGCAAAAATGCGTTTATGTACTTCGTGTATATATTTACACATCGATACGTGTATAGTGTGTGCGTGGTTACCGCGACAGCAAGCGTTTCTCGATTGACCGAATTCCACAAGAACTCTGTACGCCGGTCGAAGAAACGCATTCCTGGGATATATTAACGATTTTTTTTCCTCTTGAATTTCGCCTTCCTTGTCAATTGTGCCCGCGTCGATCATTCAAATTAAAATTATTTTACTTTTGTTAAATATCGCGATGTACAGTGAGCGAATGGACGAAAGTCGCAACGGACTTCACGGAATATAAAAAAAAAAGAGAAACAAGAGGATTCTGAACAGTGGTAAAAAATAATCGGATCAGGATGTTGAAATACGCAGCCCCTCAGGAAAACGCAGGAAGACAGGGTCGATCCCGAGTCATTATGAGAAAAAAACGCGGTCGCTCGGGATCGAGAAGTTGGCCCGGAACTCCTGCTCTTTCAGTCGTGTCGGCTGAGGTAACGAAATTAAAAAAAAAAACATTTTACTTATTAGGAAAAAGTTTAGGGGCATGGAGTTGGATTCATTGAGAAAAAATTTCGACTCCTCTAGATTTTTTTCTCATAATTTGCAGGTCCCGCGGTATTTGTTCATTTAATTGCTGCATGTCATTTATTTCTATATATTCCAGCATGAAATCGATTTTTCTACGCCAAAATGTAATTTTGCAAATACACAAGACGAATATTGTCAATAAAAGTGACTTTTCCTGCACAATGATTATTAGCGGTTATAGGTATATGAAAATGGCAGAGTTTGAGTGATCGATTACGAGTGAAATCACGTCCAGTCAATCTCTGATCGAACGCTCATGTCACTCGGTCGCGATTGTTTTGTTTTTATTTGTCTACGCACGTGGAATTTCCGCGTTCCCTTTGCTTCGCGACACATTGATATTCGACTTTGTATGTGTTACTACACAGACGCGCGCTTAGTGAAAATCGCATTATCGATGGCAGAACGAGTCAAAGAGAAAGAGAACGGAAGAGGGAGAGAGAGAGAGAGAGAGAGAGAGAGTGAGTGAGTGAGTGAAAGAAAAGATAATTCGATCAGAGTCACACGGAGCATTGCTCGAGGTCCGTTAACTCTCTCGATCCTGGTACGACGGTGGGGCGTTTTATTCGGGTCGCTGTCGCCTCTGCTGTGGTCTGGTCTGAGTCAACGGAGCACACAATATTATACGGAAAGTTTCGCACGATACGATGCTCGCTCGTGCGAAACTCTCTATTGACACAAAAAATAAAGAAACAAAAACACTTACGATCCGAGAGTTTGTCGTGATAATTGAATTTTGGAGAAATCGAGTCGAGCTAACGAAATTCATCGAGTCTTCGCTCCATTACGTTTCATAACGAAAATTTAATCCTTCCTTGACACACTGGGTCATTTTAACCCCCAATTATTTCTCCCTGCTTATGACCTCAACGAAGAAAATAAATCCCAGGGCTCCCAAAACGGTTCGGCCAAATGCAAGCGCGTCAACGAAAGCTTGGAAAATTTATTTGCAATTTAAGATAAATTAATTAGATGGAATACCAGTGGGTCATCCATTCCGAAATATAAACGAAATGCAACAAATTCCATAGCACAGCACAATTATTGAAAGTTCCCCACGGAACAGATCGTAATTTAAATTTCGTTAATAATTTTTTTTTTTAAATCTAACAAAAACAAAAAAACGTCCTCAATGAGTACGAATTCCGATATTTAATGATGTTTCCCCCATTTCTGCATAATTACTCGTTTTTGCATATTAAATCACAAAAACAATTGCGTAAATAATGAAATTTAATTTTCCAACAAATTATTCAAGGCTGGGTACACATGCAATATTGAAATAATTTAATTAATATGATACAAAAACAAATTGTGTTGCGACTTTCATTCTGATCAGCTCCTACTCCGATACACTGTATCAGTAAGTACAAATGTTTAATTTTTCGTCATCCAATGATAATGGTCATACACGCGACGTGTTGATCAATGTTGCTTCGTGGTATTGCCCCCCGTCGGTCAAGACCAACAGACTTACGATGCAATCAAGAAATAATAAAAAATGAGAGTGCTCAGCCTTCTTTGTTGTACGTGACGAGGGAATAATGTCAAGCTCAGTGTGTCACATACATATATGTATATACCTTCGAACAAATATATTCACATATTTCTATATACTAGAATATTATTATTCGGACATTGGGATTATCGTTTAAATTATTCCATTCATAAATGTTCAATGCTTTGCCAGAGAATAAACGGGGCTCACATATCCCTTTGTCATTTTTAGGGCTTCATTATATATTTAGATAAACTAGTCCGACAGAAGATTTTCAAAGGGGATCAACCTTTGAAGAGGAGGGAGCAGCATGTAAATGACGTTGGACGAAACTGAGAGCCAGTCTAACTGGAGCAAATATTTAAAAGCTGTGCAAATCGTAAAATAAAATCTGTACAGTGACGTACGAAACGAGAGGAATCGAAAGATCGCCTTGGAAATTCACGCTGCTCCGAGGATTTGACCAATTATATTCTCGAAACCGAAAAACATGCTTCGTTCTAAATCTCCTCAGCTTTTCAACGACTGTCGTTGCATTCAGAATGACTGATCGGTGAAATTTTCGGAGTGGTCGATAAAATTCTTCGTGTTCCACTTGATTCGCACGTCAACGTATAGCATTTACTTCAAGGCCCAATAGAATGTGGAACAGTTTATGTTTGGCGGAAGGAAAGTGATTGCAAATGCTGCGATTTAATTCTTCTGAAGTATAATCGCCTGGGTTCACTGATACGGCGAAATTCCACGCCAGAGAAATCTTATTTATTTAAATATTGTAGAAGCTCTATAAATAAAAAACTCTACTATACTAAATTGTGTTTGTGCTCTTTTCACGAAAAATCCACTGATGATTCTTTCACAAAAATGAAGATCATGAATCAAAACAGGTTTTAGGCTGCATTCCGATAATTTTTTTTCATTTTTTTCGCAACCTGAACCAAAAAATAACATTTTTCGTTATATTTTCCTCTTCCAAAGTTCACAAGCAACTAAAAAATGATAATTTATCAAAAATCGCTAATTACCAATTCAAAGATAATTCGAAAACGAAGAAAATGAGCGGTAACTGGAGTGCCAGTTTGTAAAAAAAAAAGTTACAACAATTTTTTGTCAAATCAAAGTTTGAAGATTTTGAAGAAAAAAAATGAACCTGCTTCCATATTAAGATAGCTATACCTTTTAGCGCCAACTAGGTGTGCTGCGGGGCAAAGCGTACAGGCACGGTTGGTTATTGTATAATATTGTTATTTTGAGAATTATGAGTTCAATTTGTTGACTGGATGAGTGCTGCCGCGTTGCTGTTTTCGTCACACGTTGCACATTTCTGCATTCTTGGTTAGTTGCGTCACATTCGTTTTTCGTTTTTGCTTATCTCATGCGTTTGCGTGACGTTATAAATTTATTGAGTCCAGATTTCAACCACTCTGAGTTCGAATTGGAATGAAAAAAAATGATTTCTCTATCGTCATTTGTGTAACGAAACTTTTCGTATTCGACTCTTACATTTGCCTGGAGATAAAATGAAAATGATTGTCGATTAATTCACACCGATGATAAGTCCCGAAACTCACTCTCCCATCGGTTCATTTTTTTTCGTATGCCAATCCTCGATTCTCAACAAATTTCGTAGTGGAAATGAAAATGCGAGTGTGTAGCAATCTACCGTGCGTAGTCTCCTCCCTGGAGGGTGAACTTTTCTAACGAAATTACTCCGAAAGGTTACGACAAATTGAAGGCGTTTCATAGGGAGGCTTTTTACGATATTCACGCGCGTATTAGATCCTCAGAGCCCAAAAGAAAAAAAGAAAATAAATTGATACTCGGTTATTTTAACCTTCTTCACACTTTGTATTTATTCAATGGGGTGCGGCTCTCGTATTTGACCTGAAATATCCCGCACATAGTGAACGTAAGCTTGCCATCAAAACATTTACCAAACGATGGTTGATCGAAACTCGATCCATATGCTGTAGTTTCGGTCGTTTGTCATTTACTAATAAATTTCTAATCGTGACGACATTTCAATGAGCGCCCAAAACATTCATTTCCTTCAACGAATATCCGGGAATCCCTATATCCCAGGAGCGTCGAAAGAGAATGAATTCACTCCAAAGGTATTTCCACTGTATGTTAAAAAAAAAAAAAAAACTCTCATAGGATCGCGTTAAAACATGAGAATTCGAAAGGAAAAATGACCGAGAAGTTTCAGCCTTTATTTTGATGTGTGTCTCTGAATTTTCAACCGGGAGAGAGACACTACTGTATGTATATCTACCGGAAGTCCGGCCTACGGAGTTCCGGTACGAGACACACATTCGCCTCGTTTATACTTTCGTTCTTTTGCTCTTTTCCTCTCTTGCTCTCTTTCTCGTCCCTTTAATCTCGTGTGTCACTATTATCTGTTCTCTTGTCTCTCTTGTGCTCTCGCTCTTTCCGACTATTTGTACGAGCTTCTCTAACACTGACAAAGTGCTCGTCTCTTTTTTAACTCTCGATTGAGAGAGAGAGAGAGAGAAAGAGCGAGATTCATCGCGCTCTCTCTTTCTTACTTGTTCTTCGCCAAGAGCAGATTGAGCTCTCGAGAATTCTCTCAAGTTCCTTGACAAGGCGCACCACTGTCTTTGGGGAAGCTTAGAAAGCTACACACTGCAGTCTGATACCGATAGAAGGAGGGAAATATTAACGCAGCTGAAAGTCTATGAGAAAACCTCTTTGCACCAAGTGCACCTACTCAGAGAAATAATGTAGGCGCTAGAGGCTACAGCTTAATATAAAAAGCCGAATTTTTTTTTTCCAAAATCTTCAAACTTTGATTTTACGAAATTTGCTATAACTTTTTTTTTACAAACTGACCTACGCCTTAAATTATCATTTTTTATTTGCTTGTGAACTTTGAGAGTGGAAAATATGATGAAGAATGTGATTTTTTTGGTTCGGGTTCCAAAAAAATATTATCGGAATGTCAGTCTAAAACCTATTCTGATTGATGAGCTTCATTTCTGTGAAAGATTCATCAAAATTGCTTCAGTGAATTTTTGCGTGCAAAGGCCAAATAACGCACAATTTTGTAGTAGAGTCACGCCGAATAGCCGTACGAATAGCCATATAGTTACCTCATCATGGTAGTTGTGCATCGAGAAAGTTGAGAGTCGAAGATGATATACTCGGAATTTTCTACCCGCGCACGCTCTGCAGCATCTCTCTAATCCACTTGGCTTACGGGCAAATATATACTCGCGTGATTCTCCATCCAACTTTTACAATGCTTACGGAGAAAATAAACGTGGCAACTGAAATATTTCAGATGCCTGAATTAAAATAAATAATACCGAATTGATAATTATTTGACATTTTTCGTTTCGATGATTATGAAACTTAGTTGGAATATATCGGGTCGAAATAAAGTCACCGAATTATTTTCTACTGTTTAATTTCGAATTAATGAATGAAAATGTTTTTCGTTCTTAGCCATTCCACAGATAGCGCCATACCACGAATCCGTGATAACGAAAATACCGTTATCATGTTTTTTTTTTTTAGTTGGTCCCGTTTTTTTCGACAGAAACATCGAGAAGACCTCGTGCCAAGAAGTATTTAACAACTCCTTGTCCCTCTTATCAATTGATTCATTGAAGATACCAACCAGAAAATGTTTCCCCCACAAATAACGACAAGTTTACACTTTGAATGGCAGCAACTCCCTTGATAAGATACGTCGGTGTTTGTCAATGAGTTACACGATACCAATCACCGAAAAACAATTTTAGAAAATCATGGTCGTCTGGAAATAATCCATGAAATGTATTTGACCAGTGCAGCAATGACCTCGTCAATTTGGACATTGAATTCCTCTAGAAAAACTGGAAAAAAAAGAAGATGGTGTCCCTGTAATTCAATTGTAATTACTAACGAAAATCTTGTGTAAATTAATTAATAATAAATATGAGACGTTTTTTGATAACGACGTAAATGGAACAGCAGCGATGCAGAAAAGCGAATAACGCGTGCAGCGACTTGACACATGTATATTCCGTAGATACTTGTTTACTAGAATAATAAACAAGCAAATTGTTGTCAAAAACGAAATCCACATGAATTTTCTCATCGTTTCAGATCGGCTATCCAGAACTTCACAGGATGCATCGGCCTCCGCACCCTGATTTCATCACGGACCGCCAGGTCAACCGGGTCTTCGACGACACGGTAAATATTGATTTACGATGTTCACTCATCACACACAATGTTCGTCTATCTTGCTCGCGCTTGCTGCTAAGATGAGAAATTTCGAGTTCAAACGAATCTGTCAGATTCGTCGGTCTCTACGGGGTTTCCCAAAAACGTCAAAGTTGATGACGATTCTGAGCTCCTCCCAGGGCCCCCCACAAATTTTCTCCATTTCTCTGCCCCTCTTTGCTAAATAGCGCGTCTACTCGTTATCCAATTTTTATTTTGTCATTCTTTCGTTATACCTCTCACTTGTTGTACGTCATTATCGCTTGCGCGCAAATACCGTCGAAACCCAGTGACTCTATGACGCGAATACGATCATCAATTTCATCGACACGGCACCACACGCTGACAGTTTTTTTTTTTTCGCCACTATCGGTTTCGTTGCTTATCACTAATAAAACTTTGATCGATACAGCTATACGCACGGATATTTACTTTATCCGTATAGTACACTGTACAGCGCTGCGAGCTGCTGCTGTCAGGTTCTAATTATTATCGTCATCTCCGGAACGTTCCAACACACGTCGTTGCAAAATTCATACAACGTGACCTGACGTAGTAGTCCCGTTCACGTAATACCCATAAACTATAACACCCACTTGCTCAAAAGCCTTCGGGGTAATACGGGTCAACGAACGAAATATTACGATCTTTGCCACTCGCACGAAGCGAATTTCCACTCGAGATTGATTTATCTCTATATTGTATATAAACTTCTATTACAAAATTGTGGTTATGCCTATTCCACGCAAAAACCACCGAACCAATTTTGAAGAATCTTTTACAGGAATGAAGCTCAATAATCAGAATAGCTTTCAGGCTGTTTCCGATAATTTATTTTATTCTGAACCCGATCAAAGAAATCACATTTTCCGTCATAGTTTCCATTTTCCAACTCCACGAGCAACTGAAATCTGATAATAAATCAAAAATCGCAGAATTACCAATTCAAAGATACTTCGAAAACGAAGAAAATGACCCGTAGCTGAAGTGCCAGTTTGTAAAAGAAAAAAAAGTTATAGCGATTTTCGTAAAATCAAAGTTCGAGGATTTTGATATTCTCTTAAAAATTTTTTATATTGAGCGAGCTGTACCCTCTAGCGCCAACTATAAGTGTGCTGCGGGGCGAAGCCCACAGGCACGGAATCCATGATTTCCATCAAATTTGCCTACATCCCTTCGCTTTTATTTTGTACCACACTTGAATGCATTTCATCGAATGATTCACAAATTTGTACAAAAATACAGAACGTATTTATTTTTTCCTGTTTCGTATTTTTCTCTTAACGCGTATGTGATAAGATCGGGCACAATTGACCCAGTGATCTCCATTACCCCATTACTCTAAAAAAAAAAAAAAACTACTGTGTCGCGAGCTTACTGGCATTTAAAAGCGACGTAGTACGTGTGACGTGCTTGTCGACGTAATATCAAGCGAAAATTCTGTTTCTCATTCTCTCGCACTCGTTCCCACCCGGAATGTCAATAGCTCCGTACGCTTTTCTGGGCCTTTGCACAAACTACCGTGAATGCCACGTGAAGTTAAAAAACAAATAAATAAAAAGGGCATTTGAAAATGAAACAAAAAATTGAACAAAACTGCCAATAATGCACAAAGGAGCTCTGCTCGTGGCGTGTCTATTCACTTTGCATATCAACCACACTCGTGCACAACACAATGCCCGCATCGAGGAAAAAAAAACGTCGTTTCATCTAATAAAATTGAAAGGTATTCTCTCGTCTATTATATTCTAAGCTCCGTGACGTTTTCATGATTAGGTACATTTACTGTTTACCACCAGTTTCCCTATTATATAATAATATTTTCCATTATTCTCCTCCATTTTTCTTCTTATGCTGTCGACACGATGTAATTTTACCAAATTATGCATTTGACATTTCAAATAATTGGTGGAAACGTTTTCTAGCATTTTTGAGAGTGAACTTTTTCATTTTTCAAATTAAAAAAAATGGCTTTCGTCACGGATGTAAATCACAAAAGTAACGAGCATAAGTCTCCAGAAAAAACTACCGTACGAGTAGCAATATTAAAATCCTCGGCGGTCACACGTTCTAGAAATAACGCGCTCGTCACACGGGGTCGGAATGACCCCAGCAATGTTTAACGCTTGCCTCGTTGCCACATTTCATCAAATTTTCAAATTGGCGAAAAAAAATTATCAAGGAGGCAATGTGTGAAAAAAAAAATTTCTTCGGGCACTCCAAAGCAGCGTTGGAGAGAGAGATGTCAATCGTCGGCTACGGAGGTTTAATATATTTTTTTATCCCTTCGTTCAGGCGAATTATGCCCCTCGGTACTGTCAGCAGTTTTTGTTCGTTTCAACATGGACAGTCCCATGCACTCAGCGTTGAGAATCGAGGATTTTCAAATGGTAGAAACAAGATTTTGGTACTACCAAAGGGAAAGTGTCGGAGAGAATGGGGGAGGGGCGTGAGCCAGGAAAATACACAGAGGAAGTGAAAAGAGAAAGACGAGAGAGAGAGAGAGAGAGAGAGTGGATGGGATAATGAAGAGAAGATGCTCAGGACAGTGTAACGGGTCGTGTAAATCATGCGACCCCGAGACGGCCACTGGCCTCAGATTCGAACCAATGCAGCATTTATACACGTGTAGGTACAAAGTTTCACTTTACCGATCCTCTTTTTTCTCTCTCATCTCGCATGGCACTGAGTGCAATAAAGAATTGAATTTTCTGGCCGTGAGCAGGGCGGTCAACGGTGCATTGTCAATGCTTGTACAAACGTACCACGATTGCCCCATCTTCTCCGACGATTCGACAGTCATTTGGATTCCGTACAATGGGAATGTTTCTGTTTGTACGCAGTTTTATTTCGGAATGAGCAGGAAGCTCGTGTAAAAAATAGCCTGAGAGTGCCCACGGTTACGTTCCTTGTGTCGACTATTTTGGTTCTCGATTTGTTCGAAGTAAAAATTCTCTCTTGAGCCTAAACACGTTGGATTCCAGTCACGGGATCGTAAAAATGACTAAATTTACGTTTCGATCTTCGGGAATGGCACAGTCTCAAATATTCCAGAATCAAATGGAAAAAAGTGGACCAGTTTATTCATAATCAAAATAAGACATGATGCAAGCCCCCAAACACATTTATCGTTGAAAGAACGTCCAATAAATTCTTCTCTTATCACGTACTTGGTTATCTCACGTCAATAAACCATTTGTCATTCGAATTACCATGTCATTTGGAACGTTCACTAATAAATTGAGCTACCAGCGCTTTTTCGATAGGTACGTGAAATCTTTTCGTAATTGCTAGTTAAAAAAAAAAAAAAAAAAAAAAAAAACAGCTGAATAACAATAATGTTTGGGAAAATATGAAAATCGTTATTAGGAGAAAGGTCCGTACTGAGAAAAAGACGAAGGATAAATAGCGATCATTGCCAATGAAAAGGTTTGTCAACATCGCCCCCTCCCACAGAGGCGTCGATCGTAAAAGTATCGTAAAAAAGTGAGAAAAATATAGAACACGTGTTTGAAAGTAGTATCTTGAGATTGAGCTCCTCCCAAACGGTTGACGTGCGGATAAAATGAGAAAAAAAATGGTGAGAACGGTGCAGTGATCTTTGAGGAAGAGCTACAGGTGGGAGCCCCTCGTAGTCACCCTTTCAGGGCAACGAGTGTGACGCTCTTGAGGAACGGCGGGGTTGGGTCACGTGAGCTGGAGGCGCACCCCCTCTCCGTTGCTCGGGTGTTCGTCAGCAGCGTTGTTTGCTAGGCGGGAGGTCGTAGAACGAGAGAGTACTCGGCACGTTGAGATAGCCGGTGAAAATGATGCCTAGAATGTGGCTGGAAGTTGGCACTGGTGGGGAGAGATATATAGGCGAGAAGAGGAAAGCTTAGGATTCTCCGCTGCGCTCTCTCGTCCCCTTGCCCTCTCTACCTTTATGTATGTTAAAACGCCGCCAGAGAACGGACGGTGTGTTGCCCCTTTTTCGCTTGTTTCGTGCTCGGGAGAAACCGCTAGACTCGTGTTGTTGACGGCCCTGGAGGCAGTACAGAAACCGAGCGAGAGAGACAGAGCGAAGCGAGCAACTGCGCCTCGCTAAGCATAATAGAGAGACAGAGAGAGAGAGAGAGAGATGGAGAAGGCGACGGCTGGTGGCGCTGCCAAGTGGCAAAAACGATAACCACCGAAACTCACTATGTATGTGTGTAAAACTTACTTTATTTTCTCACCGCGCGCAGCCCACCAGTTTACGTTCACGCGGCGAATACGCGGCATTGTAAAAGTCCCGATGTCGCTGCATCAGCCAGCCAAGTTTTTGTTGTTATTATACATACCTATTCGCGGAGAAACATACGAGTGAATTTGAGCGAATCAAAAGAATAAATGTCTTGGGATAAAATGCGTTAAAAAACAACAACATACGCGATATTCAAATACATATGAATATATACATATATAGACACAAATATATATATATATATACACATACGTGAGGTTCTGAAATATCAATGTGCGTGTCTAGTGCGCGTGTGTCGAATGGGAATTAGTCCCTGCGGCAGGGCACGTCGTGAAAAGTGCATTTCGAAATATAAAATCAAGTCCAAAGAAGAGAGAGAGAAGAAGCGAGGCGAAAAAATGCGAGCCATCGGGATAAGTCTCGTGGCTCCGAAGCCTCAACTGTAAAGGGGATCAAATCGTGAGACGATCGTGCGCGCTCCGGAGAAAATAAGAAAAACGTGCAAAAGGATTACACCGAGTGATTACTGTAAACGTGCCCGTTTTTTTTATTCATTCTTTCTCTTTATTTCGGACTGCATCGGCGGCGACATTGAGAGAGGGATGGACGCCTTCGGCATGTATCAAGTGAGTAGCTCGCCTGGGCTCTCGAGTCTCTCCAACTCTCTTTCTTTCTCTCTCTCCCTCTTACTCTCTCGCCGCGTCTCTCTCTTTCTCGCGGACGCCAGGCGCGGAAATCTCGTGCTCAAAATGGCCTTGGCTCACGGCGCGCTCCTTTCTCGGTGTACATGTATATACATATTTAATTTACTTCTCCTGCCTCGTACCAAGAGGCAAACTCCACTGCGCTCAACTCACCTGGATTCTCTTATACTTATAAACATGTATATCCAATACATGTCTACATTTAATACGCTTATACACACATACGTATGTTTGTACGTGTCGTACATGCCTAAAGCAACACTGCTAGTTTTCCTAGCAGAGATTTCTTCTTTTACTCGGCTTTTTTGCTCCGAAAGCCTCTACAGCGATAGTTAGTGTTGCAAGAGAGATCGTTGCACCGTAATATTAAGTACGAACGATTACGAGACGAGGAATTTTCGCACTCTCTCGCTCTCTGTAGATAACGATGACAGGAAGATGTTTTGTTTCGAGTTTAAATATACATGCTGTGCGATAGTCTGTGTGCGCAAATCGCAAATCGCGTGTGGGTGCGAGCGAGAAGCGACTGTATGTGTGTTCTTCCTTAATCGCTTTCTTACGCGCGCTCTGTCGCTCCCCTGTCACTTCTCGGAGTGATGTCATGTCGCCCATTCTAACCTAACCTCAAACTCCGATGCACCTCTCGCATTCACTATCACGCCCAGTCCCAGTATCTTTCCAGGGCCTCCCCAGAGTCACCATAATTATTCCGTTTTCACAGTTTATCATTTTTTTGTTTATTCGAGAATTCTGGAGAAAAGTCGTTTCGCGTGTTGGGAGTGCGAGAGTCGCACTGGCTGTCACTTTTGCATTCAAAAACTCTGCGAGAAGGGAAAGCGATCACGATCCCACGGACGTCTCTATAGTGGCGCCATCTCGCTTTACCGTTTTTCCATTAATTCAATAAATAAATAAAAATTTATGTTGAAATTTGATTGTTGGTGTGGATCGAATGTTTTTTTTTGCCCGTTTGAATTTTTAACGACTGTGAAATTTTGTCGAACCGTTTTTGGATATTTGTGACACTGGAATCGCAGATTCAATCTGTGAAAGATTGTGCCTGCCTAAAAAATTGCGTCAGGTTAATGAATAAAGGATTTTATTCACATTCCAGTGACAGGAATCCTTAAAAACGTCGAAAGTCTTGGACATTTATTCCACGTCAATCCCATTCGTTTGTCGATTCATTATTTTATCTTTTTTCGCCTGACAAATATTGAATATGAATAAAATTATGGTTAATCCTGATTCTCGTTCATTTCGTTTAACGTCTTCGCAGAAAAAAATAAAGTATTTTTGCGCAATGTCCTTAATATGCATTTCCTTTTGGCAGGATCTGCGATTTTTTATTCCTCGATTTATTAAGTATTCGATGTGGAATGAGTCATCCTCGTGTTTGTATGTCTCAGTAACCACGTGGGTAGAAGTGTGTTTATTTTCATGTCCCAAAAAATGGCTGTGCCGAGTTCTCCACTTCGGAATCATCGCGATGTCATAAAAATAATACTTACGATAAATCGTTCGCTATACACGTGAGGCTGCCCCCGTTGAATGATTAATTTGACACGATTCCTTTTGTTTCCTTAGCCTCCTTGACAGACTTGATAGGAGAGATGATATTTGGGCTCGCTAATTTATTTTCCTTCGTAAACACGACACGCTGATAAAAGTTTCGAATTACAATGACGTCGAACGCAATCACGTCACTGGCATTTGAAAATTTAGTTATGACTGCGAAGTAGCATCGCACGAATATTTTTTTTTACGACCACGAAATTAATAACGCGCAAATAGTGTAAATATTGAAAATTTAAGACAAAACAAATTGATCGTTCGTGTTAAATTTTTCTTAAAAACGTTCGATCAATGATTTGTAAGAATAATTCTTCGTGGAAAATATTTCGCCTCGTTTCTCTGTACGATCAAAATATTCTGTAAATAACATTTTTATCGCGCTTTTAAAATTATAAATCAGTTACTGTCTTCACTGTGTCATAGATAGTGCAACATTTTCCGCGATAATTATGTACCCGCGTCAAAAGAACCGATACTTAGACACTCTGAAATCAGCCCGGCAAGATGTTCAAAAGTAAAACTGATAAAATGGTATACATTTTCAAGGAATATTTGACACGTCAATATTTTACGTTTAAAGTATTGATGGCGCTGTGCCTGCTTACATTATACAGATTTCATGAGTCTTCTGATCAAATTTCGACCGTTTGAGTGTTCATTTCAAAGTTCAATATGGAATATTTATCATGTGCATCATTTGAGGGACAAAATGTAGTAAAGTGTGAAATCCTTTTGGCTAAAAGACTGTTTAATTATTGTTTACTAGCCGTGCCTGCGGGCTTCGCTCCCCAGCACACCTATTTTTTACTCACGAATTTACGAAAATCGTTGTAACTTTTTTTTTTTTTTTTTACAAACTGGTACTCCAGCTACCGCTCATTATCTTCGTTTTCGAATCATTTTTTAGTTGCTTGGGAACTTTGAAAGTGGAAAATGTGATTTTTTGTTTCGGGTTCGCAGGAACAATTATCGGGATGCAATACAGCCTGAAATCTGTTCTGATTCATGAGCTTCATTCCTGTGGAAGATTCATCAAAATTGGTTCAGTGTTTTTTGTGTGAAAAGGACTCACACATAATTTTGTAGTAGAGTTTTTATATTAACGGAGATTTAACTAGAATTTAGTGTTATTTCATCTTGTCCTTACGATTCCGAAAGCGATAACTTTTCATAAATAATCCTTGCAAAGTAGTACAAACTCAAGTTAATGTCGATTTTTATTTCGTTTGTTGCAGTTTACTCAAGGCCTGACCGGAAGGCCAGAGCTGTATTTGAAGTCAAACAGGAGTAGTCATTCCAGTGACACAAGTTCAGCTTACAGCGGTTCTGACACGATGACTTCCGCACAGGGATCACTTGACGCGGATGCTGACGAGGTTGATCTATCAGGCCTCGTCGAATCAATCGTCGACAGCGATGAGGAAGAGGATCTCGCTGAGAGCATGGACGTAAGATGTTTTTCTTTTTGTTTTACTCCAAACACTGGTATCGTCTGAGCGAACTTTTTTTTCTAAAGAAATTCTTCACACTCTCATGTTGCATTTAAAAAAATAATGTAAAAAACAATTATTCGTTAACGATCGATTTGAATGATGTTGAGGTTTGCATAGCCGAAATTTCCTTTCTGTTATTTGAAAACTCAATCCCCTAAAAATGGTGGAATAAATCGATGAATTATGAAAATAATGAAAAAAAAAAAAAAACACTTTCACGATCGAACGATGTGAGCTCCGGCATCATACGAATCACCAAACGAATATTTTATTCATGCGCACGATAATCGTCGCCAATGAAAATCACGCATCCATAAATGAAGTACAATGGATTAATCATGATGATAATAAATGTGCTTAATCGCATAAGTAAACGTTAAACGTTGGTCTTTCAGAGTTTGAATGTTCGTGACACGGTGAGAGAGTGCCTGGAGAAAGATCCGGCCGAGAGAACCGAAGACGACATTGAAATACTTCTCGAGTTCACACAGCATCTGAAAGCATTCACGAATATGACACTAGCGGTGAGACGAGCGCTTTGCGCCGTAATGGTATTCGCCGTCGTCGAACACGCCGGTATGATCGTTCTTAATGATGGCGAGGAGTTGGACAGTTGGAGCGTTTTGATAAACGGCGCTGTCGAAGTCGAGCACACCAATGGAGACATCGAGCAATTGCATCTTGGTGATAGCTTTGGCATTCTACCCACAATGGAGAGGCTACTTCATCGTGGAGTTATGAAAACAAAGTGAGTTCACTGCGAAACTTCGGTCCCAAAACCCAAAAGAGTTGTAACCTTTATTTAAGGAAAAAAACGCTGCAAATGAAAAGTTGCAAAATGCTTCCTCAAGATGTAGAGCACGATGCTCAAGTCTTCCTCTACGAGGTACTATATTTTTTGTTTTGGTTTCCTCATAGAGGAAGCTTTGAGCATCGAGCTAAATCTTGAGGAAGCAATTTGGAACTTTCAATTTCCAGCGTTCTTCAAAATAATTTCGATAAATTTTCCAGTAAGTAAAGAGGAAGTCTGATCCACAAAATCTTACAAAATTTGCAAAGACCTTCAGTCGATTTTTCAAAAAACTCAGATTTTTCCAAAATTCGAAAAGTCACAAATCTTAAACGATTCAACCGATATTTCCCAAATTCAATACCGACCTTCCTATGATGATCCTCTATTTGGAAAAATATATATTTTGTTTTCATTTTATTTTGAAAAAACTTTTTTTTTTAATTTCAAAATTCCGTAGAATTCGTATTTTTCTAGCAATTCCGACAAAATTCTCAAAGAATGAAGAGCTTGTATGGATTGACATCTGTGCAAAACGAGAGCCCTGGAGCTCGAAAAGTTTTCGAGTTATAAACGTTTGATTGTCACAGTCGCAGTTTTGTGACATTTAAAGCTGAAGAAAAAAATTCCACTGCACATAGTTTCTTTAGGAGGAAGCAAACGGTTTTTTTGGTTTTTTTTTTTAATACTGACCCACGTAAACCTTCATATTGAGAGTATTGAAAGAGGAACAGTGTAGCTTTGTGTTCTCAATGAAAAACTGTTGTTACAGCAGCGTCTCGAGTCGAGGATTAATTTATTGAAAATGTTACAGAGTCGATGATTGTCAATTCGTGTGCGTGACGCAAGCGGATTACTTCAGGATTCAGCATCAAGGCGAGGAGAATACCAGGCGGCACGAGGAAAATGGGAGGGTCATTTTGGTGACAGAATTACGCGGTGCCGTTGACGGTGGTACACGTCGTGGTCGCGTCGTCATTCGTGGAACTCCCGAACGTCTCATGTTACAACTGATCGAAGAAAACAGCATCACCGATCCTACATACGTCGAAGATTTTTTGCTAACGCATCGAACGTTCATCGACAGTCCGCTGTCAGTCGCCAATCAACTTCTCGAGTGGTTTGATCAGACACAAGTCAGAGATCGAGTTGCACGAGTCGTTCTCCTCTGGGTTAATAATCACTTTACCGATTTCGAGACTGACCCGACTATGATGGAATTTCTCGAGGCTTTTGAAACGGGTCTCGAAAGAGAAAAAATGCAAGGGCAACAAAGGTGCGTTGTATAAAAATGTTTTATTAACCCTCCGTCGTGACCAGGGGTCAAAATGACCCGAAGCGTAACTTTGAGCTAGAATTACTACAAGTTTTTGGCGCCGAAGACGGTTGACATCCTGTCCAACGGTGCTTTGGGGTGTCCGAAGAAATTTTTTTTTTTACACATTGTCTCATTACTGATTTTTTAATCACCATTTTGAAAATTGAATAAAAATATTTTGGCATGATATTCTCATTCCGAAAGGTTCGAAATAGTATCCTGAATTTTTATGTGTCGTTCACAACGATACTGGCAACGCGACGAGCGTTTGAACATGGCTCGGGTCCTTCCGACCCCGTGTGTGACCAGCGCGTTATTTCTAGAACGTGTGACCTCTCAGGCTCAAATAAAATTTGTTCGGGAAATAAATGAAATTATTGCTCGGAGCGGCATGACTTACAATCGACATATTGTTTTATTTTTTCAGGCTACTGAATATTGCATGTGCTGCAAAAGCGAGGACGCGAAACGTAACATTAGCGAGGCCGAGCAGGGACGAAGTCTTACACTTTAGTATTCTCGGCGGTTACGAGACGGGCTTTGGGATATTTATCTCGAAAGTTGACAAACGCTCGAAAGCCGAGGATGTTGGATTAAAAAGAGGCGATCAAATTCTGGAAGTTAACGGTCAGAGTTTCGAACACGTCAGTCATGCACGAGCCCTTGAAATATTGAGAGGATCGACGCATCTCAGTATAACCGTGAAATCTAATTTATTAGGTAAACTATTTATTCGCTTCACACCTACCGAACGAATAAATTAATTTCTACATGCACGAAAAACAGAAAAATAACATAATCGTTTTTTCTGCACAGCTTTTAAAGAAATGCTCCAAATGCCAGAAAATTCTCCTCGACCTCGTGGCAGGCCAAGCAAGCCCGAAATTCCCAGACCACAAACGGATCCTCGAGCGCGATTGTCGACCCACGTCGATCCTCTGACTCCTCTCGTTGGCGGCGTTCCACTTTTGTTGGCCGAGAGCAACGTGTCGCCTTGTAAGGACGGGGGCAAAAAGGAGCACAAGGGTTTTATGACACTCGGTCCGAAAAGACGATTGCAGAAAGCTCTTATGAAAATGAATATTTTGCCAAAGAACACTATCAAGTAAGAGTCCCTAATTTCATATAATTCGCTGGCCAATGAAATATGCACCGAAAATTCACCAAAATCAATTATTCGCATCATGTTATTTTTAATGAAAATATATTTCAATCCTTTTTCACAGCGACGGCGTCCACGTTGACGATCTGTTAGCTCCGCCTCACACACCACCCGGTACCGGTCTTACTCAAACCACGACGAATCTCTATCACTCAAGAAGCAACCCAGACCTGACGTCGCTTTATTGTTACGATGATCTGAGAGCTCCGGACTATCCGGAACACGTTTTGAAGGTTTACAAAGCTGATCAGACGTGCAAGTACCTTCTCGTCCACAAAGAAACCACGTCGCACGAGGTACGTCTCTTGTAAACTATTTTTCCATTTCGTTGCGATTGTTAATCGATAATAATTCCTCCGTGCAACTTTTAAACATTAGCAACCACGTAGTATTTGATTTTTTGCATTTTTTCAAATTATTTCTCAAGGTCGTAATGCTCGCTCTCCAAGAATTTGGCATCACGGAAAGCAGCTCGAATTTTTCACTCGCCGAAGTGAGCGTCGGTGACGGTGGTATGATAAAGCAGCGAAGATTACCCGATCAGTTGCAAAACCTTGCTGAAAGAATAGGCCTGAGCTCGCGTTATTATCTTAAAACAAATGGCGTTTCCGAGACCCTCGTTGCTGACGAACAAGCGCCTGAGCTAATACGCGAGTCGCAGGTGCATTTTTTGCAGCTTAACGCCGTCGAGGTTGCTATTCAACTGACACTTCAGGACTTTAGTATATTCAGGTATACTTTTTTTTTTCTTTTTTTTTTCAATCAGCTTTTCGGCGTTGCGAGCTTCGAGTAGATAGCAACTCTTGAGGTTGCTATCTTATTCGAAGCTTATTTATTCCATTCAGACTTTTTTTTATCTTTGAGTAGATTTACTACGATTTTACTTCCTTCTGGAATAACAATTTTTCACAAAATCGAAGATTTTCTTGTCACATTTATCTGATCGGAAATTTTTCGCTAATCATTGCAAATTCGATCGTTGTTCATCGTTTTTATCTTTTCAATTTTTCTCAAAGCCTGAAAATTGGCAACACAGAACATGGTAAAGATTTTGCGATTTCCTGTGTTCAACACGCATTTCTCGATATCGCCAGCATTCTGCCAATTATTTATTATTCTCAAAATTGATTAAAAAAAAAAAAAAATTAACAAATATTATTAGACAAATCGAATCTACGGAATACGTGGACGACTTGTTCGAGCTGAAGAGTAGGTATGGCGTACCTATGCTCAGCCAGTTTGCGGAGCTAGTCAACAGAGAAATGTTTTGGGTCGTTACGGAGGTTTGCTCGGAGCACAATCTCGTCAGGCGGAGCAAAATCATCAAGCAATTTATTAAAATAGCTCGTAAGTTTTTCACCAACTTTCAAATGTTGTGGTTCATTGCAAACACACAAAAAAAAACACCCATTTGCTGATAAATTTCTACCAGAATTACTGCTTGATTCACATTTCTTGTCGATGGCATCAAAGTCATTAAGTAATCACGTTTTCTTATCGCCATTAAGGTCAGTGCAAAGAGTGCAAAAACTTCAACTCAATGTTCGCCATCGTGTCGGGTCTGGGCCACGGTGCGGTATCGAGGTTAAGGGCGTCGTGGGAAAAATTGCCAAGCAAGTATCAGAGATTGTTCAGCGATTTGCAGGAACTCATGGATCCTAGTCGTAACATGAGTAAATATCGTCAGCTGGTCGTCTCGGAACAAACGCAGCCACCAATCGTGAGTCTCTTGATCATTATAATTCACGTGTTTGGTAATGTTGAAATTTGACGAAAAAGTTTTTTTCCTTATTATGGAAATATGGACTCTGAAAAATTAATTGCGTCACAAAAAAAAAAATCATTGAATATTTTTTCGTTTTCATTCTTGCTAATGTGTACATGCTTTTGCTTTCCAAACGCAGATTCCATTTTATCCCGTCGTGAAAAAAGATTTGACCTTCATTCACCTCGGCAACGACTCAAGAGTCGAGGGTTTAGTGAATTTCGAAAAATTACGAATGATCGCGAAAGAGGTCAGAACCCTTACGAACATGTGTTCGTCACCTTACGATTTATTGACGATGCTCGAGCGTGGCGGACAGCCGCCGAGCTCGGCGATGGTCGCGTTGAATCAAATGACGACCGGCAATCAAGGTAAAGATTTATCTGCGTTTTTTACCTTTGCATTATCTCCACTGTAGTTTGTCAGTCAAGAATCAATAAGTAAATGTGCCAAGTATATTTCCAACTAGCCGTGCATTTATTTTTCTTCATTTTTTCTTCATTTCAAAATCTTCGAACTTTGATTTTACGAATATGGCTATAACTTTTTTGTTTTTACAAACTGGCACTCCAGCTACGGCTCATTATCTTCCTTTTCGAATTATCTTTGATTTGGTTATTGGCGATTTTTTATTTGCTATCATTTTTTAGTTGCTTTTGAACATTGAAAGTGGAAAATATGGCGAAAAACGTGATTTTTTGATTCATGAGCTTCATTCCTGAGAAAGTTTCGTCAAAATTGATTCAGTGGGTTTCGCGTGAAAGGGGCACACACACAATTGTTTAGAGATACGAAAATACAGGCAACTTTGCGAACTTTGGAATGAATTGTTTGAATTTGTTATTTATTCTTCACTACAGGTGGCCAAACAGCGACAGTAAAGCGTCGAAAGAAATCAACAGCTGTACCAAACCCCAAGAAAATGTTTGAGGAGGCACAAATGGTGAGGCGAGTGAAGGCGTATCTCGCAAATATGAAGGTCATCACGGACGAGGAACGCCTGCACGCTCTCTCGGTCGATTGCGAACCTCATGCCGGTGCTGTTGCGATCGCCGCTGCTGTCCCACTCGGCGGTAGCCGAGGCAGACGTCACCCATCGCCAACGTTGTCGACGACGAGTAGTGCCAGCAGTACAAGTGAGCAAAAAACTTGAAATAATCAACTGACTATTTATTACAATGAGCTGCGGAATAATCCAACAACAGGACGATTCTTTATCAATAATTTTTCATTAATTTCTAATGATTTTCATCTTGTTATAAAATCAGGTACAAAATTCGGGGCTGCCTCGCCTCAAGCAGTGAGAAAAATGCTGGCACTCTCGGATCCGCACAAGACACGACCTTACCAACCTAAACACTGTCCACCGGCACTTCCAGTGCCTGGTTTGGCGTTGCACGCTGGCGGTCTCGAGCCTAGTCCAGGTGCGCCGCGACGAGTAGGCTCGGGCAGTAGAGTTCCGATGCACGAGAGATCTCACAGCGATACACCATCCGGTTTGCCGCCTCCTGTTGACCTCAGTGCAGAGAGTAGTAGCGTCACGAGTCTGAGTAATCTCCAGCCACTGAGAAAAACTCTCACGAGTGGTAAGTGCCATCTCAACTTTTCTACAAAAGGATTACTCGTTCAAAATTTTCGAAAAATCCCATTTTCGTCCGATTATTCAGCTGTTTTCTCAATCGATGAGTTTAATTATTCTCAAGCGTCTGGAAACATTGGATTCTCACAAAATCCAAACTTATTCGTTTCCAAAATTGAGAAAATCGCGAAAAAAAGGAATATATCATCGGTTTTTCGAAAATTTGGAACTTCGTAATTCTTCGATTGAGATTATTGAAATTCGAACGAACACGACGGTCCTTTATCGAGACCTGAGTTTCGTAACCTAATTATCTGTCGCTTCGGAATCGACATATAGGGAACGGCTTTAACTTTGTCTTGGACCATGGTGCATTTTCGTTGCTCGTTATTATTATAACTAGTATTATTATTAATAATATTACAACCATTGATACCATAATATTTAGTCACAACGAACGGGGTTCGTAAATTTTTTAAATTCTATTATTTGTTATATGCACGCTGCACCAAACGTTTCGTAATATTATCCATCAATGTTTCATGTCATAATGGCGTAATCACGAAACAAAATGTATATAGAGGTATGGGCTTGTTGAACCCATGGAGTCTTTCCAACATTTCCGGAGCTCGAGTCAGATTTTTATTTTATTTTTATCGTGATTCGAATTAATTTCAAGTTCCTTTTTAATCGATACATAAAAACATGTTATCCAGAAAAATAACGAAAACAAAATTCTACAAAACGTTCAACTCGCTTCGATATATCTATATACATCATTCAGTACGATAAAAATAACATTGCACACGCATCTTGTATGCTGGAAACAAAAAAAAAACGACCAATCGCGAGCTTATTTATCGATGCCAAGTTCACGCATTTTCGATCCTTTACCCCTGCGATATTTTAGGACAAATTTTATTTTTTCTTGACTCCAATGGTAGAGAAGAAATGTCACCATGGGACATACGGAATTCAATGCGGGCGACATACGTAACGAAATAGTTTAGATCGACTTTGACACTTCGAGCAGGAAGCGATTTAATCGGTGCAGCGTCGATTTCGTTTCGTTTCTTTTTCGTGCAGAGTTTCTACATCGAAATATTGTGTCCGATATTGTTAGGGAGTCGGGCAGTCTTTTCTTTAGATTTATCGTAGTTTCTGGCAGCTCAGAAAACAAACTGAACAGCTAGCTGATCCGGGGGACGAAAATTGGGCGAAAAATTGATACGAAATTTTTTATATGAGGAAATGGAAAAAAAAAAAAAAACACAAAAACACAAAAACAGAGAAAAAACGTGATTGTGATGGAAATGTTGTTGGGGCCATGTGCGTAGGTTCGGTGACGAGCAGTGACAGTGGTCACAGTACACAACTGGACAGCCACAGCGGGAGCAGCGTAGAGGCTGGTGGAAGTCCACCCCCGCCCCAGAGAAGGCATTCCGCTATGCAAGGTATGTGAATCCTCCTGTTTTCGTTCTTCCTCCAAAACTATGTGTAATATGTATTTTTATTTTTCTTGCCCCAAGTTTCCTCTTTGCTATTGCCCGTTTTATTATTTCAAATCTATTATCACATTTCGTAGGACATCGTATACATGTAGACGTAGATCGTGTGGCGTAGCTTGAAATTAAAATTTCGTAAGAATCGAGTTTACAGCGTAACCTTCAAACAATTGTTTATTTTTTCACTGCTGTTTCTCTTTTAATTTGGAAAAAGCGACAATTAGATTATTAATTATTTCAAGAGTCAGCTGGATAGAGTTTTTCCAACCTACAATTTTATTTTATGCCGCTTATAATGAAGAAAACACGTTATCTCACCAGAGATACGTCCATTTTTTTTCTTATCTGCAGTTCTAAACAATTCTGCACTATTGAGAATACAGCTCGTATGTCCCATGGCCAATTTTAATTGTCGTTTCCCCCACATTATTTATCATCGAGCCTTCATCCGTCGCCATATCACTGTGTACAATTTTTTTTTCTACAAACGTCAGGGCCAATGTGAGAAAGTGTTTTCAATGCTCATTAAATCTTATTTCTGTTATAACTTCGAATCGAGAACCATAGCGAGTTCTTCATTCATTAAAGGGTGCAAATTATTTCCCACAAAATTTAACGAACAAATTTTAGCAGTTTTTTTCATGACTACGTAAGTTGGTCATTCATTGACAACTTTTCTTTCCTACTGCCGGCTAAAATTGACAAATTGAAAATACATTCCATATTGCCTCTGGCAACCTTCCCCATCGAACCATGCTCACTGTTTTGCGGGGAATCGCTTAAAATGCCTCTTCATCTCTGTCGCAAATACATTGGCTTTAGCCTCGCTCATAAATATCCTCAAATTCCGCGTCGTAACAAGTTAAACGCTACTAAAAACTCAAAAGTTTCAACGGTCATTGGCAAAGCCATAGTTGTCGGACGCTGTGTCCAACTTTTATAAATATTCTATTTCCTTGGCGCGAATAAGGAGAACAAAAAAATTCATACGAAATATTGCACAAATATGATGAAAACGAAAACGAAAGAAAAAAGTACGTGGGTCGTGTGTATATGTGGTGCAGGACCAATATTGAGGGGTGGAGCACCTCCGTTTCCCGCCGCGGTAGCAGTGTTACCTCCGCTTCCTGCCAACCACAACCACAATCATCTTCTTCTTCTTCATCATCATCACCAACAATATCACCAACAATCCCAACCCCCCGAAGGTGAGTCTCGATCTCCCTTTATCCTGCATAATCCCCGTATGCTCTCCATGCGATTGAAAGATTCCATCGTTGAAAGCCAGTGGAAATTATTGGTTCATATAATTTGAAATTTATTGAATTTTCATACATGTGGGAAAAGATTTTCAAAATAATGAATTCTCCAACATTTTGCTTTG
The DNA here is from genome assembly GCA_037952995.1 of Hyposoter didymator. Lineage (NCBI taxonomy): Eukaryota > Metazoa > Arthropoda > Insecta > Hymenoptera > Ichneumonidae > Hyposoter > Hyposoter didymator. Next base: position 6,088,086 of record JBAJMU010000003.1, on the reverse strand, counting down.
AAATTTAGACCGAAAGGTCACAGGCAAATTCCTGATTTTCCAAAATCTCGATATGATAAATTTCATTGTATTTCTACGATGCAAAACTCAATTTCGTATTATTCTTCTATCTCGGGCGTTGCTTTTTCTTTACATATTTTTTGGGACGCCTCGTGCTTTTTCTCACTGTCATCTCCACCCTCACGCTGCTATTATATTCGTATGTATAAAATAGGAACCGAGAGATCTCGTTCGATTAACTAAAGGTGCTTTTTAATCACGCTTAACACAATGAATATAAATAAAAAAAATGTTCTGTACATAAATACTAATTTATCGCTCGGAGAATTCGTAGCTCGCAACTTGGCAATGTTTCGTAAGTATCGTCACGTCAAAATGTCTTTTCATGGCTTTTGTTTGTTGATATTGCGCAAGTTCGTATTTATATGTTTTTTGTGTCTGCGAGTCGGTGCGACTTTTGCATTTTGTGTGTTGTGCGTGCGTTTGATATGATTCCTCCTCTTTCTTGTTTTGCCTTATAGTTTTTCCGGAATTGTGGAAACTTCCGAATTTCGAATTCGCCTTGTTCACCGTGCGAAGGGAAAATTGGTTCTTCTACGTTGTTCATAGTCGATTCACTTTCGCTTCGGAGTAAAAGGGAATCGTTGAAAACGGAAGAATCGATTCTTCTCTGCATTTTTTCGGGGATTTTTTTATTATTTTTTCGGAAAAAAATTGGGTCAACAGTTGCGTTCATCTTTGTACGTTAGCGATACCAATTGTTGGCGTCGCGAGAACTGCGAAACCATATTTTTCATTTCAGGGCTACTAATATGACTATTGGAAATCTTAGGCGAGCTTTTCATACCTCACTTGAAGGAATCACACTGATTTTTCCCCCATAACACAACTCAAATAATTAATCACGTTTATGCAAAATGAAAAAGTTGGTGCAAACTTGGATTACCAATTTCGTCTGTTTGAGGTAAAAGATGCATTGAGAATAATATAAAATCGCTAAAGGGTACAGCTAGCTTAATATGAAAAGTTGAATTTTTGTTTTCAAAATCTTCGAACGTCGATTTCACAAAAATCGCTGTAACTTTTTTTTTGTTACAAACTGGCACTCCAGATTTTTGATTTATTATCATTTTTTAGTTGCTTTTGAAGTTTGAAAGTGGAAAATTTTGTAATAGAGTTTTATATATATAGAGATGGAATTTAGGGAGTAAAGTTTTTTTATGTTCACGATTGACTGTGTTACCCAAAATGCCAGATGAATAAATTCAACGTAAACGTTACTATGCACAATGTAAATTGTTATGAAAATGAAACGATTCAAGTTTTCACCCACTTTTCTACATGATATAAACGAGTGCTTTCTACAGCAGGGTTTGATGAAAATTTAGCGTGTCAACTGTCCACTTTGAAATCACCATTCTCTCGCATCTCAGCTTCTCTATTCTCGCGGTATTCTTCATCTTCTTCGCGATCTAACAACTCGAAAATTTTGACGACTGTCGAACTCGTTGACGTTTCGAGCATAGCTTACACATTGGGCAAAATTGGAGCGAAAAAGAGCAAAGAGCGATCGAAAAAAATGTTAAATTGAAAAAAATGAAAGAAAATATTGGAGAACGAGAACCCAGACAGTGGAGGGATTTCAGGTATCGGAGGACCAGCAACGGGGATGTTAATGGGACCAGGAATATCCTCCTTTCCGCTGCAGCCCGGATTAATGACGACACATGGTATTTCGACGAGTAACACGATGACGCAGATTCGCTCCGGTGCTATCGGTTCCACACAGTGTCGTCAACCACCGGCTTACAAAGTTGCTGCCCAGATGGCGAGATTACACAGGCTAGGTCGTGCCCATAGCCACGAAGGAGTGACCTCGTATCGGACCGATCACGAAGATGGTACTACAAAACAAAAAAAAAACAACAACTCTCCTCCTCAAAAAACACAGTTTCTAGACACATTTTTCCACCATCTACATTTTTTCTCTTTATCACTCTCTCACAAACACTCCAACAGTTTTTATCTATAGATGAAATAGTTAGACGAAAAAACTAACGTTTCTTTCCCTTCTGTTTCCCTTTTTGAATTTTAATATTTACACGGAAATAATTGCTTATGCTCCGTTAGCGAACTTTCAGCTCTTTTCGTCAATACCGAAAAACAAATTTCCTCACTTCGTTAGGTGCGTCGATCAACCATTCAGGTTTAGTTGAACTATTTATGTTTTTAATTTTACAACATTCCCGGTTGTTTCCATTTTTGGAAATATTTTCCAATTTCTTACTCCACGTGGGAGGTTGAAACCAATCTCTTCGTCTTTATACATTTTCCTTCTTTTCATCGTGCCTATATTTTATGGAGAATTAGTTGATCGTAGATTTTCGTTGTTCCTTGTTATTCGTTGTGACAGCGTTTGGAAGGATCGTTTCTCACGTCTGCATTTATTGTTGTGAATATTACGTGACTATGCTCAAATGTTGTACATGTGTCGCGACATAAGCGCACTAGGACTCGTTCTATCTGCTTATTGTCTTTCTCTCTTCCTCTCTCTCTCTCTCTTTCAAAGAGTCGTAAGTCTTAAGTTTCACCAACTGCACTGATGCATTTTAAACTGCACTCGTATATTTACATATATACCTGTATATGAAACGTGTATTGGCCAGCTTTTGCAGTCGATTTGCTTGTCATTTGTTTATAACACAATTATAATCATGCCCGATTGACAATTCTCGCACTCATCACCCCCCCCC
>JBAJMU010000003.1:5865739-6077692 GCA_037952995.1 Hyposoter didymator | reverse complement strand
TTTTATTTTGCTACTTTTTTTTTTTTTTTTTTTTTTTTCGTAAATTTCGCACGGTCAGCGACTGTGTAACGTTTCATTACCATCCAGCGTTGCACGTTTTGTGCACTTCGCGCGCAGAGGGAACAAGGCACCGGTTCGGTTAATTCCCTTATTATTTCCGGTAGCCAGCACCGACGTTTACCGTACGACACCATCGCTCGCGTTAAAACCGCGTCTCTCCTTGCCAATTAGGAAGAAAAGTACGACTATTCCCGGTGTCCGTCATGCGATACGGAAAACACAGGAGGGAGCAGGGAGAAGCGAAAAGCGTGGAATAAGAAAAAGACACATCGATCGCGGTTTCAACGATCGCTGATGCGAAAGAGAAACGTACGTGATCAGGAATCGAGTGGAATAAGAATTTCTATGCAAGCAGGATCAAGGCTCGTTTATCGGAATTAACAGTGATCTTGCGACTGATTAAGTATTTCCCATTAATTATATGGTGTTCGAAAGTGCAAGTGATCCCTAATTATTGATAATCACGATTGCAGATGGTAAACTTGGGTAAAGTTTGGGAGTGAGTGTTTAAATCTCAAAGTTCTCTCTTCGAGTTACTCAGTGAAGTGAGTTCCAAAAATAGTGAAAGTGATTCATACTGATATAACATCGAGCACATAACTAGAAATACGTGAATTTCATGCGATAATACTTCCATTGCAATTTATTCGCATGGGAGTGTAAATTCGAGTTTGGAAAAGATTATCTTTTTTTCGCACCCCTTTCTTGGACCTTACTTCGCGGAAAATTCAGGTAAGAATTTCCAAGTATTTATACCGATTCACTTCGAATCTTACGGAAGCCCCGGATTTTTTTTTTCTCGAGAATCTGAATTCGGAATCTAATAAAACCGTCGATGGAAAATTTCGCTAGGCTCATTACCTGGTGAGATATATTTACGTCTGTTTTATGTAACTTGATGAAATGAACGTTTATGAAAAAAATTCTGCTAAATTGGAGAAAAAACGTCGTTACGGTTGGTCGAGTAATACAGGTCCGGAATACTACTTGGAGTTGAACAGGCTTTTAGTGCACACAAATTGGAGACAGGCACAGTTTCTTTTTCTTATACCCATGCAAACTACTTCGATTGATATACAGTGGCAGCGAATAACGATAGGCACGTTTGCTTGACGTTTTGCCGAGGTCGAACGAATGCTCGCGTTCTCGATCACCTGAGAAAGAGAGAAAGCTCATTGTAGCAAAAGATTGAGAGAGAAATAAACATTTCAATGGACAAAAAGAGAAAGAGAGTAGTGGAGAGGGTAATAAAAGTAATTTGAACACAACGTCCGTCTGGGCCAAAACGCAAGACTCCTGTTCAATAAGTATCAATCTCCAAATTACTTCTTTCGATACAATTAAAGTCCATTGTAATCTTTGAACCTTTGGTGACCTCGAAAAACAGTTATTTAAGAAATTCTTACGTGGCCACATTTTTGAAAGTTAAAAATCTCAATCCACTATTATTGTTTCCCTAATAAAGTGCATGACGTCAATTGCATGTAATTCCTCAATTGCAATAATGTTACTTGAAAAATCTTGAATAGTGCTGCAATTAAGTAAAACGATGCAATCTAGCGATTACATTTTCAAGCCGTACATGTTTCTTTTCTAATACGACTCAATTGTCCATTCTAATCACATTATCAATCCGATGAAATCGAAAGTTTTTCATCGTCTTTGTACTAAATATATATGCTAAATATATATGTAATAGATGAAAATCGATCTATGAATCGACCTTCGCGCGGTCGTCTCACTTTCCGAGTGCGACTCCGTTCACCGAACGGTCATGCAACCATATATACGTTCCTTATTCATTGTCCGCGTAAATCATTGAGTAGAAGTTTTTCCATTGCAGTTAAAGTTTTTAGAACTTATATCACGATAAACACGTAATAGGCATTCGAACTTTAATCATTTATTTACTAATAGCGTTCAATAACGATTTTTCGTTTGGACGAATTAGAGTTTTTTTTTTTTTTTCAAGTGCTTGATTGTGAATGACGGATGCAGGCCATGACAGTCGCGAGACTCGAAGTTTTATGCATAGTTTTTCAATTGCCTCTGTAGAAGAGCAGCATCGATGAGATTATTTCATTGAAAGAAGGTGTGGTGTACAATATCTATTTTGCTGTGTGACCACCGGTTAGAAAGAACGGGACGTCGTTGCCGTCACCTGAGAATCCTCTTATATTTCAAACCACACGATCTTCAGTGTGGCACTTGTGGATCTTTTCTTGTTATTCTCACTAACATTCTTATGCTCGAGGCTAGTGACGAAAAAAAAACAGCCGATTGACCCGAGTGTCTCGACGATCTTTCACGGCGCGACTCTCGGATCACGTCTCACCGTTTCACGTTAAGTCATTTTGCAATTTTGCACGATCTACTTCTGTCTCATTGTGGAACGATCGCTTTGTAGCTTCTTTTGTCACCTTGTCCTCGATATATTTCGTTTTCTATAGATCACCATTGCTTCGGCATTTTCAAATTGCAGTAGATCAAAAATAGTTGCAAATGACAATATTATATTTTACACATTTGGTCTCTGAGATTTTCAACGTCCGGAAAATAATATGTGAATGGGAAGTAGCCAAAGGATTGAAGGAATGAAGAAATAATAAGTGCACCGGAAGCATTTGATGCACAATGCACTCGAGGGAGTTCAAAAGCAAAGCGCGCGAGTCTGTAACATTAATTTGCATTGCGAATCAGACCGAAGATCGGTCTCGTCCATGTATTATATACTTACATACGTAAGACGGATGATCGTTAGAGTATTCCGTTAGATTGCACTGAGCCGTGCGAACGTTCAACTCCTCCGCGCATAATGCACATAGTATACACAAATACCCATCCATATAAGTATATATGAAAGAATATTATTTAATATGCAGCTGTTAATGTTACTTTTCGTGAGTTAACTGTGATCTTGGAGAATTAACATCGATATAAATGCATACACATATGTAATAACAGCAACAGATCGCGTGTTCACAGTCTTTTTCGTATATCCCAATGAATATACCCCCGTAAATCTCTCTACTGCTCGCTCACGATATTTCTACGATAAATAGACACGGTGCATCACTTGCTCGTCATTTTATCCGTATCCGTATTCAATAAAAAATTTATGGGCCTTATGAACGTTGTATCGAACTTTTCAAAAAAATTATCCGACTTTGAGGTGAATTCGCTGCCGTACACTAGTCGAATGAATTCCCAATTTTTTCTATAGATGTAATAAAAATAGAGGATACACGGAGAGAAATTTATATCAAAAATTATTATGCCACCATAGTTCCCTGGTGACATATCGTCCCTCTGAGAAATTTGAGCAAAAACATAGTAATTTTTCATCTGAAATTGGCCAAAAATGTCAAATTTCCGCTATTTCCGATAGAATTTGAATAAAAATTACTACGTTTTTGCTAAAATTTCTCAGAGTCACGATATGTGGCATAGTCATTTTGTGATTATGGTCGCATAGTAATTTTTGACATAAATTTCTCTCCGTGTACTTTTAATCGTATGAAAACATAACACGCATTCGACTAGTGTTGACTCCTTCAACGCGAATAACATTGTACAATTCTACAATTATTAAAAAGTTTTTAAACAGTTTGATAATATTTGATTTTGTAACAACGTCGAGTGAATTTTTTTTCACGAGCTACTACAGTATTTTTTACAGAATTGCATAGTGGATTTTTTCCATACAGTAAAATCGGTGCTTATCATTCCTGTTCGTTCTACCGTCTCTGCTCGAATTTTTATTCACTCGCGACAATAACCAGAATAAGGAAAAAACGACAACTGAACGATCGTATCCGCGGAAAGATCTCGGGCGACCTCACAAATCGGCAAGTTCGAAAGGTGCGGCTATCGTTTCCTAATCCGATGAATGTTATATATGGAGGGAAGCAATTAATTAAACGAAATAGGTCGACGGATTGACTTTCGGGCGTGCCATCGGCAACTCGGTAACAAATTTTATATATTTCCAATGTGTATATACGCGAGTATATATCTTTGTCGATGATGTAAGAAGAAAAGCACCGCCGTCCGCGAAACGACCTTGCGTGCAAGCACGGCCCATCTTGATGCACGTACAGCGGGTACGATATGGCGTACCAAGAATAATATCGCGTTCCCTGTTTTATCGACTTACTCGTAAAACTTTTTAGAAGCGTAGCTTACACACGAAGAGAATAAAAACTGAAAAATTATCGTTACAGCAACAGGGCTGGGGGCCGGAGATTGACTTCTAAGTGATTTTTACTGAGAAAAGTTTAAATGTAAATGACGAAAAATTAAAATTTTGTACAGCGTCAAAAGAAATTTTAACTTATCTCCATGAAAATGTTTTGCTTATTATGACGAGAAAGCCAAAAAATGTTCGACATATTTGTTCAGACAAGTTTCATAATCTTATTTTTCAAATAACTTTTATAATCTCGGAAATCTTGGATAGAATTAGGCCCATCGACAGCGTCGATGAAAAAAACTTTTCTTCAGAACTTCCCATTCAGGTTTTTCTTCTTTATGAAACAACTGCATGTATTTTTTTAAATTCAAGTCCAATGAGTAAAGTTTAATTGTCAGTCGAAAAAAGCCCACGAATGGTTCGTGAAATCATTATATCTGGGACACGAGGGTTTATTATATGAGCACATGAAAATACTATCGATCGACAATTTTGTCGTTCTCCACGCTCGGGCATTGCAACGGAAGTTCCTGGAAGAGATTTGCATTCCCCTGGTGAACTGCGTCGTGAGGTCTATTATGCCACAACACCCTTGTACGATCTCTCGGCGAATCGGACGTTCGGCTGGCTACTTTTCTGCGGGAGAAACAAAGACAGCGAGAATGGGAGAGAGCGTGTGTTGCGAGCGTTTCGAAAGGGGTGCTTTTTATGGCGAGGTGGGGCGTTCACCAGAGCGTGGGCCGCTCACGCGGGGATGTTGAAGCAATAGGGTTGCCAGCACCCCCATGTGGCGCAGTCGCATCTTATGAATATATGTATATATACATAGATGTTTATACCTCCATGTACTGCTTTATGTATATATGTAACTAAAACCTACCCTCTCTTGAGGGCGCCCACGACGTGCACCCGAGGCAAAGAACTCCCCCACGCTTTTCAGTCGCAATCGGACTCTGGTGGTTGCCGGATCACTCTGATCCAACTTGACGTAAGACCAGACCTTTTTCTTTCTTTTATCGTTCTTTTTTTTTGTTTGTTTGTGGGAACATCAAGAAAACGAAACATCGTAAAGCCTAAACAAGTTCCAACGGCGACCCTCGCGCAATCTGCTTTTTTTCGTCGAGTCACTGATTAGAGAAGCGCTTTTTTCTTTACGTCGAACGTTTTTAACGAATCCTAACAAGTGCTCGTTCTTACGCTAAGTCCAGAACATCGGCTGCCGCTTGAATTCGTTCTGGTTCACAGAAAATACACTAGAAATTCGTATTGTTCTTTATTTCATTCGCTTTTCACGATAATTGTTAATACTTTTGCAGAAGTGTTGCGCGATTCATGTGTGCACTCGTGTGATCGATCGGGTAGGCTTACGATTATTTTAAGGGCTTGACAACTTTCAGCATTTTTTGTAAGGTTCTTCACAAATATTTTTTCCTTAGAATCGTTCAATTGAAATTTTCAAGATTTTTTATCTCATCTTTCGCATTACGTTTTATCAGTTTCCTGAAAGCTGTTTTTTTATCGGTTTGTTTCGTGGTAAAAAATTGTATCACTGTGTAAAGGTAATTTCTTAATACAACATTCTACCAAGTTACTCGGGGCGCGAAAAATAATTCTCAGAATGATTGCAAAAGTTGGTCTTTTTTTGTTCTCTGTAATTCAAATTTTCCGCCGTAATCAGGGAGCATGGCCGAAACGGTGAATTGAACACGTTACGAGGACGGAAGGGCAAAGCGACGAATCACGATACACCGGGCAGGAGTCGCGACGCGGGCTGGTTTTCAACCGGCGGAGCGCACACACCACCGGGTCAATATCGTATGTTCGGTAACACAGCCGGTAGGAGAGGCCAGTTTAGTTGGTGCGGTTCATGTGGCCGGACACGAAACAGCCCTTCGGTTCCCTTTTTTTTTTATTATAAAAATTCCATTCACTTCGTCCCCTCCGTGCTACCGGGTAGCCTTAAGCGCTTGTTGTCATTTTCGGATTTCAATCGCGTTCTTGACACATCGGTGTAAAAGTGAACTGCGATATTTTTATCAGCTGTTCGAAATTGTATTGAAATTCGTTTTTTCATTTTTTTTTTAAATTTGTGCTATAACGTTTTTTTTTATTTTACGTCACAAGTTGGCATGTAAGTAATTGATCGAAAGGAATTTTGTTTAAGTAGACAATGTGAACATTAATTTCATTTTTTATTCATTATTATCGTTGGCGAAGAATGAAATAATTTCTACAGTTCGTCACATGCAGATAATTTGAGGTTTTGCTGATTTATTTTCAAACTTCATTGCTGTCCGTACCGTTAGTTTCCATATTCATCGTTTAATTTACTTTTCGTAAGCAGAAAACTTTTTCATTTGCCGTGGTCGTGATTGAAAAAAAATTCACTATCGATTCCATCGATGAGTTTACGTCAAAAATTAGACGGCTCTAAGAAGTTTTATCTCCTTTCCAAGTAGTCGTACAGTACCGACGACCAAGACGGGTGTCCGAAAAAAAGCGCAAAGAAAGAGCCTTCCCGTTCGCTCGAGCTCTCCTCGTAATAAACTTTGCTTGAGCAAGGTGAGTTTCGCACTCGCGGCGAGATCACCGTTTGCTCGAGCACTTTCCCTCTCAAAGATCGTTCCCTTGGCTGGAGCGCGTGCAAGGAACATCTTCCACCGTCACTTCGACAATCTCAAGAACGAGCGAGGGCACACATCTAGACGATCTTCGGACTACCCTGGAATACTGCCGAGTTCTCGTAATGGCTCTCCGACGCTTACCCTCTGTTGCCTTCCTTCGAGCTCATCATCGGACCCCGCGCTCCGCTGTCCCTTCTCTCACACACAAACTGCACATCATCCAGAGACTACCATGAAATCCGGAGGATTTCAGTTCTGTGTTAAAAGCGGTTGGCATAGCCGTGAAATGCAACTAATTTACTCGGCGATGTTGAACCAGGTTTTCGAATAACTCCAATCTTCAAGCTCAATTTTCCTTAGAAAAGCTGCTTCGACATCCCGAACACCACAAATATTACAAGTAGACAAAAAATAAATCATTCCCAATTCTCCAGGCGTGTAAGAGAAATATTTACTATTTGTTGGTGAATTGCGATGGTACTGGCGGGTCTTGGCACTGGAAGAATTCACAGATGTGCTTTATATATAATCGTGGATCTTGCAATGCCATCACTTGCTTGACGCCACTACAGCGTGTGATAAAACGAAATCAAACGATTCTCCTTACGGTCTCCATTGGTATGGAACATTCGGCACGTAGTAGACATAAACATTTCTAGTCTAAGTAAAAAATAAATATATTCCTGATGCAAACAAGTATCAGAATGATGTAAACCTCAATGATGAATAAATATTACTGTACGATCGTGACAACGAAATTCAATTTTTTATGTTATTTCACCTAAAAAACGAATGCAATCGAAAAAATTTAGAGCTATTAATAATCTTGCGAACCAGTTTAGTATTTAAAAGAAAGACGCAAACTACTCGATTGCAAAATGGTCTAGATGCTTTATCGTCATTTCGTGGAGAACGATTATAAACAAATTTACTAGTTACAACGTTTTGTAAGTCGACTGGTAAAACCCACCAATTTGAAAGCACGTTGGAACGTGTATACCTCCGTTTCATACGGATATAAAACGTCTACTTCTGCTCTGGTAAGGAAAATAAATTGAAAAAAAAAGTCAAAACCAGCATAGGATTGAGGCGGAAGATATGCAGTCTACGCGGGCGCCCATATTTTCACGGAGTCGTGCACCTGTCGCAGATAACGTGACTAGGCAGGACGCACGCGTTGCCACACACATTCACTAATACATTCGAAAATCATTCGAATTCATATGCAGAAAACAAAAGACTGTAACGCAAATCATGCACTAACCAGAATTGTGCTAGTTAGGCCCTTTTGTTCGTCAATAGTCAACGTACACCGCACACACGTTAAACTTTTGGCATATGTCTTTGCTTCCTTGCTCCCTTTCCATTCCTCAAAATCGACACACTCACTCTCGCACTTTCTCAAACCTTCAAACTACAACAGCTGTTCGGCTATGAAGGTTTACTCTTCTGAAGAAAATGGACATGCAGAGCTCAATTACGTATTCGACGACTGCAAAATTAGAGAAAAAAATTCTGAATTCTTTTTGCGTACCTGGAAACGCAAGAGTCAACAAAGCAATTGGCCAGCGATTAGAGAATTAACTGGATGTCATGGTAACGAAGCTTATTTGAATCACGTGCTAGCACGTGTATCATCGAGTCTATGTGAACTCTCATTTCACACTTTTATCTAACATCGTTTTTAACTTGAATGCTTCTCATTCGTGAAGCCAATATTTTAACAACTCCATTGTGTCGAATCCACTTCTTGCCAAAAATTGTGTTTGTGCCCTTTTCACGCAATAACCACTGAATCAATTTTGGCGGATCTTCAACAGGAATGAAGCTTATGAATTAAAATATGTTTGAGGCTGTATTGCATTCCGATAATTTTCCTTTTTTGGGAACCCGAACCAAAAAATCACATTTTTCGTCATATTTTCTGAATCCAAAGTTCACAAGCAACTAAAAAACGATAATAAATCAAAAATCGATAATTATCAATTCAAAGATTGTACGAAAACGAAGATAATGAGCGCCAGCTGGAGTGTCAGTTTGAAAAAAAAAGTTATAGCGGTTTTCCTAAAATTAAAGTTTACAAAATTTCGAAAAAAAATTTCAACTTTTTATATTAAGCTAGCTGTACCCTCGTACAGTCGGTATGCAATAGAAGTTTATTCGCTGCGACTCAACAAGATCACACAAGCCTACGGTGACTGTGTTTGTGATCAAATTCGAAGCAAACGATGCAAGTCCCATGCATTTGGAAAAGAAGAATAGCATTTTTCGAGAAGCCAGATTCAAAAGCATCTGCTCGAAGCGACTTATGAACTGTATAGATTGAAGGAAACTAAGGTTGAAAAATAGAGTACCTGTGACTTGGAGGAAAGAAAATAAAAAAATTCTACCGTCCGGAAGTTCCAGGTACGAGCAGGTACGAGCTGCGGGGCGATTGTCTCAGATGATGATGAGCCTCGTTCCATGCGGCGTTATGCTTCAAAGACTTTCTAGAAGTGATGCATCGATATATATATATATATACATGTAGCTAGTAGAAATTAGTCTCGATGTGAAGAGGAAAGACAAAGAAGGGCTCCAATGGCGTTTGCCTTCTTACTATTATTATACCCGATGGTCGTTGCTGTCTTCGTCGAAGGGATTTAGAGAGGAAAAGTAATTTCGATCTGGGAGAAATTTTCTGCCGCTGGTCATCGGTTCGTTGTTCGAGACGAAGTCTGATCACAAACTTCTGATTAGTTTCCATATTGCGCATAAAAAAACAACGTCGTGCGAAGCATTCGAAATGCATCTTCTCACATTTCAATAACGATTGCAACGTGTGCCCTTTATTTACGTTGCTGTTTACTCAAAAGGTAAATGCAACTAGAACTGCATAATTTCGTTTACAAAAACATAGAACAAAACCTGAAAAACTGAATTCTATAGGATGACGAAAAGTTTCTTCCTATATGAAAGACGAGATGCGACGTCGTTTGCGATTATCCTTATTTCGTCCGAGGGGATTGCACATGGACTCGTTAGACGTTACATAAAATAGTATCAAGGATAATCGGTCGTAGGAAGAATTGGCGTTGGGGAAAAGCGTCGATCGCCCAGAGTCCTTAGCAAGGATACATCACAGAAACGTTCCCTCATACAGCAACAAAATATATATAGGTAAAATTGCATTCGATGGCGTAGCTCCTGAAACGTGGCGTTAATTCCACCTTAGAGCCGAATAACACCCTCACTACACAGAACGTACATCGTTACGCATACGTTTCTCTGTTTAATGTATGTACATTTAAATATGTAAGAACCCTTGGATTTGTATATTTATATATGTATATATAGGGTGTATAGTTCGCCACGATAACGGAACCGGAAGCTCGCGGGGCTCGAGGTATTTATCGAGCGCGTTGCCATGCCAGCCCCACGTGTACAACACAGGGTTACGTTCAACAAACGCCCGACGCCATTGATCATCTACACATAAATTTGCGTGTCCACCTGTGCTCACCTGCGGGTTCGCGGGTGTCGACGATCCAAGCTTCGCTTCTATTTGAGCCTCTATGTTAACTATATAGGCTCGTACATATATGTACATCTATATCGACGTATATAGGCTATATACAAAATACGTATATAGGCAAATGTGGACTATAAGTACTCTTCCTATTTCTGACGCTCTTTTCCGCATGCCACACACACACACACACACACGTAGTCAAATACACACTCGATGGAACATCGTTTCTCTGTTATTATTCATATGTGTACTCGTTGAATAATCGAGAAGGATGACCGGTTAGGGAGGTCGTCGCAACCCCATTTCCTGCCACCGCAACCCCCACGTATACCTGACCCGCTGCGGTAATGACTCTGATAGCAGCCCCCTTCCCCTTCTCTCTACCTCCTGCTGTCATTGTCACATCATTTTCATTTCTATGCAGCCATGCTCACCGATCATTCATTCATTATTTTATAATCGCGTCGGAAAATCCACAAATCAATTGAGTTTACCGAATAAAGTTTTGTTGCGGTAATATTTGATCGTGCGGTGTTAAATATCCTCGAGTTGAACAAAAATTTAAATGTTTTATTTTATCCTGCTCTGAATGAAAAGAAATGAATGATTTCGTGCGTGTATTTCGATTACAGAGCGTTCAAACCGATCCCATAAAGCAATGTAAAGAAATGAAACTTTTGTTCGAACTTTGGCAATTTCCAGAATTGCGAGACAGGATCGCTGAGCTCACTATAGAATGAACAAAGCAAACAAGACATACAAACGTCCCCAGACAAAGTGTTTTTTGGTTCATTATTCAGGTTGTATTTTCACTGTGGGCATGTATATATAGGACCATCAGAGAGTCCTCCATTTTTCTATGCACGGGTATAAAAAGTTGCGGGTGTATACGTGCATGTATGTATGTTGGCTCTCCGTGTTCCCCTGCTGGACGTCACGATGACTGATCGTAGTTTTGCTAATCGCGTGTACTTTATACGATACAGTTGTGTGCTGAGATCTCAGGATCCGATTTGACAGTTTATTATTCTTATTTTTTTACTATATTGCTATAATCATTAGATCATTATCTATTCGCAATCGCACGAAGCTTTTGTTGTTTGGTACATCAAGGGTGTTCCAATTATTACGTTTCTTTCTCGCGTCGATTTATCTTGAAAAAAATCAACCAACCAATTTGTAAACAGTTTGTAAGAAATATCACTCCAATTTGTTGGTTTTGGCTCGTTGGAACTTACAACAATTTTTATAAATGGGTAGAAGTAATTGAACAAAAAATTGAATCATTGTTTTTTGTACTCAATCCTAACGATATGGTGAACTTTACATAAAGACCGTAGTCGCAACGTCCTTGGAAACCGATTTGAAAACGAGTTACGCGATCACGCGTCCGTACTTCCGGTTTGTTTTAACTCGCTATGCGGTCTTTGCGTTTCCACCTTTCATTCATTCTTCCAGCCCGATTCCTCCCCTCCTTTAATCTGTCGTAGAATAGAGCACGCGTTCGAGTTTATGTACAACTATGTGTGGACGAAGAACTCCTTCACGAGGAGTAAACGTGGATATAATGCATTTCTTTTGTATCATATGTATTACGTGTCGGTATGCGGCTGAGAGTACTTCTTTTCATAAATACCTAACGCGATTCGGATCGCCAGAATGTTCAGAGCAATAAAAGTCGCTTAGGAACGATAAAACAATTTTATCCATTTGTAATTTTGCTCCATATTAATCCTTCAAAGAACAACGTTCATTATATAGTCAAAGTGATTAATATCAAATTAGTATTTGATAAGATTACGTTCGGATAACTGGAAGTTACGAAATTTTTTGTTTCAATTTATTCGAACGAATCATAAGGAAAAAATGTATTAACCCTCCATGGTCACCAAGGGTCAAGATGACCCCAAACGCCACGTTCAGGCAGAATTACTAAAAGTTATCGGCGCCCAAGACGGTTTGCATGATCTCCAACGGTGCTTTGGGGTGCTCGAAGAAATTTTTTTTTACACATTGCGTTGCTATTATTGTTTGCCTTTTTGAAAATTGAATAAAAAATTTTTGGCACCATATATTCTCATTCTGAAAGGTTCAAACTAATATCCTGAATTTTGATGTGTCGTTCATAACGATACCGGCAATGCGGTACGCGTTCAAACATGACCGGGGTCATTCTGACCCCGTGTGACCAGCGCGTTATTTCTGGATCATGCAAACTCGAAGGGTCAAAGAGCTTTCAAAATTCAACCTTACGGAGTAACAAACGCCCAAAATAAAAATGTGCACCATCGATTTCATCGTGCATAGTTTTGAATGATTTTGTGTGACGGATTGAAAAATTCTCGAGAAAGTTTCGCGAAGAGTTTGGCGAGATCGCGGAAGATCAAGATTTATCTACGAGCTGTTTACGAGGGCTCCTGCACATATTCTCATCCTTCTTCCTTTTCCTTTTTCCGTATACTCCATAGGATACTAAGTTACAGAAATGTACAGCCAAGTTTTCTCTCATATACACGTATATTCTTACACCAGAGAGGGTACACGTTAATAAGCTTAAGTGAGCCCCCGGAGGTTAACCCTCCGACACTTCAAAGCGACCATAAAAATATAGACATACATGCTGCTGGTTTTTCTTACAAGTAAGCATGAGCTGGAAACAGAACTTCTCATGCGAACTTTCTCTGCTTTCTCCAGAAATACACAAATCTAAACAAACAGTTTGGTCAAAATTTACAAACTGATGTGTAAACTTGTCTAAGCATTAATTGATATAATCGACACACTTTTTTTCTGTGTATGTGTATTATACACGAATGTCTGGATAGGCGTTTCAACAAAAAAGTTGGCCTAACGAAAATGGCTATCAATCATTACAGCCACAGCGTCACACACATAGATAAATACCCCATACCTGGCTTATGCTGAAATCTATAAATATATATAGAAGTACGTATATGCATACAACAACGTACGTTTGTTAAACTTGCGAGGATTAGAACCCTGCGGTATAGACGGAGAGAAATCCTTTCGAGGGATCTCGAAATTTCGTGACGATAAAACTCGTAGACACCTTGCCAATTTATTTATTTCTGTCGAGCTGAGTGAATCGATGAAGCGTCGTGAAATATGAGGCGAAAAGGTCTCGTCTATATGGAAAAAATGCCACGAGCGAGAATTTCGTGAGTTTTATCATTAACGACGAAATACATTGGATTCTTGATTTGTAAGTCTGCGCAGCTTTCCGATGCTCATACACGAGAAGATATAAAAAATAGCAATAAACTAAAACAGCAAACTTGGAAGAGAAAAATGGAATATAGTGAAATTCTTGAACGAATTAATTGTAAAGTGATTAATTTATAATATTGATCGTATTTCGTATTAATTATTAGATTATTATCAGAAAATAATCGTTCACCCTAGAACGGTAACTTTATTTTTTTTTTACCTGTTTCAGTAAGCTGGGGTCATAAATGATCCCCATTTTGAAGAATTCATTATACACCAGTAAAATTTGACGAAGAGGGTTCAACTTGGGCTCATTTGTTTCGATTTTTTCAGACAGGATCATTTCTGAAGTCGCTTGGGGTCGTTTTAGACCCCAGGTTAGTGTTTTAGGGTTAATCGGCTAAATTATGACGACAATCCGAGTTAAGAGACAATACAAAACATATAGAAGAATCGACATGAATGTAATTTTGATTGAGCGTTATTTCTCCTCGGTTTCGATTGTCTCTATATAGTCAGAAGCAGCTCACATATCGGCTGGGGTAGCGAGTGAAGGCTCGTCACAGGTGAAAATCAGAAATAACGTACGTTCTCATACATAGTAGGTATGTAAAGAGTGCACGCCTGAACAAACTGCGAAAGGCCATCGACGTTTGTTGAGCAAACGCGAACGTCATTCCCGTTGGAAGAACGTCTCACGAAGACCCGAAAAAAAGAGAAAAAAGTAAAATAAAACAAGCAAGGTCTCATTGGACCCTGGTACGTTCGTCGTAGTTCCTCGTCGTCAAGCTCCCAAGAATATTTCGTTCGATCGATACGATACGAATTGCAGTATATTATCGAACAACTGAAACTCTGGGTTTTTTTCCCTCTTGTTGATGGGACAAATTAACAATTCCAGCATAATATGCGTGTCGAGTGTCACGTTCGATCTCCACTCCCTTCAGCTTATTTGTCAGTTCTCGAAAGAAAACTTCTGGCGATAAGGGTTGTTTTAAAATTACGTTCGCGTATATGGCAGACGAGCATCTTGAAACTGTTGGGTCTGGGAATGGAAAGTTCTTATACGTATATTTTTTCTATTGGCGCCGCAGTAATTGGCCGTCGTACTTGGTGAACTCTAAGAACTCTTGGTACAAGAGCACCTGGAATCTTTGGTACATTTGCTCGTGCTCGGAATGCCAATGACTATATCCGATGGAGGTCAATCGCTAGCTCGTGGTGTGCAATCGCGTAGATGGAGGTGCGTGCAACGGTGCTTTCATACACGCGGTGAAATTCGTGTTGCATAATTTGACAGAGTCGGGAAGTAACCCTTGCCGCGATCGTGGATTATTAACTCCAAAGGGCTCGGATTGGCGTCTCAACCCTTACTCATTATGATCATCGCCCTTGGAATCGCTCGGAGAGATATACGAGAAGTAACATTTTGTATTCTGTATACAATTGACATTTTTAAATGCGGTTCCTTAACGTGTTTTGTTTCGATCTTCTGCAGTGTTGAGGGACGACATTATTGCTCAATATTAAACGCGACTGTCGATCTTGGCAGTTTCTAGGCTCACACGCACATAATTGAAAAACGAGCGATCTGATTGACATCTTTAGCTTGAATCGTTGGAAAATCAACTCTTTTGTATTATCGATGATTGCAAGCGAGACACGTGACAGCAAAGAGACTGTGAGATATAAACGAGACTCACGAGCATTAACAAGAGTTGCTGGTACCCCATAGAAAATGCTAGGTATATGTGTGTATATATATAACGAAGGCAGGTTCGTTTCCAGTCAGGAGTTTGCTATCTAGAGTGGTGGCACGACTTATAGTACATTTAACGTGTATACATACCATACGCCCCCTGTACGGGCAAACTATTGATCCGTGAGTAGTCACGCGATTCCCTCGTAGAACGCCACTCAAATTCTTTTTTTCCTCGTTGTTTTTTTTCCCCTACCTCGCTTTGACTTCCAGCATTTTTTTTGGCCAACCCCTGCCGGTCACTGCCACGCCATGCTGACTTTCGTAGACGTAATGTACACAGACTCGAAGTTTCTTCGCATTGGCCAACCCTCCCAGAACTATATGACTCGATGTATATACAGCGCACTATTTGTTACCTTGTATATGCGGTATACCATCGACGGTGGTTCGCCCTTCACCAACTATTTCTGCGATGTAACGACTGGCGTTGAATCCTCGACAATTACTCCATTTAAAAAATTGCTCGACTATTTAAAGTTGAGCACTTTACTCTGATTGGGAAGCCGATTGTACGAGCAATTACAAATATTTAGATTTTCTTTTTTTTTCCATTTTCTCCAAATATGAGAGTTACAAATAAATTACAGTCTCGCGGAGTTTTTTTCAATGAAAAAGTAAAATGACTCATTTCCAACTATAGTTGCAGAGGTCGATAGGAATTTAATCGCAGTGAAAACTCGCGAGGACCGAAATACATAGAGGAAGGTGAGGATCGAGGGGTTACGGATGATAAAACGCACGCATCTACCGAGATCCAATTAGGCCTCTAGCCGGACAAACAGGAAGCAGGCCGGACGGACATTGTGGACAGAGTCGAAGGGAGACAGAGTGAGAAAGGGCAATTGAGAGGGTTGTCGAGGTTGCAGGGGTTGGAAAAGGATGAGCCAGGGAAATGAACGAAAAAATAAAGATAGACTGGCCGAGGCAATATCAGACCACACTGAAAACCCGATTTTGTTGAAAAGCTCGAAATTTGGTTCCCGCTTCCAAATTATATTGTTAAATACGGCGAACTAAGTCATAATTGAAATAATACAGAATGTTTGGTTGATTTCATGAACAAATATTTAGGNAATAGTTGGATTAACAAAATTGTGGACCTACAAAATGAATTTAGTTGATGCGACCAGATCGGGTTTTCAGTGCAGGAATAACCTCACCTTTATTTCATTTCTCCTATGCTGGGTAGATATATGAATGCGTGTCAGCATGCGGCTATGTATAAGTGAGAGTTTGTACACTTTCTAGTCATTCTCGTTCACCATACTACGACGAACCATCACCATCAGCTACCCCCTTAACTCACTCCATTTCCCTCGCTTTTATCACCTGCCGTCACCACCTATCGGCAAGAGACGGCTCGTGGTGAGTTTTCTCGCGAAGGCAAAAGCCCCGGGTCTACATGCACGCCGCGCCTGCTTGGGAAGGCCTTATCGGTAATGGTCCTATTTTTGGAATCTCCGCCCATTCTTCGCGTGACCCACCTATACGTCCATCTTATACCATTTTCAAGCATGTAGCTATCGACGTACGTACCGGGTGAAAAATAAACCCAAGACGATGTTTCATCGGCGCCCATATCGACCGTTATATAAATGCATATACGTCCGCGTTGAATGATACACGGAGATTGGCTCTTAGTGAGCCCTCGTCATAAGGACTCTAAATATTTTCGGCATAAGTTTATTTTATTTCAAATGCCATTTTTTCAAGCTGATGACAAATTTTTCAGGGTTTATCTTTATGATTTTCAAAATTGAATGGCGTGTCTATGGTACCGGATAGAAATTTCAAAACAGCCGAGAGGTATGTGGGGAATCTTTTGGTTTTCAAGGGTGTCAATGTGCCAATGACTAGGAGTCTTCGTGCGAATGTAAAAAGAGTGAATAGCATGCCACATGAACAAAGTTTACTTCCACCTCAGTAAGGGTTGTTGCAGCCGCCCCAATGGACAAGGATGAGGATAGGTGAGCCCTTCCGTAGAAGGGAGCAGTTCCGTATCCCTTCTAGAATGAAACAGTCAATAACAGGCAAGACCCTTGGATGTGTCGGGGATATTGCAGTAAAACCACCCTCGTAGACGGAAAGATTGAACCAGTGACATGTTGAAACGAGAGCATACACGCCCACACAGTACCCACAACATAAACATTTTCTTTATCATTATTGGAATGTTCCCGTTGAATATGAAATAACTCGTTTTTTATGGGATTCCCTACAACTGTAATCCTCGATTCTTATATGGAATTCTCGTTGGATGAGCCATGAACGAGTTTTGTGATCCAAATGATTTTCATAGATGCCGATAATAATTTTAGAGCGCAGGGATCGTTCGAAATGCTTGCATTCAAACAGCCGATCACTGCCATGTTTCTCACAATGTGGAAGCTACAAATTCGTTTTGCTTCTTTACAGTCTGCGCTGCTGTTACCACAATTTCTGCTTTGGTAATGTCTCGCAGGGGGCTCGTACGTTTGGTTAGCGTGACTTGGCGCCTCAACGATCGATATAGGGCGCAGGGGGTTTCCTTTCTTCGGTTCAAGCGTTCCCAGGTCACGAGAGAATATTACACCCGCTTGTGTATGCTTTTTCGTACGTATACGTGTATGTAAAATACTATACATCGCTAGTTCCGGTCTTCAACTACCATTACTCAGCCGTGGTGCTCTAGGCCCTGGATTTTCGGAAACGTGGGTGCGAATCAGCAAAATCTTGCGGAGAAGAACGGAGGAGCAGGTGAAAATATTACAAGGACGTGACAATGGAAATATCGTTCCGATTCTTAACCTTAGAACGGTAACCTTATTTTTTTTTTTTACCTACTCCGGTAACCTGGGGTCATATATGACCCCAATTTTGAAAAAAATCATATCTCCGGTAAATTTTAACGAAAAGGGTTCAACCTGGGCTCATTCTTTCCGTTTCTCGATGCAGGATCACGCGAGCCTGCGGGGCAATTTAGCTTGAATACAAAAAACTGTTTAAAAATGCGACAAAAGGATAGAAAACGGGAAAACGGGGGAATAAAAGGCGCGGGATTTCATGATTATGTTAAGGGTTGTTTTTGACCTCAGGTTACCGATCTAGGGTTCAGACTCTTGTCTTCGTAGCACCGCGACATTGCGTCGATTACGATCACGTATGCTTCATATACTTCGTTACCTATTGAAAAATCCTCTGCTTTGTTAAAGCTAATTTCTTTTTTAGACCCGTTACAAAAGCGGTGAAAGAGCCCAGGGCTTTTCGCCCCTGTGCATTAGATCGTCCGTTAGTTCATCGTACGTGTGTGCGCCCCCTTCCTTCCGATCTATACCACAGGTCACGCAATAATCACTGCCAACCTCGGGAGATCGTGACGCGGTTCAGAACCTTCGCGCACGATTTCGTTTCGCCCCGTACCATCAGGAAGAGAGAGGAGGAGAAAAAGAGAGAGAGCGATAGATGAAAAGCTCCGGACACCATTCCTTATCATCAGATTTTTATTCCTCCCACTGCTTTGCTTCCTAGTCGATGGTTTTTCTCCGCTCGCCATGTAGTTAATGACTATTACATATTTTAACTCCCTCTCTCGTTTCTTTCACATCGTCAATCTGTCCGAAAGTCGATATTTCTTGGCACCATCAACGCTCGGACTACTATGAACGCTTCAAGTATAATTGTGCTCGAGGTTATTTAGAAACGACGGGGAAGAGGAAAGGCACGAAAGAAAAGGAAATGTGCGCGGGAGCTGGGAAAAAAATGGAAAAAAGACTTGGCAAGATCGCGCGAAGCTTCGTCTCGTCATTTTTATCCGCGTGTACATTTGTGCACGAGTATGTCGTGTGAATATACATACCAGGAAAAAGAGAGAAAATTCTGAAGCTAAAAACCACATGCTTTTGCTCAGTCATTCCCTCGCTTTCCCGCGCAAGTCTCGATCCTCGGTGTTTACACCGCGCACAGCGTTATTACTTCACATGCCTGCTATTTGTTTTTGCCACTTCTGGTCATTTTTTTCTATACCATTTTTCTTTATATTTCCAGGTATATGCACATGCAGGGTACGCGAAGTGTCACTTTGGCACGTTTCGTGAGCTGCCATTTTACTTTCCATGTAAAAAAAAAAGTAATTACCTTTCTTTCACTTCTCGCTGCCACAGCTTTTGTGTCTTTTCACACCCTCGTGAATATTTTTTAAAATATTTATTCATAGATCAATGTGGCCAACATGCAACACGTTTCATTTTATTAACATTTTCGTAAATATAATTTATTCCTTTTTATATTAATTAAGAATCATGTTTAAAGAAAGTCATCGACGCGCTTGTCTGTTTCACTGTGGAAAGGCGGCGGCAGAATTAAAAACACGAAATTGGGACGGCAGCTGTGCGGGGCTAATGGTTCTAACGACTGTATTCCTACAGGCTTGGAAAGAGCTGCCACATAATTTGCTTGCTTATCGGCTGACCCCGTCACTTCGTGTTCCGAGTCACGCCTGCGTAATTTTCCAATGCATTTTATTGTTTTTCCTATACTCGGTTTGGGCATTCCGTGCGGTAAATTGGAAAAAAAAACAAATTCATGGTATTGCAGTTTTTGTATACTCGCGAGAGTTCAGGCAGCATGAACCTCGATTATTTATAACAAGAAAGATTCAGACCGTTCAGCAGTAATCTAATAGATTTTTCGTTGTTCGCCTTACGCGCGGTCGCGCGAGGACATTTTTTCCATTCACGTCTGAAGCGAGTGATCAAGAAATTTTTCAAGCGAAAAATCATTTTCGACTGATCTTTAATGCAATTGCTGCGTCGTGTAGCTATAAAGGGCCACTGCGACTGATGCATTGGAAAAGAGAGAATTCTCGAGGTTTTGCGGTGTCGGGTACCGCGTGCACAGGAGGACGTCAGGCGTGACGCCCACCTGTCCTGACACAGCCTTCGAGGAGTGCTCGCGCTCCGATACTTTTCAGACTTTCTGGATGGTTACTGTCCCTCGAATAAATATATATAGGAACGCATGAAACATGGTGTTCGTAACCACCGGAACGCAGCGCGTCTGCTGTTTCGAGTGCTGCTCTTTGTCCGCGAGTGCGTTTCCTGTGCACGGAAAGAAATTTCGCTGAACGAGACATTTTTTGGTATTTCTCTTGGGCCGCGATTGTTATCCAGGATCAAAAATTTCTTTCTTCGAAGATATGCACTCCTACATCTCGAGGCTCGTATTGTGGTTAAAGTTCCATGCGGCAGATAAGCATTTGATAGATTACTCTCCACCAAAGTTTGTGCAGCGAATGAAATATTTAACTTTTGCAGCACTGAAGTGCAAGTGAAGGAGAGAAAACAATGGTAATATATAAACGAGTTCGGGCTGAGGCCTTCTCGTCTATTACCCGCGGGCTCCGCATTGCAGAGAAAAAAGTATTTTCTCTCTCTGATATTATCCTTGACCAATCGGCCAAAGGATCTCTCGCTTTGAAAAGCGTCCGTCCTATGTATATTCGTCAGGCAGAGTGTATATGTGCGAAGCACGCGACCAAGTATACACGTTAAGCATAGAGTGCGGTTTATACCTTGTGCACAACCCAGTTTGCTCGTGCTTCGAACTCTACGCTCGTTTTGCAAAGAGTATATACAGGCGATGGCGAAGTTTAACGTCAGCGGGCTTTTCCCTCTTGTATTATACAGTATCGTGCAGTACGCTACAACACTTGAGTAACAAGGTACCAGGAACCCTATCTTCGCCCTGATGCACTAACAGAACGTCCGTCGGTGCTTGCGTTGGGAGAATACGATAAACGAGTTTTTTGGTGCTTCGTGAAAAACTACGCCGAGAAAAACGAATTCCTACGGGTTGGAATTCCCGTCTGGGAGACACTAACATGCAAATTTTGACAACTTTTCTAGAAAGTGAAGAGGAGGTACAGACTCATACACAATATCTTACAAAATTTGCACAAATTACTGCGTTCAGCCGATTTTTCGAAAAACTTAGATTTTCGTAAGAATTCGAAAAATCATGAAATTCAGACCGTTCAACCGATATTTTTCAAATTCAATATGAAATTGCTAGCGACATGTCTCGCGAAACATTGAAAGTATTTTAATGAGAGGTAATTGGGTTTTCACAATTCTGCACTAGATTGAATGGTATAAATGCCAATAACAAAGTTGCGGCTACTTGTGTGCAAGCTGTGAAAAGTTTATCGAGTTTTCATTTGAAGAAACAAAATGCATCAGTTATAAATGCACCTCGCACGAATGTAGGCGATCTGACAAAAATATTGATAACTTCGAACGCTTACTCATATACTCTTCGACGCAGTTTCTTCCTAGTAAAATATAAACATGCACACATTCGTGAGCGACTGCCGGTCGCCGATTGTACCGGTTGGTAGGATTAGCCGCCAGTTACCGCCGCATTGCTGGCGCAGCGCCCTGACCTCAAAACACTGCGAACAGATCGATAGAAAACTTCCTTCCGCCGTTTCTACGACCCCTCCGGCTTGCCGAGGTATACACCGATGTCGGTAAAATGCCACTGAGAGTTATAAACAATATGATTATTGAACCGTGTACTGAAAAAGTTCAAAATCACAGTTTATTCTGCATGGAAGAGAATGTCAGTTTTATGTGAATTTTCGAAAACTCAAAATATTGCGATAATTAATTATTTTTCTGTCAATTTAAGATGAAAATTTATTTCACAGTGCGTTCAGTTTACAAAAAGGCATAAACACAAACATGTAAGCCACGATGCATTGCGATCGTTGGGGTAACGGAATGATTGTTCAAGATTCGACGTCTATATACGGTGCTGGTGTGTTTTAGGTCCAACCGAGCCAACGAGATTCGCGCACGCGATTGCGAGCAAAATGATTATCCGGTCACGTCGACTCTTGTATACCTGGACCGCGTTTATCCTTATTTTGTTCTTTCGAATCAACGTACTGACTTGGAGGATAACCGGGGTGTGAAAATGGCCCAAGAGCACTTTCGCACGACCGCGGGATAGTCCGAGAAACGCATCCAGCTCCTGAATATCTTTTCCGGTTCGTTTTTGTTGTTTTCGCGCTGTTTCTCTTGATCGTCAACTTTCCAGGCATCAACGTAGTAAAAATCACGAATCTAGAATTATGACCGTTTCGAAAATACGGTCGAATTGAAAGAAATTAAAAAAAGACATCACATCACCTTCGCAACGATCTTTGGGGACTTTGTGAATACCACGTCACAACTTTTTTGACATTTTCACACTGATAATTCGTTCCTTGCTCTATAGCCTTTTCTATACTCTTTTATTATACATCCTATCAGCCAGACGTCACTCTTATGTTCATTTATATACACGTATAATAAAGATCGAGATGGAAGGCTAATGCGACTGGCATTTAAACGACGAGGGACGACAGGAGAGAATATCGGAGGGGCGAAGCAGCGAAGCGACGAAGCCCTTTCCGGTGTCCTCTTCCTCTTTTTCTCCTTCTCCCTCAGAATTCCGAACACGAGACCATCGTCGTGAACCTGTAATTTGTAACCCTCGAATTGTGCCCTCGTTTCGTAACATTTCTCTCTGCTCTTTTTTATCATCACTCCAGCTGCAAAGTTATTCCTGGTTGTACAACAACTTTATTAATTTTTTTTGTTCCTAAGGAATTGAGCAACCGACTATTCAAGGAGCAGAGTATGGAAAACGTCCATTAGTTGTACGCGGTATAGAGATAAACCGGACGTCGTGTCGGTCTCGCGAATACTTTTTGCAAATTTTCACAATTATCTTAATTCGCTCATCATAGTGAAAAAATACGGCTCCGTAAATATAACCAAATGAGTTCCGTTTTCTGCGGCATTTTACAGTCGGTCTTTTGTTCGTATACCGCAAAATTAAATTCCGTGAAATAGCCACGTTTCAATATTACGTAGATGCGGACTCTGTCAGCCATTCAACTCAATAAAGAAAATGCTTTTTTCGTCACGGAGTAATGCTCGGGTACCTGCCTGTTCCTCCTGGTACCGCATATTCGATACTCAACTAATGTGTGCAGACCGACCAACTACTTGATGCAACCTCTTTGATCGAAGCAGATCAGCAGCAATCTGTCATGTGGTCATGGGCTCAGCGATCGTCCCAACGCATTCGAAAATTAAATGAGAAGTGGACAAATTTTACAACCAGGACGAAAAGTTTAAGAGAATTGCAAAGTGTTACTGACAATTCTGAAAGATCCACTTCCTTTGTGAGCAGACGAAAATAAAAACAAGTCGCTTACCATAAATGAGAACATCCATTTTTGGCCGTCCCAGTAAAAACACGAAAAAAAACATGAAAAAAACGAGTGTGATACAAGAGCACGCTTCTCGGGTTCGTTGGAGGACCTTCGCTCACAGGCGTACAAAGATTAATTTTAATTAATGCGCGGCCCGTACTAACCTCGACTCTTTACACTCTATATCACGTGATAGCGAGTGTGTCGTGAGGCTAATTGTACTCGAAAAACCGCGCGCGTCTCGGGCAATATAAAAGGGTGAGTAAAACAAGTTGGCTCTCTTCAAAAAGAGTTTCTGGAAGGGCATCACGTCTGGATGCGCAAAATTCATTTATTCCATATACAGCTGTTTGTCTTTTGGGACTTGAGTGTTTTTGAAATGGTCCATGGCAAATTATACACTCATTTATCATTATTAACAATGAATGATGGTAACAAAATTAATACAAGACACTACTGCGGGTACTACCCTCTCATTTCACGATCAACGCAAAACAATATTTAGGAAATCGATCTCTGGGATCTCCGAAATACGGTTAAGACTTCGAAAAAGAAATAATGTCTAACAATTGTCATATCGAGCCAAGACGATAGTTGGATTCTGCACAAACATCCAATTCAATGAATATGAACGCATCGTTATGATATGAGATCATCCTCTGAATATCAAAAGGCGCGGCAGCGGCTGGAGGCCAAGTACTTGAAAAAAAGCGTAACGCAAGCCCTAAGCGTACTTTTATAAATACAGTGAACAGCCTTTTTATGACGTCACAGATACGTGAAATCGTCCTCACGGAGAAACGGGATTAAGGAAAAATCTCTTATTAGATTTGAATTTTCTAAGATTTTTTTATGTTTCAAATGGTCCAATCCAGAGAAATGTAACATTTAAGTTTTTGGTCGCCTGTTTTGGGAAATTTTCTGTTCCTTGGAGGTTCTTGGCGTCGGAAGGTAAAATATACTCATAATACGTAGCACTATAGATATATGCATTGATGAATTTCTCGTTTATGTGGCTGTTCATTACGCGTTTTTCACACGTTCGCTTTCGTAGCCCGGAGAGCCTTGAGATGAGTTACATAGATGAATCGTGAGAAAATTGGCAAGAGAGAAGAGATGCACGTTATATACTTGATGATTTCGAGATGGGAAACGATGAAAAGTTAATCTGGCAGTAATTTTCAACACCGCGAAAAAAATTGCGATTTATGGTTTCGATGAAATAAAATGTCGATATCACTCGTTTGGCTGCTCATAATTTATTTCTACTTGTTCAGGTTCTCTGCATACACCGCGTAGCTACATATATAGAAATAAAAATTTGGATCTTGTCAAGTCGAGAGTCCAGGTGACCTCAAAGATAAGTACTGAATAAATGCTGTTCAGGCAGGGTTTGGGCACAATTTGTATTCATAACGACAACGAATTTCAACTGGACGCGAGATTTAACGCGAAAAGCACACTTTCGTGCTGTCGCTGGGAAAATTGGGTCTACGGTCTACTTGCTGTGAAGCCAAGTAATGGCAATATTTTATTAGTTAGTCGTAAACTACGGAATCGCGCTTGTGAGAGCTAGCTGCGGAGAAGCGACCAAGACACGATGGCATAATTATAATCGTAACACGATTCCACAAAATTGTAACGACTAATTTGTCTATATACTCGACTGAATCGAGTTTCTGATTGGTTGCGACTAAATTCCTCTGTATCGTAAACCGTGGAAAGTTTGAATGTACGTATGACGATAGTTTTGGCAGCGTGAAGTGCCACACGTCAAAACCTTGTGTTTGAATAAAATATTGTGAAAATGTAAATGCCATAAATTTGGCGGGTCAAATTTTAATTTACAACATTTTCATAATAAATATGACACTCGGTGGCCCGTGGTGTCGGTAGTGGCGAACGAATGTACTCCCAGGCTTTCTCACGAAAAAGCTATTATTTCTGAATGAAGTCACAGGTAGTTTTGTATTTTTACAAATTACAACAATTTAATATTTTTATTTCTAAATAAAGAAAAAAGAGAGAAAAAACAAGAATTTTGATGGAACGAGATAATTTCACGGCAAAAAAAAATGTGTTTATGTGTAACGGTTGCATTTTGCCTCGTGTCGTTTTGCACGAAATCGAAATACACGCGTGTGGTACAAAACTGGAGCTTTTATAATCCTAGATCGGCCTCGATCCGAACTAGCCACAGCGACCTTTCACGATCGCCTCGTAATCCAAAGTATACGAGCGCACAACATCCATGTATATATTTACGCAGGATTACGAGGTATTGTACGTATGTATGGATATTTTACGTTACACATATACTGTATTTCACGTGCACTGCGGTCGGACCACCACAGCAGCGACTACTGCCCATAGAGCCTGTACAGAGAGCACTCTCGTCGTCCATCCTTCTATTCCTAGTACACTTCCTCTTTCTCAAGCTCCGCACAAGAGAACGGCCGAACGATGCGGCAAAGCCCCACACACAAAGACAGACAGAAAACGCAAGGGATATCAGATACGACAAAACCGGTTCAAGGATACACACACTCGGTATATATACGTACATCTCGTTTCCGGATGCACAACACATCGTGTTTATGGTCATTCTGAGCTACATGTGGTCTCGAGATATTTCTCTCGCCCCGATTACCAATCTAATGCTTTTTCAATTCTTTCTGTTTTACTTTATTCGGATATCGTTCGCGATACGTTACTGAAAAGGAATAAGAAGGCTTCTCAAAGACGTTGTATGGCGACTGTCAAATTGAATTTTTTCATTTCATTTTTTCTTTCATAGAAAATTGTTTGCGACTCTATAAGTTTATTAGAAAAAGCCAAAAATTCACTAAAGAACAGCGTACTCTAAATTCAAAATTGTCCGAGGAAATCTGTATGTGTTATGTGATAAACGAAATTTCGAAAAAAAAAATTACGACCGATTCTTTTGAAAAACTAAATAAAGCTTCTTCGATGTTACATGAAAGTGTATGCAAAGTTTTAAGAGGCTTCACCATTTAGACGTTGGAATATTGAATGTTGAAAATTGCAACTTTTAATATCTCGATTTCTACACGGTGAAACCTCTTGAAATTACGCGAGCTATTAGATATGACTGTTATCTTTGTGTGGTGCAAATTTAAAGGAATTCTATCGATAGAAAATTTTGCATACAACGTCCTTCATGAGTCTTGCTCTAGAGTTTTTAAAGGGACGAGAAGATGTTTTTTTTCTGCACGTATCATCGATGAATCTTGGAATAATTCTGTTCTCGATCGGAGCAAACAAAACTGATGTGAATATGATTTGCTTAAATATATCTTCGGAATAATATTGGAGAGGAATGATTGGGAGACACTTTTAATGGATGGTCAGCCGTTTGAAGCAAGAGAGAGTGCGAGGGTGTTTTCTCGTGGAGCATTGAGAGCGTTAATGATTCGTATCTTGAGAGATCCCGTTACAGTCTTCATCTTTCGCTCGCTCGCTCTTCGCCCTCTCATCATTTCGCCAAGATGTATCCTATAACGATGTCTAGTACACTCTCTTTCTGTGCTTCACTGATGCGAGTACGAGTATATATACATTCAACCGGATAACACTTTTCTTCGTTTTTTCCTTTCCTTGCTCTCCCTTTCGCCGCCTCCTTTCTCCACGGTGTCCTCCTGACGTACTCTTTTTCATTTCTGCTATGCTAATGAGGCCATTGCGCAAAAACGTCATATATCACGCGAAATGTCGTCGTACTTTTGCCAGCATTTCTCGATCGACCTGCATATACAGCAAAGTACAATGAAAGTTTCAGATTCAATGATTAGTGACGTCAACATTCATCCAGGTGCCAATGTCAAGACGAAATGTCTATCGACGCGTTAGTGATCGAAGCCTGAGCTTAAGAATTACTCATCAAAAGGTTGGACTTAATTCCACGTTATCAACAGTTGAGCTTACGACATCCTCGATATGAACAAACACGCGCGGAAATCAACTTCCGAATAGCCGGTCGACAGCCACCTTAATTATCATTCGAGTGGCTCTCGTCTTTTCGCACCGTGTGGGAAGGGAAACGTTCAATTATCCCATTTTTTTCTTCCCATTCTCCACTTCAGCGTATTTTGCCATTGGTAAACTTGTCTGTAAAGTGAGGTCCGACCTTTGAGGCAAAGTAACGAGACGTGATAGATGAGAATGTGTACGAGGGGACCTTCGAGGCGATTGCGCTTCCTCGAGAGACTCTGTACACGGTTTCCATCTGCTCTCACGTAGAGAGAAACAACTTTTTGGAATGAATAGAAAAAGAATATCCTGATGAATGCACATAATGAGACGTTTTAATTGACCACGTTAAATGCCAGTAAGAATTTCATTGGATATATAATTCATTGTAAACTTTGTTAATCCGTGAGAAATCAGCGACAAATCTATTGATGAACAAATTATTTGTATTATTCGTAATAAATAGAGACCATAAATAAAGTGTGCGAGTTTAAATAACTTGAGGTATAATTTGCACAATGTGCTTTTGAAAAAAATGGAAGGGATGGAAATGGTCGACTCGAACGTGTCTCTTCCCCAGACAATTTATGCCAAAGTACAACTTTTCTTGCAGCAGCCTGCCGTTTTTAACGATTAATTAGAAATAATTAGTACGTAATTTTCTACTCACTTCTTTCTCTCTGTATTTCTTTCTCAGCCTTTATTTCTCTTCCTCTTTTTTCCTTCTTCCTCTGCATCTTTCTTTCTTCACAATCTCGTATAGGCTTGTATATATATTTACTTACCGAGTTAGTTCCGTCTTTATCTCCGGCATGCTGCATCCTCGAACACGTCCTAACGGTGAAGCAGCTCACTTGTAGATACACATACGATCGTGCAACAACCAAGCGTCGAGGTTATGCACATGCATTGTTCGTTATTCGCGTATATGCACACAGGGCGTTTCATTCCAACGAACACTAAAGTGGAGGAGCCAAATTAAGCTGTTTCCACCATTTTTTTTCAACGTCGTTCCCGTTGATCAGAAAAATAAGAGTCGATGTTTTCCCTTTTTTGTTTTCTTATATCCCACCGTGTTCGGAGACTGCAGTAAAGTTCCAGCTGTGGATATTGGTGCATAGAAAAAAACGGTTTATAGGAAAAATGTTTCATCAAATTGCTTTTGGTAGAAAATTTGTATGAAGTCTCGTGAATAAAGTCGACGATTATGTGAAATTATTTAGTAACCAATAAAAAAAACTATTATCCCTAGGAACTGTTGTCACCTTAAATTTGGACGATGCTGATCATTTTATTCATGTGTCTCGCGATTCCGAAGAAATAAATTGAGACAAAAAGACGATAATAATTGAAGCAGTTATGAAACTGAACGTATTTTCTAATTTGCAGAGCATCTCGTGAAATGGGACTAGTTGAACGAGAGGCCGGGATGGAGGGCCTGCAAGATGTATCAAGACCAGGAAGGTCGAGGGATCTCTTTGGCGTGCAGCTTGAGGTGAGCGACCGCGCTCGGGCGCCTCCTACTCTTTGTATAGCGCAACTATATCATTGTAACATTACGAGGATAAATAAGGATCTAGCGTTGCTGCTGAGAGCATAGAAATGGATTTTTTCATGATTTTTGCCATTGGAACGATAAAAAATCGAATTCGTCCGCTCCCCTTCACTTTTTCATTTTTTTCAAGATACCCATAGGCACAAACAGATAAAACAAAGAAATAAAAAAACTGAAAAGAAAAAAGAGTAATTTGTTTCGACGCCTGTCGCGTGCTCACAATTGTTCGATTCTAATGCAACCCTTTCATCCTGTGTGACGTTTTGCAATGAATAATAGGTAGTAAATGGTGCGATAAGAGGCCCAAGGACGTAGTAGACACGTGGACGAATGAGGGATCTGGAAATAAAAACCTCATACATACTGTATTAGTATTTACCAACAGGACGGATAGATCGTCGGATAAAGCTGCAGGTACACCGTATACGCACCTAGAAGGAGAATTAGGATCGATATTCCCACATGCACTCATGGTTACTTTTATATATTGCTCTATTCTGTGCTGATAGACGTCCTCAAAATTCACATTAAGGAAATCATACAATTCTAAAAACAGAAGGCTATCCTTTTTTTTCGATTATGAAATTATTAAAACGAACGAGTCCTTACGATTTATTATAATTATTTCATCCAATACTTTTCTTCGCTAATAATTTTATTGGAGGTTTAATTAATAGACTCTGTATGTACCTAATGACCACCGAATGGTGGCATTGAAGGAAAATGTAAGCGATTTCTTCGTGCATTCGCCACCAAGAGTGTGGGCCATATTGCTGCGGTCACTTCTCTTTCACTAGCTCATACAATCTCCCCATAAGAGTTAACATGGATAAGTCATATTGTCACGGGACACAGTGTGCGTCGTTATAGTGGGCCAGTGAGAGGTCCGCGACCCAGAAACCATAACCGACTACTTGGACACCGAGGACCATAATGTGTGTATCTGTGCTAGTCGCTGCATATGAAATGCAGTGTACAGGCAAACACACGCGAGATAATATTTGTATATAGCTCAGAGTCGGAATGGCATATTCGTTTCCTCTCAGCAGCCACCTGATGTCCTTTCCATTTTATAGTTGAACAGTTTGTCTATAACATCGACGGAATCGCAGAAAGGAAAGTAGGTTTTCCAAGCCTACGAGCTATAAAGAAAGTCCAATTAGAACCTTAATGGCGAATCATTAGGGAATTCTTCTAATGATTATAGTGTGGGAGTGTGTCTTCCTTTTATAGCCTCCATTTTCATCTCTCGAGACGACAATAAAAGTTGAAAAATTGGTACGGCACAATTTTCTTGGTTTGTGAACCTGGGACTCGATTGCTGTTGGGTCAACTTTCCATTTTTCGAGGTGAATAAATCGATTCACTGAACACCCAACGTCGATCAATCGAGCACGAATACTCAGAAGACCTGCCCTGGAGCCTGAAGGGGCTTTTGCAATAAATGGCATCGCTTCCATTCGTCATTCCTGTCGCCACAAAGTCAATTGACCCTCTCTCGATTTGGTGAGAGATCTCAAGTGTACTGTATACGCCGTGTTGCATTATACGCGGCAACAGTTGACTTCGTCCCAATCCCATTTGACCTGGTATAGTCACAAGAATCACGAGAATACGATGACGGAATTATATTCGAAAAACACATCCGTACATTTTCTCTATACCTGATTTTTCGATGTTTTGCGACATTTCAAACACATTGACATTGAAAACTGAAAAAAAAAAAATTTCACCGTCACCAAGCTTCCGCTATGACTAAGGAAAATGAGATATTACGAATTAATATTGAAAATAATTTATTAATTTTTACCTGATTTGTTCTAAAATCCATGGATCACGATGATTAATGCGATGAGCTTAAAATCGACATTAAAATTCTTAGAATTTATAGATCCGTGAACTATACGAATTGTGTAGAATACACAAGTCCTACTTTGACGATCAAAATTGTGCGGCTTAGGTGTGGGCTGTCAGTAGAATGGCGTGGGTGGGTAAGCACGAAAGCTACCAGCATTTTTGCGAAATGATACTTTATCAGTGGTAAATCTTGTTTCGTGTGCTCGTAGTTACAGCATTGCGAGATAAATTTACACCGAGCAGAATAATGAAGGAGAAGAGGAATCAAAAGAAGCTCGTCCAAGAGATCTAAAGTCCAGAAACAAATAATAAACGAGTGAGAAAAAGAAATCAGAGAAACGATTAAAATTTCGTAATGGCTTACGAAGAGTGTTTCGCGCAACTAGCGGTCATCATGGAAATCTAGTTACGGCTCTGTGCACTCGGACGGTTTCACTTTCGTGCTAATGACGATGAATTATTATAACAGCAGTGCACGAGCGTATATATTCCCGCTTTACAGCTTAAGCGCAGCTTCATCAAACCATTTGATGGGAAACGATCGCGCGTGCGTGAAGTTTGTTGCAATCCCCCACGCTTTGTACAATTTTCTGACCCGTAACGGTGTGTTTGTTTCGTGATCGAAAATGTCATTTCCATTTAGCTGAATTAAGACACGAATATGAACCGATGATCGTTCATGCATTTCGAGATACGAACAGAACAAATTTCTTTGGCATATTCTGATTCAGTCCGAATAAAATATTCAACCCTAGAACGGTAACGTTAATTTTTTTTACATATTCCGGGAACCTGTGGTCATAAATGACCCCAATTTTGAAAAATTCATATCTCCGGTAAATTTCAACGAAAATCGTCCAACTTGGGCTCATTTTTTTCATTTTTTAATGCAGAATCACGTGAGCTTTGGGAAATTTAGCTGGAATCCAAGAAATTAGTAAAAAATGCGGTAAAACGATAAAAAGTGACCCCAATAAAATTTGACCCCAAGTTACCAATCGAGAGTTAATATTTTTGTTCCATATTTTCTGTTTCGCGTCTACAGTTCGTTCTACACTTGATCGTTCCAGAATATTTAATCGAAATATCCGAGGACTTTGATCACGATCTAAGGAATCGAATGAAAATGGTATAAGTACAGAGACCTCATTAGCATAAAAACAGGTCTGCATGAAAACGAGTGGAATCCAGATCTACAAGCGATCAGACACAGCGACACACAGGCACATAAAATGTAGCATCGCTGGAGCTATTGCTTAGGACGGGCCACTTTCGCCCATCAATTCACGAGAGAGATCAACGCTCGTTGTTACACTTCCCACCTGATGCTTCGATCCTCGGTTCATCCACAGTTTCTCCTCGTCTCATTCTCGCTGCTCTCACTCGCTAATGGTCCTCTATCTCCGCGAAGGCAAGAGTACAAGTTCGACTGTATCGTTCTCGCTACGTGGGTGGATTAGTACAAGCGTTCATAAATCTGTCAAGCACAGCATTACACCAGCGAAAACCTGGCGCTTGAAAAGGAAACGGTCTTTACACGGTTTCCTAGGTTTTTCACATTAAACTCATTCAATTCGACAAATCATTATGGAAATCGAGGGAGCGTCAGAATTTTACGAAAATTCATCGAATCATTACGGATCCAAACCGTACAATATAAATCGTTTCGTTTAATTGAAAATTAGGGACGAGCGGAGTGCATCGTACATTTTCTGACGACGAGACATTTTTGCACTGAATCGATGCTCCCTATTACTCTGGGTGTTTGGTTGACAAGAAATATCGAAGGAATCTAATTTTGTACAGGCAAATATGACGAGCATCTTCCTTTCACATTTTCATTCCTTCGAATCACCAATTCTACAGATTTTCAACATTAATCAGCATCGTTGCTTAAAAATAGTTATTGAGGATCGTATCGAGTCAGTATGTAATTACAACGTGGTGAGTAATAAGGACATTCACCTTATAACATGTATGTGTAAGCTCAAAGAACTTGCCTCGGTCCGGTCTCGGTCAACGTAATCCAAGCAATATGTATTTTGCAATACGGTGAAAGGTGGTCTCTTCGTATATGCGGATAGTTCGCACTTGTAACATTTGTTAGTATCCCTATATATTAGTCAGACTCTTGAACCAATGCTCGACTTGATTGAAACTCGTTTTGGCACGATACTGTTCCGTCAAATGGTTCTCGGGTATCGATTTTTTTTCTTCTCAAGAAAATCAAAAATACTAATCAGAATGCGACTAAAAAAATCAAAATCTCTGTTGGGAAATGTTGTATTGGCAATTTGTTGTATCAGAGCTCTGCAAACTGACTCGAGCAGGTCGTTGATATCGCGACTTCAAAGCGTCCTTTTGTCGATATATCGCTGTATGTTCGCGATATTTTTGTTTCAACGATTCGAAAAAAGGCTCGGAAGCCGCATGGAAATCGTACGATGTAAAGCAGCGGACAGTATCACAAAAAAATAACAAAACACATATTTCTATGTATCTCTCGTATTTCATATAAAAAACGTTCTTGATATCATCATGGCGAACAGAATTGCAAGTTTTGTGAAAACGATAAAAGAGTGTTTTTTCTTGCGCGGGAGTAAAAAAAATCGAGTTCACTGGAGCTGACGCTATTATTCGGAACTACAATAAAACCCTTTGACGAGAAACGAGGACACATTTTTGGTTCACGTCCGGTGATTGGCCTACTCTCTGAGTTAAATCGCGGTTTGAATAGGAACTAGGGAAGTTATGTCAATCACTCGATCGGATACTTTGTCAATATACATTTCTAGTATAAATTGACTGTCGAAGTAATAAGTATAGTAAAATTTTAGGCCAAAATGGAGGGTAAACGATTGTGTTTTTGAGTTTTATGGAGCTGGTGCTCAGAGATGCAAAATCCCGCCTAGAATACGAGAATACTGCAAAAACATTAATTTTTAACTCTGGTGAACGTTCTGCTGTGCTCTTTCATTTGAAATGCATCCTTTCCCTTGTTTTACCTCTTATTATTCTTCTCTTCCGTGTCGCTGGGGAAGCGAACGCGTAAGGAAGAGTTTAAGGCCGAAGGTACATGGCGATGAGGCACAAGCTACGTTAAATTATCTTTCCCACGGATTATCGTACATACACCAAGGAATATGACTATGTGTATACCTTCGTGTACTGCCTGCACAACTAGTGAGAGTGCATACTGCGGTGAATCTTTATCTACAGCGAGACGTAAGCGCTGTTATAACTAACTTCATTTTCATGCGTCTCTGGGTACGTAAAACGTGATGTAATTTAGAATTGTGCGGGTAGTATTCAATGGGGAAGGTCGCACACTGAGACTCGATATCTCGCATGAATTAAATAATTAAGTAATCGCTGTACACGTGTAATTAAAGATTTTTCTGTATACGAAAACAAAGTCAAATGCACTCTCGTTCTTTTTGGTTACAAATGACGTGACTGAAAAGACGTTGAATAAATAACCGCCGGAAGTTTACCCTGAAACAGAGATCTTATTTTTTTTACCTATTCCGGTAATTTCAAAATTCATATCTCCGGTAAAATTTACCGAAAATAGTTCAACTAGGGCTCATTCTTTTGGTGTTTTAATACAATAACGCGTGAGCCTGAAGCAATTTTGCTTGAATTAAAAAAAAATAGTCAAAATTGCAGTAAAATGATTAAAAAAAAAAACGGGAGAACGAAGGGAGAAAGGGGCGCGGGATTTAGAGTCGCCTGGATTCGTTTTTGACCCCAGGTTCCCGTTCGAGGGTTAATCTGATGAACAATAAAGAAACAGAACCAATTTTACTATTTTTATTGATGTTCTGCAGTAAATGCTGTTCACAGTAGAGGATCGGAAAATCGTATGGCGGTAAAGAAGATCCCGTATGTTCAAAGTTCCATTGGATGGATAGCGACGTCCTTGCCGTTCAATATATTGCTAACCACATGTATTTCCACCTATGCTGCTTGAAGGCAGTGCCAAGGGAGATAAAAAAAGATCGAAAAAAGATGGAGAGCCCGTGAGATAACGTATGAAATGCTCACGTGCGTCACGTGACGTGTGAATTCACCCCTATCGTAGGAACGCGATCGGGGAACCTCTTCAAATACACAATGTGTACTCTTCTCTATATCGACATGGACTATTTCCTTCGATCGTCGAATGCTCATAGCGTAAAGCTTGTTGTTGTACTCTAGATTGCATACTTACCTGTAATGTAGTA
This sequence comes from Hyposoter didymator, assembly GCA_037952995.1. Taxonomy (NCBI): domain Eukaryota; kingdom Metazoa; phylum Arthropoda; class Insecta; order Hymenoptera; family Ichneumonidae; genus Hyposoter; species Hyposoter didymator. Next base: position 6,042,445 of record JBAJMU010000003.1, on the reverse strand, counting down.
TTTCCAAGTTCCTATCAAGCCTGGCAATAATGCTAAGGCTGCTTTGATAATTTTGAATCTGCTTTGATTGAAGGCTACGGATGAGCAGTTCTGTTTATAATACAGATAGATGCTGAATTTTCTTCTTGTAAGACAATATAGAGAAATAGCGTGAAGCGTATTGTTGCGGAATCAGAAATACTTTTGTAATTCGTAGCCAATTCGCTTGTATCACTCAAATCGATACCCATCAACTTTTCATTGGCTTTGGATGTCTGCGGAAGGATAGTTTTTGGTTGGCAAATTGTGCTCAAGTTATCTTGAAGATTTAAGATTAAAAATTATGCAATTTCCATTGAAATGGAATTGAACTAATATTGTAATCAACTCGACCTTCCTTGTTTGTCATGGCGAAAAAAAAACAGCATCAAAAATCGTGGAAAGTGGTGGAATGACGCAATGATCGTTAATCATGTACGAGTAATTTGAAGAATATTCTAAATGATGGAGATTCTTGTGAGAATGGTACTTAAGGAAAGACGCAGATGTTTACGTAAACGAGATTCGTTAATTCGTTCCTCTTTTGCCTCTCGTGCACGTTTGAAGAATTTTTTTTTTTCGGTCGCGTACACTTTGGTTTACAAGACTTTGAAGCCACTCTTGTGATCCCTGACTTACGCAACTCCCACCTCACTTCAATTATCCTCTTTACCGCGATAATTCTCCCGTGATTTCTTCGAGTATCGACTTGATTTACCTCTTAATTACAAGCTTGCAAGTAAAATGAAACGGCTTTTGCTTTCTTTGTCGGTACTTGGCGCGCTGGGCTCGTGAGTTGCACGCCACGACTACATCCTCTTCCTTGCCGAGAGATTATGTTGCGATGCACCAGGGTAGTTACATCCTTGTACGCTGCAGTACAACAACGTACCAAGTTCCAATGGACCAGCCGCGTGGTTCGTACGGCATAAGATTCATCGATAAATGCATCCACGGCGAGTAAACTCGTCGCGATACTATCATACGAAGCCATTTTGTATAGACATGCAACTAAACACAATAGCAGAGCATTAAATGAATAGGGATAAAAAATATAAAAATTTCGACAAGTTTTCATCATCATTTTTGTTTCATCTTCCAAATGTGAAACGATCGATATCTCGATTGTTCCGTTGTTACGATTTTTCTTATGCCAAATGTATTCAGTTCATCGGGCAAGATTTCTTAACTTGGAACAAAAGCAACGAGATTTGTACTTCGAGTTCAAATAGCACGATAATGGAGATAAGTGCCACGACTATAAACGGAACAGAGTCCCTATTCGTGGCTCTTATTGCGAAGCAATGAATTTCCATAATATCGCAATAATGGTCATATAATCATGGAGGAAGCTTCAGTTGCAATGACTCCTGCACAATTATGTTGGAAACACTCGACGACTCATCGTCAGACTTCATGCTGCGAGATTTCCTCTCTTTTCCTAACATAACTGAAGCGATAAGAACCTCGGGAGGATTTTCAGCGAGCTCGGAAGCTGGTCTGAATATTGTGAATAGTCGTCTGTGAATTCACTTGTCAATTTTTCTTCAGTTCGTTTCAGGTCAGAGAGTGTTCACGTTTACCATAAGGACTTTTTTCTCTGATTATGTCTCTGACTCACTGTTTTCTTGACTCTCGTTTTACCTTCACGCATGGGCTATTGACGAGATGATCGTTATCAGTGCGCGCAAGGAGGAAAGTGAATTTCACACCTTGAATACCACTCGTTACAGGATCGCACTTTTGCTCGTGCTCGTGCAATGCTCAACAATCCTTTTTTCGTTTTTTTCTCCTCTTTATAACGAAGCATGGCACGCGCATTTCTCAATACCCAAGAGGAATCGAGGCTAAAACGAATTCAAGAGGAGAGAAATTGAAAAAATTGCTTAGAATTTAATTATAGGCAATTTTTCGAGTGCAGAATGTAAATTTTCATGAAAATACAGTAACTTTTCCATTCATATTCGAACTTTCATTTAAACTCATAAACGTCCCCTATTTAGAGACGTGGCAGCGCGTTTTGTAAATTCTGTCTTTTTCCGTTATGTTCACTAATTATCACTCGAAAGGTCTTCCCTCGATTCTATGGTATAAATAATTTCCCATTTTTTATTCTTCCCACGTAATTGACAAAAGATACGAACACGAAATAGTGAATCCTTTTTTTGCGTCAATTTCCGGAGCTCCAGAAAAAAAACAACAATTCAGGAATCCATGCAAAATTCATTTTTTATTAAACAAAGACAGAAAAAAATAAGCTTTAAGAGCATCGTCCCATCTAGCCCGTTGTTACAGTAATGCAAAATTCAACAAACATTGCTGCAACCGCGTTCCCTATCGTTCTACTGTTGAATCCAGTGGCGACGTTCCACAACGGCGCTCAGGAAAGTTATCGTCGAGAGATAATGTAGAAATCTGTCCTCGCAGTGTATACAATCCCCTGTAACAACTGAGCTAGTGCGACGAGTAACTGGGTAAAAGGGGAAAGAGTAACATTTGTGCTCCATCTGCCTTAGGCCTTTCCAAACATTTTGAAAGTCGAGTTAGCAGATGATAAGTAGATTGTTTTTATTAACAGAAAATGGTAATGCCTTGGTAGCGCAGTTTCAAACGTTTAATTTGCATTTGTAGTTTGCCCGAAACAACTCTTGATCTGCGGATTCAATGAACCATGATTCATATGTAATGAACGTCTTTTTCTCGAAACAATGTTACAGGTAACTTCGCTGTTGCTCGAAGGAGAGAGACGCAAGCTTGCAGTACTCCAGCGGGAACTCCAAGTTGCACTTGCCGAAGGAGGAAGCGTTAAAGTGAAGGAGAAACAGCGGCAGGAACTAATTCACGCCATATCGTGAGTTATAACGAAACTTCCTGATGAACTTTTGATAAATTAATTTCACTCTTCGGCTCTATCTGCTTGAGTATCAAGTTTGTGACTCGGATATTCGTCTGAATATTTAATCATGAATAATGGATCCAAGAAACGTAGAAGAATAAATGCGAGGCTTGTACTGTTGGACAGTTGGTTAAAACGAACGCAATATTCGACGAAGTTTGACTCATTAATTACTGTGAATAAAAGTAATTTAAAAAATGTTTCAAGAACAGGAAAGAAAAAACAATTAAATAAAAGATGATTAATACTGAAATTCCGAAACGTTGAATGCTTCTAAAGCGAATGAAAAATTGTCCCAAAGGTCCTGGTTGAATTCCGCAATTTTCGACTTGGCGACGAAAAGCTCAAAACCCGCAATAACGTGGATCGGGAACGAGCTTAACGGTACGCTGGGCAACGGCCGTAGAAAACGAATAAATTTAATTCACACTGCACCGAGGAATCTCTGTCGGGGTAGTCGAGAGAACGATGATATCGCTCTCTCGGTGTTGGCGCCACTGTGCGAGGGAGGGGCAGAAGTGTTCACGTTTCGCGTTTTGCCAACGACAAGGCAGTATTTTTTTTTTTTTTTGTAAAAAGAAAGCCGACAGCAGCGAATAATCGTCATATAGCTTGCCCGAATATACAAGGTTGTTTGCTAACTGGTTGAACCGCGTGATTATAGGACAGACAAGTTTTCCGACATCCGGTTTAACTCTCGTAGTATATTTCGCTCCTATATCCTCATTTTTATTTCTACCAACAATTCCAAAACCATCTACGAACAATTGCGGAATATATTCCACTTGTTTGCAACCAAATTTTATCACGTGCAAAATAAAAATAGCACATCGTGTAACTTTAGAAATTTAAACATCACATTTGGCTCGCACTTCCACTTTTACTCCAACAAATTTGAAAATTAATGTTTAGACACATGGGAGACTAATATTCCTTCATGTCATTCATCTATTTCAGGAAAATCCAGGGACAACATGAACAACTTGACAAGGAGTACAGAATTCACGCTGCGGGCGTCATACTCTGCAACACTCGAGGTTCTGGAAAGGTAAGCGTTTCAGTATGTGTGTGGTGTAACTTAAAAGTAGAGAAATCTTCTTGTGAATGAAACAGAACACATTATTTTTGCCTCCCAGTAATGTTCTCACAAATAGTCCCTTTGAGTTTTCCGTCCACGGACGTACGTCGTCTGGAATTACAATTTCATTTGTTATGTGATAATTAGCTGCGCAACATTTTAACCTAGAGAATTTATTTTTTCCATATCAGAACGTGTAAAACAAAATTCATCGAGACTTTCATTTGTGTACGCCGATTTTATAGGGAATCGTAAAATGCCCGGCAGCAACTCAAGTTAAATTTTTTTGTTCCATTTTTACAAGTGACTTTGGTCACAAAACCATTTCGATCATAGAAGCTTGAAAATCAATGTCGATTCCCTCCTGTACACTATCATGAACATTTGTCATGAATGCGGACAAAATTTGGATAATGTTGGGAACGTGAAGAAAATCTGCAGAGACGTTTATTTATATTCATCTTAATAGTTCTTAATTAGTTAATAAGAAATTTACAAACGTTAAGTCTATAAATAATCCAAAAGAAATATGATAATCATGTAATCTCCATAAGCTCCTGTATAAATTTTACAATTTTAAAAGTTATAATTCTTCGTTAAATGTTCGGTAACGTGGGTCGAAAAAATTTAGCAACATAATTGGATGCACTTTTATGTCATTGTAAATAAAAACCTGTTAATTTTAAAGTAGCCAGGGTCGTGAAGTACCTTAAGTTGTACACGATTTATAAAGGGAGAATCAGCATTATCAATATTTTAAGGAGGTTGGCTACATACGACCATACGATAAGGATTTAATAAAATTTAGTGATAATATTCTTCAGAACAAAATACGATGGCACAATTTTATTCAATTTTCTCGTCTACGTAATTGTCGAATAATTGGAGTTTACAACATACAAAAGATATATCTATATATATTTGATTTCTATGTTTATGCATGTAAACTCTAGTGTTTAATTACTCGTAAACTATGTAGAAGAAAAATCTTTAAAAATTTGTACATTCATGTTTAACGCTGAAGAATATGCTCACCAAATTTCATTAAATTCTAATCATTTTGAATTTTCCTATGCTTTTAACATGGCAACATTGTTGTGTGTAGCCACCCTCCTTAACAGGCCTCAGGTTCGAACGAGGCCTGAAGGTTTTTTTTATCCAGTAGACGTCGAGTTCGCTGAGAAAATAAAGTCCACATTTTGTCAATAATGTTAGACGAGGAGGCTAAACAGGTGGAGGAGATGATGGAAACATTTTGTACAGTGGGGATGGTCTATTCAATCTCACATGGAGACACGTCAAGAAGAGGACAGTACACACTTTGTGGACTCTCCTGGCTTCTGGTAGAATTGTAGGAATGCTTTTGAGTAAACGCCCTCGAAGCGCTCGAGTGTTGAATACCGCCCGAGGTAAAAATATATCGCGTTACCGATCAAACCGAATAACATCGACAAACTGAACGAAAAAGTTTCAAGAGTTTCGAACAAAGTCGTGCTATATTCTGTCCAACATGAACTGAGCGCATAAATCTAAATTTTGATCCAAAAAGCTACCAATAACCGAGGAATATACAGTCTGACTTGGATTGTATAAATTAATCGCGACGAATGGCCCGGTCGGAATAAAAATCTGCATGTCATTTGCAAAAATCGAGGTTGTGCACGGTTGTTTTTTGTCCGTGCGCCTGACCAAGAGCTGAATTGGATGCCGTGCTTCGGCGAACAAGCAGCGCAGAGCACGAATCGAGTTCGGTAGTGAATTTGACAAAATTATTCAAACAGATCTATTGATGAAATTTCCGATCCTTTCTTTTACGGAAGTGGAAATGAAAAAATGTTTCCTCTGAATTCCACTAAGAGATCGACTGGTGTATTAGCGTTCTCAAATTGCTACGAAGTTAGAAACTTTCTTACAGGATTTCGAATTTACTTTGTTGTTCCTACTAGCCCAACAATTCCGGTCACGTAAGTATACGTATTTCCTACCGCAGATTGCATCGCAATGTACGGAACGAAAATTTACTCCAAGATTTTCATTTTCAACGATTAAGAAGTAACTGGCATTGTAGACGTGTTTCCGGTCAACTTTTCACACTCGGGAATGTACTTTTTTCACTGGGAAGAACATTATAGTAAAATAACTACGAACAACCATTCCATACATATACCGCGTTTGTCCAAGTCTACTGCGTCTCGAAGAACCATTAGTAAAACTACTTCGCCATCAAAATGTTCCAACACTGTATAGCGCACGAGTGGAAAGAGACGGCGAACGAAATGACTGGACTCTGGAACTGTATGTACTCCGAACGGAACGCAGCCCCTCGTGTGAAACGCAAGTTTCGGATTCATTGCGAATTTCTGCGATTGCTATTTCAGTGTTTCGTGGACGTGCACACAGATGCGAGACAATGAGTGCACATTCAAAATCTTTAGTGCAGGGTAATGAAAGTTAACTTGAGGTGATTAAATTCAAAAGACAAGGATTGCGAGAGTGAACTGCAAAAACGAGAGGTTGCGCCTGTTTTTTTTCATCTCAGAATAAACAAGCATTGTCATTCGTATGGCGAACGCAGGTCTCGCATCTGTATCTGCGTTTTATTTCAGAAAGCTGCACGAACATCAGCGTATTATTTCCTCTATACTTTCCTTAGAATTGCGAGTTTCGTGATATGTATCGTGATACTTGGAGATGCACGTGGGGGTGTAACGCTCTTGGAAGCCATTTCACTGGGAACCAGCGAGGGGTGTTTAGTGGTTGGAAAAAGCTTGCACCGTGTGGTTCGTGTTAATTCTAGCTCTTCTGATATCCCTCATATAGAGCGTTTATCCACGTGATTCGGGCATGCCAAAAATTCCGATAGACGATGCGCCGTTGGGTGGGGAATATAGAAACCGGTAGACCGACAATATTTGACCCGTGGGGAATAACTGTAGGAACGATGTTAAAATGCTTCACCAAATGGACTGTGCAGCTCCATTGTTTTCAGTAAATACCTGTGCAATGCGGTTGTATCCTTGTTGATTTTTCCTGTGTCGTTTGATGGCGTACAGGAAGATAAACGGCGAGGAAAACACGATATAAATGTTCAGTCGACAGAGAAGGCTTATCAGAAAATAGTGCGTCAATAAAAAAAAAAACAACGTGTTTCAACGGGGAAGCAGAATAAAATAAAAAAGCGAATAAACTTTGACGACCTACCGAATGGATTCTCAGGCTGAGTGCTCAGCCTCTCACGTTTCGTCCATAACGTTATCTTGCCCTCACGTTACACAGTACACCCGACACTTGCTCTCTCGTAACGAACCTTAATTTTTAATTGAAAATTATCCAGTTTCAAGTTCAGCTATGATGCAAAAATTCATAAAGGAGCTTGTAGATTCTACAAAACTGTTTCTGCGAGCAAACAGGCAAAGCCTGCATTAATGTTAGTCCCCGACTCTAACCTCGATGGGCAGTGCACCCAGGCCGGAAGACGTGTGTGGATATTACGATATATTTACGGGAAGCCCGTAAAATTTCTGTGGAAAAGGCAGCATGTGTGCATATCTCGTGGTTCGAGTATATGATACCACGAGGTCTGCTGAATTTCGCCAAGCTAAGCTGGATCAGGTATATCCTGGATAATTAGGATTGTGTGCTACGTCTACGGCACTAACGAACGAAAGTTTTTTCCTTTGCCTCTTCGCTTGCCAACCGAATATAGTAGCGCGAACTCCGCCGAAACTATCAAAACGTTTGTCTACAAGTTTATTAAATGTTTCCCTACGAAATGTGTAAATCTTTATAAAAAAATAGAAAAAAAAAACAATTTCTTGCAGCAAACCAACGGGTTAATCACGGAGCTAGACGGATAAGTATGGGAGAGAAATATCAGTCAGCTCTGGTCTCTATCGGGAGTGCAGCTTTAAGTGAAATTATAGGATTCGTCACAAATAAATTTTTCCTCGAGATAACCGTAATTGGCTTTCAATAAAACGATATTTTCCTTGGCGACGGAAAAAGCCTTCGACTTTCTTCATGGTTCGACGAACCCCATGGGTTCGCTCTTCATTAAACCGGGCGCAAGGAAAGAAAAAAAAAACACGCACCACATCAAAGCGAAATAAATTTTATTGCTAGAACGGCACGATTCCGGGAATGCAAAAATTATCCTTACCCTATGTTGGTTCAATTCGAGAAACAGACGGGGGTAATTTGGATTCGGTCGAATAATTCAGCTGGCACATTGCTCTAGGATTCAAGATTAAAATAAAAATAAAAAGCAGTGGAGTTTGCGCGCGTTCAACTCTTTGGCGAACGTTCATATCCGCTTTATTACGGTTTTCTATAGGTACGTACCAAGCGAGTGCGGCCAACGGACTCCATTACATCCACTTTAATCACGAATTCCGCTTAGCCAATCATCGCTTTGAATTTATCCTCTCTTTTCTTTCAATTTACTTAATTGATAAACGCGAACATTATACTCGAGTTGTCATGATCGACCACGAAAAACAATGAAATTGTTAGTCTTTATTTGAATCTATTCGAGCGGTTCGTTGCCTCAGACGTATTGCATCGAATACAGGCGACGATGAAACGTTAACAATCGTAAAAATAATGAGCATCGTCAAGGTTGACGTTAAGAATAAACTTTTCGCATCAAATAGAAATCTTGAAACTTCCACGAACAAGCGTGAAAGCTTCGTATTTTATGTGGTCTCCATCGCTTTGGAGTCTCACTCATATACTTCTTAATAAATGATGAAAATGGTTGATGATCGTAGTTGTCATAAGACTCGATAAAGTAAAGAACGTTGCAAATTCGAAAGTTTATATTTTCCGCGTAGAATTCAACACGAATAAAGAGAAAAAACATGCGATGGAATAGGAAACGGGATAGGAAACGAAGAACCGGAAAAGAGGAGATTTTTCTCTCCATGGTCGGTTGGATCGAAAATCCGTTGGGTTAAGCCCATCCATTCAAAATTATTACGGTCCAGCTTAGCTCGTGCGAATTCAGAACTCGCTCTTTCCCAGCTTCGACAATCTCTCTTCCTGCGTTCGGTGGTTGCCGCCGGCAATCCATTGAGTTCGCTCCTGCAGTACCGTCAGGTTACCGGAAGTAGGGGAACAGATCGTAAGAGAGAAAGAGAAGGATTCAGTGAGTGAAATAGCTTGATGAGTCGATGGAGAAATAGGCGAGGGTGACGGTCCGTCTTAATTGCCTCATCAAATTCTACCTCCAGTCCGGTGTTCTACTGATACATATGTATATCCACCATATATGTATATATATTTCAATAAGCTTTATTCAATAAGTCGCAGATACACGACTTCAAACCACGGATTATATTGGGAAATTTCTTATTTTGTACGAAGAACCTGGGATGCATTATCGAAATGGGAAACCGCAAATAAAGCTGCTTAAATAAAGTTTTGCCAATTGAATTTTCCGCGCTGATAAAATAAAATAGAAACTACAGTACGCTGTTACGAGAGCTTTTACTATTCGGCAGAGTCTCGGGACAAGTAACACTTGACAGCGTCGTCTGCTGGCCCGAGACTCGGCAGAGTATAATATTTCTGAATAAAGCGAATTTGGTGGTAGGAATAAGCAGTTTCTTCAATGACGGAGCCCAGGAGTAATGTCATGATCTGAAAATTAAATTTGCCATGATATAAGTTTTTATATGTAGCATATTGAAATATCCAAGATAATGCTACAATCAATAATAATAACAATACGTAATAATTATGAATATTGGTTGTTCAACATTCAGACCCATCCACATGAACACAGATCCACACTACTTGGAAAATATATACATTCTAGCATTGTGTCGAGGTAATCAATCACTCGACATTCATTCGAAGGTAACGAAGATGATATTGAGAAATGGCGAAATAACGGGCGTTCTATCGGAAAACTGTTACGATAACGTACACTTCATCACCGTATCAGTTACTTCAAGCATGTAGACAAAATGGTAGAAACGATTTTATTGGTCTGGATTTATCAGAACTGAAGTATCGATCCTTCGTGATTTGAATACCGCTCGACGGAGCTCAGGCTACGACTGAGGAAATAATGTTGCACCGAAATGATTTACACTTAGTCCGCATACATAAACCTACGCGAACATAGAAATTTATAAAAACAAACGTAAAAACAATGTGTGTTGCGGTTTGTTTAGTACGTGGCAACGCGCGGGGCACTGCGGTGATTTCCTCGTTGGGATTCAGGAGGGGCTAGTTCGTTCGAGACGTGAGGGCACAAAAGTTTACGAGAGTGCTAGACGCTCGCATATTTGGATGCCCAGCGCATAGGGGTGCGAACAGCCGAGGACTGCAAGGGTGCGGTAGAGAACACAGGAGCACAGCCAAGTCCAAAAGCATATAGATACAGGGCTTGCAAGTTCAATAGGACGAACACGTGATTCGAACGAAGACTGAGGAAGCCGAAAGCGGAATGAGAAATAAATACGTTACAATTATATCGTGCACATACAAGAGAATGTGTTTGCAACTTCAAAGCTTCCCCCGTGACCATTGTTACCTGGTTAAACAAATATAGCAATGAATTTCTCCAAACTCTGAGTTTCTTCATCCGAACGTTGAGCTTCTATTCAGTACCGGACTTTGAGTTGAATTTTTTTTATTCAACAACTTATTTCTCGTCCTCTTAGGTTTTCGAAAATCTTTTAACAATTCACTGAAGAGAAGAAACAAGTTTCTACGGAGGAGAGATGTGTCATTATTAATGTAGGCGGACAAAAAATATCCATCTTGTGAGTTATCATGACCCACCGATATCTACAGCCTGGGAGGAACAGAACTATCCTGCAAATGGACGTTTGGATGAATATGTCAGAGAGAGGAAAAGAGAGACAGTGAAAAGGAAAAAGAGAGAGGGTTGTCTGTCGCCCAACGCTCGACGTTTTCACGAGAAGGGGTTCGGTAACAAAGGGTGGTTTGAGGAGTTCGCGTGGATGCTGTCGTTTCACGTCTACTCCCTCTTCTCCTTTCTTTCCGAGCGTTTCTTTCAACTGTTTCATCTCTGTATATACCTGTACATGCCCACGTACACATAAGCACTTATACTTTCGTTTCAATCCCACTACAACTTTGAAGTGTTGGTCGGCTACTAGTGCGAACAAGACAAAGTACGGATGGGAGGTCCCAAACGTGCTACGCTTCATGTACCAAACGCTTTTTATACCTTACAGAGCACAGTTTATTTTCTATACAATACAGCAAGAATATTGGCTAGGAAGATTCGTAGAAAACTATATGGCGAGTCGACTATTGTACTAAAACTAGAATTTCATCATATAATCGTGGAGAAAATAGTCTGATGATGATTAAGTTCCATTTGTTCGTTTGGAATAATCAACGAATCTAACGTAATTGTCATAGAAAAGGAGAAGTATCGGTTGGAAAACAAAAGTCTGTAGATTATCCGAAAGACTGAAACACAGAATCGAGAAATGTCACGGGGATTTTTAAGGAAATTCCTTAATTTTTTTTATTCCGCTTTCCAACAGTTTTCTTTGTTGAAAATTTGCATGGGAAGACTGAGTCGTACGTTTTTTCGACGTTCCATTTGTGGCAACGTTAATATCCGATAGCTCTCGCGCAGACTTTATTGTGGTTTGTCTCATAGACTATGCCATGTGCCTGGAGCATACATTATGAAAGTTCTTCTCGCCACAGTTGCTGCTCCTGACCACAGGCTTCTGTCTCGTGTCTGCTGCTGCTGCATCCGTGAAACGTCTTGGATCTCGTTGTAGTCATGCATTTTTTGTTTTCCTAGAGAAACAGAGCTAAACTTGTGAGATATTTTCATGTGGATGTCCTTTCGACTCATACGAACCGACGAAGTATTCCAAACTAGGAAAATGGTTTTTACTTGTATGGCCGCATTTTAGTTTGTTTTTTTGCCATCGTTACGTCAATTGCAGTGATTCGCAATCCTTGTATCTCTTTTTGAAAAGTCACGATAATACATAATGCCTAGTAAAACTGCGTCATGAGTTTCAACCACGTCTTCAGCTTCTTTATTTCCGTTTTCTATACTCCGCCGGACAATCGCTGGTGGTCCGGAGCTAGCATTTTCCACAAGTTTTATCCGTCGTCTCGTGTTTCCCTGCTGGCCTAACGAGTTTTCCGCTCCGTTCTCTGAAATCGCGTTCTTTGAATTCTCTTTGTTTTTCTTTTCCTTCCGCTATTTCTCCTGCTCTATAAACTGCTCTTTCCTGCTAGCCTCTTATTTAGTTATTTGCGCGTGTACACGGTTGTGATTTTCTACCCTGTGCCGTTTCTGGCATTGTCACAAAAGCAATTGCAATTATATTCAAAATGGGAGGGTCTTATTTATTTTATTACGTCTACCGTAGTCTACAGCAGGCTTAAATCTTGAGAATTGAAATTTTTCTCTTTGGTCCTCCGTTGCTACTACATATTTTCAGGCAACGATTTCGGATATTTTTTGGAGCGTCGGTAGACGTCGCACAATGCAGCTTGGGGCATTCATCGCTTATCAGAGGTTTGAATATTAATCTTCATTCTATTCACGAATAACCCGGACGAAACGGGGTTGTGAGGAGGTATCCATGCAGCAGTGAAGGTGGAAAGGCGACAAGAGGTTAGGATGCTTCGAGAGTTGTTACGCTAGCTGCATTCCACTTGAGAACGCGTTGGATACACGAAAGGGGTATGGAGGGCGTGGAAAAAAGACAGAACAGGAAAAGAAGCAGAGCGAGCGAGTGGGAGATGGCACGAGGGACTCGTGAAAAGAGTAGGAAACAACAGGAAAGCTCGCTAGAGGGTGCCACTCGAGGTTAAGGGTACGAGGATAGGGTCATTGGCGCTGTGGCATCCTCGAGGCTTCGAAAAACCAAGAGTAGACGCGAGAGATCCCCCGTTACTGGCAATAGAAACGTGTCAGAGTGCCCCACCTAAGAGCCGATTCAAGAATCGAGGCTAAATATATTCACGATACTGCGAGAGGCCAAGATGTATGAAGGTCTAGGACACACCGATGCATCACAACGACAGCAGTTACAATTATCGTCAGACTGCAGTTATTTCGAAACTTGATGACACTAACTTGCTCACCATCGAATGAGCATAATAGTGTGTCGAGACACTGTGACGAGACTTGATCAAAACTTTGGATGGGCAGACTCAGTTTGACACACTTCTATGTGCATTTAATGTTCTCGTACTCGAATCATCGTAAAATTTCTATCGACAAGTTTACTCCAACCAGGAATCGATATTTCACGACATTTTTCCGCTCATTGGCAAATCTGTATTCAGCTTTTGCAGTAGACTTCACTTTCGAACTGTTTTTACGTGTGAAATAAATAATTGTGCAGATGTTACTTCTTCCTGTAGAAAATAATATATTTCGAAGTGCTTGAAAGTTCTTTCCATAAAGATACAAAATGGGCGACACATCCTTTCCCCTACACACTAACAGCCCTAACTCCTTTTATTTCGTCCCACATCCATTTTCCAGTGTATGCGTTCAAATCCAAATTACACGAGTTCTCCGCATAGCACTCCAATTACATTCTCTTTTGTGTGCATGGTCACCGGGGATAGCACAAAGATAAAGAGCTTTCTTGCATTCTCATGTTTAAAGAGGCATGGGGGAAGAATTTTCTTCCTTTCTCTCTAAGCGTTATGCATGACTGTGACTTCTGTCGATGATTGCACCCGTTAAACTTAATCTTATCTTCATATTATGTCTCTGTCTCCCATACGTACCGTTTCTTTCTTGCAACTACTATATTTTTTAAGGATTTGATTGCATTTCACGTAAAACTCTTTGTCTTTTTCATTCGTGATTCTAAATTCATAGCATCACGGTTTTTATGCCATCGTCTCAGTTGATACCTGCCAGAAAGGCAGAGAGGATGAGAAAAAGAGAACTGCTCCCAGTGAATCGGAGTATTCGATCGGCAGCCTCGGGTTCTCGTAACAGCCGTACACAGTGCCTGGGTTGCGCTGCCGCCATGACGAGAGACTCAACTCGTAAACACGAAAAGCTTACTTGCTTTCTCTCTCCGTCTCTGCTCTCTCGCGTGAGCGAAAATTTCGTCTGTGAACTTTACCTTGTTGGGCCATTCTCCTAGGACTGGAGCTGTATCTGGGGGAGCAATAGTTCTTCGCGAAAAGTGAGAGAGACGCGGAGTGGGGGTAACATTTCTCCCTTTGACGTACTCGCGTCACTGGCAGGGGAGTTTCTGGCATCCTGGCGTTTCTGTTTAGTAATGTAGGCGTAGGTCGTAACCGCAGGAGATGGAACCGTTCTTCAGCTTGGTTGATTATGTTTTCCTGTTGCTTCGGGAGCCACTGCCAGGCAATGTCAGAGAAATGATAAGTCCCCATTGTGACTGGTGTGGTCGTAGAGCTGTAATAGTTATATACGAATATTAGGAGCATTGGTGGAGCAACCATGAAAGGCTCATTGATGTTGGTGCAAGGTGATATTTGCTGTATACGTAGAAGAAGAGTAAATGTTCTGCTCGTCGTTGCGAGAACGGAGAACCACTGGCGGGGATTCACAAGAGAACAAGTATTCTCGGTGGTGATAGTGTTGATGGTCATTGTAGTAGAGAACCGTAACTGTAGTGGTGGCCAATTCGTGCAGGCTTTTCGCGACTCGGTGGTCGTCGTGTAGGATACGCGAGAGTGGGAATGAAGCTGATATGGTGGTGCTGGTAGTGATGGTGGGTGGCGCTGGTGGTGATTCGACGCAGTCGTGGTAGTCTTGGTCGAAGCGATGGGGATGGTTCGCCGGTAGTGGTGGTAGGAACGACGCTGGAGGTGGTTAGGCGGTGGAGGGTGGATCGTCCGCAAGTCGTGCGTTCACCCCGCGCCGCGACGACAGGGCGTCGTAGCGGAGCCCCCGCGAAAGGCTAGACTTTATCCGCGCGCGTTCTCTTCCCATCCGTACGGGAATGATAAATAAAGTATATAAATAACCACTGTGACTAGTGTGGTCCGCGCAATACTTACGGACTCGAATAAATTAAAAGATTTTATGAAAGGTAACGAAAATTCCAATCAACATTGAGAAAAGTACTGGACACGTTGGTGGAACAAACTGGAAGCGAATTGTCAAAACGTTCGGTCTTCTATCACGATGCCTTTTTTATTTTCTCTCGAGTCCGTGCTGTCGTCCTGTATAACGCTGCAATTCATCCTGCATCTTCAACAGCCCCGGAGCCTGTGAAACTTTCACCCATCACTGTCATCATTGTTTTCTCCGTACCATACGTTCCACATGTACCGAAAGAACTCCCGTTGACAGTACGTTAAAACCCGAGGGACCTACGGTTGACGACAAGCGTGCTCGTCTCATACGCCCCCGACGTTGGACCTTTCGGACGGACGAAATATTCTGCAAGTACAAGTGCAGTGCCCTAACACGTGGCTTCGAGGGGAGGGGACGTGGCACCCTGTCAGACACACGGTTGCGTTGGACGGCGAGACTCGTCGACGCGGGGGTTGAGATTACACGGAAATAAAAGAGAGTGTTGCTACGGTTACGAACTTACTTTACCATCTTGTTATTTTATTATTCCTTCCCAGTGTCGATGCCGTATTCAGCGCCTTCTAATTTTCCACGTGTCGTTCCGTTCCATTTTTCGTACTTCCATTGAAACGAAAATCTTGGATTTATCTCCATTCAGTTTTCGTCAAGTTCTTAACATTTCGAGGCGTCAAGTCCACGAAGTTTTGCCAGTTTTATTGAAGTTCTTAAACACGACTGCAACAAGTTTAATTTGCATACGTAAGCTAAACGATATAAGTGCGTTGTGAGTGCTGCTCAAGCATCCATCCTGTATTTTGTATATCCGTATAAATAACTCAGTGTTTATAATATACATATATATGCAAATATATATCTACATCGTTGACGTTTGCGGGGATTGGCTCGCCGGTTTACTCGGCCGTCACACTCCAGCCTCTGTGAACGTAGAAAAGGGCGTTTACCCAAGCATAATACTGAAGACGTTGATGTCAAGACGAAATCAGCCAAGGTACATCCAATTCAATTGACGGATTTATATACGACCGATTGAAATCAACAAACGGTTGATCCTCGGTTTACACCGGTCGGTTGACTGTTCGGAAAATTTATAACAACCTGGAAGTAACTCGTTGTTGACAGGAACAAAAACTGTTGGGACTTGGCTGGAGGTTTAAAAAGGGCGTTTACCTGGCCCACCCTGGCAATTATTTTGGAGCACGGATATAATTACAAAATTGATACTTCGATACCAGGAAGAAATCGACGAAAAGATGCGCAGATTTGTTGGGCTGTAGGTAATACGTGTGAGCAGGAAAACGTTTTACGTCGAACGTATTGTATCAGAACCAGGAAAGAGACGAGACGAAAGCATGACGTAACTGGGTTAATTGCAACCGTCTGCATACTGCACGCATCGTTGGTTCTGACGTTCACACGACGTATTCTCGATATAACTAAGGTTATTATCACATCGCACGAATCCACTGAGGAATACATCATTCGCAGCATCCACTCACTTTTGTTACGTGAAAGATTGAATTCCTTCCATTCTTATTGCACATTTAATTTTGCATAAGTCTGCGCAGAGGCTACGAAAGGGGACAAAAGTTTGCGGAAAAGCCCGAGGGAATGACGTAGACAGGATCAGAAGAGCCGGATATGTATAATATAGTGGCGAGACCTGAATTAGCCGGTGAATGATCGACGAGACGCTAATTAGCAATGGATGGATATTAACGAGGATAACTTTATCAGGGATCAAGAGGATCCCCGAGGGCTTTAAAAACATTTCGGCGGTGTGATCAGCAAGCGATGCTATGAGCTATCCTGTGCGTTACTATCAACGAAAATATTGGCTGGGATAACATCGCTGTTGGATGTTGGACGAGTCTGACGATTAGCAGTCGCACGATCGGAATCAAGTCTGCCGGGGCGAGTCAGGAAGAGCAAGAGAGAGAGAGAGAGAGAGAGAGAGAGAGAGAGAGAGAGATAGGAAAAAAAACGAGACACGAGGGTGAAATCCATTGGCGAGGCTGATGGTTACACCCGGTGATGCTTTTGTCGATGAAGCGTGAGAAAATCTCGGTGACACCATGATCGCTCGGCCTCCTGGCCGCTGCAAACTATCCAAGTGTTATGGCTCTGTTAACAAGTCAATAAATACCTGTATTTACCTATGCACATGTGTGAGTGTGCATGAGTAGATTCATCCCCATGCATACATGCATATTGATACTGCAAGAAACAGGAGCCTTCAACTATAGATGTGGATCAGTGAAAACGTGGTTAAAAGTCAACCAGTGACTGAAACACGTGTCAAAAGTGTTGGCGAGAAGTCTTCAATGTGGAATACCATGGAAATAAGTGCTCAATGTTAATTCAATCGTGTATGCAAATAACGTACTGTGTTATTGTGATTATTCGCTCGCCTGTGAATATGTATATGCATAAGTTTGTTAATTCGATTTGTGTCAAAACTACGAGAGTTACGAAATTATAGAGGCGAGAAAAGGGGGATAAGAGCTCAAGGAATCGTCGCGTATACTCCCTGTGCTCCGGAGTGAAATTAAATTGAAGTGCTGAAGCGGACACCACCGGGGAGCCTCTTCAAGTGGATTTAGTTGGTAAAGGGTGAGAGATGTTTGGTTACCACTGCGAGAGCACAGGGTCGTTTGGGCTCGTACAACGTCATATTTATATGCATATTTATATATACGCCAATACATATATATATAACGCTTTAAGGGATATCACGTTGAATGTCTCAGCCTACTTTGCTGCTCCGGTTTTTTTTTACAGTCTGAAACGAGCACTACGTCAATTGAAAAATTATTAAAGACTCTTCACGGCGAATCAGGATTGACATATTCATAGTAAGAATACGTCCGATTCCAATCATTCAATGAAACGTTGTTACGCATTGTTCATGAAACAAACAAAAATTTGAAGATAATTCACGATTGGGTAGTGCACATTTCCTGATCTCATCTTGACCCTCGATCCATCGACTTAAAGACTCCGTACGTGTGTACTCGCTCTCGTGTCGAACATTCGCATTAGCTCCACTTCACTGCAAGGGGCGTGTTTATTTATTCACTCAAGGGGCTATGGGTACGTGATAAATTCTCAGTTTGACAAACGAATTAGCGAGCTGTGTTGTAAGATTGGAATGCGATTCATCGGAATCAAAATTTACCTCGAAATAAAGCAATTAATATTTGCAAGCATTTTTCGTACTGGAATCGTCCATAAACTTTGATAAAATGTTTGAGAGAGGAACTCATACTTTAAAAAGACAAATATTCGATAATTTAGGAGATTATAATAAAGTATCAAGTTATATGGAACCCAACGAGAAGCAACTAGATTATAGACTCGAGCAGCCTCCAATGCCCATTAAGGTAAAATGAGAAACCTCATTATTCGTATCGGGAATTCTATAATAAAACGTGGATTAAATTTCTTTTTTCATTCTATTTATATGCAGTACTTCCTTCAGTAGCTATTGATGATAACAATTCGTTTTTGATAATGTGGAATTATGGCAGAAGTCTGTGGGTCTTAGTAAAGAAAAACCAGGAGAGAATGCCAAGCAGGCAAACCGTTTGAGAGAGGTTAATGGAAAACGATGTACTAATTTTGTACTAGTGACGCTGTGCATTATATTGAAAGAATGAAAGTGATATCGAGAACCCGGGAGGGAAGGAATGGGGATGGAACGTCTCCGTGGGAGTTGAATACTGTAGAAGAAAAAAAAACACATACCACAGACATACCAGTCTCGTGTATTTCGATGTTTCCAGAAACTGATCAATGATCCTCCAGGGAAGTTTTGGTACTGCGCCTCCTTCCTCTTCACCTCAACTCCATCTCGAGAGACGAGAGAACCTCGAGTCTCAAACTTTCCGAGTACATACGCGTTCTCTATGAGAGAAATTGCGAGAAAATCGCAAATGTTGTTAAAGCTGATCATGCTCGAAGATGTTATTGCTGCACGCATCGATCGGTCACGAAATTAGTACTTCGATAGGAAGTAGTTTCGAAATGCTCTTGACGAATAAACGTAACATAACTAGATGAAAATCTCCTCCCTGGGCTCACCAATCGAACCACTGATTCGAAATGTAATTTCGCTTCTTCATGCAAGAATATTCGTTACATCTCTGGTGATAATTCAGTCGAAGATACATTCGTCAAGTTTTGTTTCCAACTTGTAAAGCACTTGTTATCAACTTGTTGGTATACTCGGAAGAAAAGGGCTGTTCGTCAAAAGGATAAACATTTTTTTTTTTTCAACGAAATTCGCGAAAATGGGACTATCGAGACAAAATAGGCTGCCAATTCAGAGGAGATTTTGCTTGGTCAGTAGGAGCAACCATAACTAGGTCTGCTGAGTCCTAAAATTTGTCAGGTTCGCAAACAAAATGAGGGGAGAAAAGGGATAAAGAAAAAAAAACGGGAATCCAATAGACGTGTCGAGTCACAAAGAAGCTCGGGCTTTACTTGACCCGTATCAAATTGGGATAGAAAATATAATGCCAAGGGAATTCGAACGATACCCTACGTGCTGGTTTACTGACCCTGGACAGGGGCTTAGCCTTGCCAATATAAAGAATCTATGCTTGTGTCTTTATATCTACGTGCATAAATATTTTGGCACTACTTGCCATTTTCTCAACGCCCCATCTGCGAGTTCCTGAAGTAATATGTATCTTTTATATGTGTATATGGGCACTAAAATGGCTTTACGTGGGACGGGGTAACGTAATGTGTAATTTTACACAGGTGAACGGGCACTTTGTGCGCAAAGTGCAGAAACTTTATACCGATCAAGTTAAAGTTAAGTAGTGGGGAGGAGAGTTACGCGTAGAGTGCAGTCTGTATATCGTTAAACTAACGTACATACGTCCATATACACGTTTATCTATACATGTGTAGTGCACGTGAGTTACGTTTCTATGGAAAAACTTTTAACTCGCTTTCGTTGGTGGTTCAAACTCACGTGTTTTGTAACGAATGAGAGCTGAGAAGTTTTTTAGTTCTATACGTTCTTTTTTCCCCGAGTACATGGGATCTCACATGAGATCACACACGTCGGATCCACTAGAGTCTGTTTCTTATTTCATGCGTAAAATTCGATTTCAACGGAGTTTTCTCAGACATATCCCTGTGCAAACGCAGCCCACACGAATAGTGTCTGATCTTCTTATTGATCCTCGATCATACGCTAAGTTTTATTACGACTTTTTGCTCTCCTTTTCCCAGCGCAGACTTTCTTCTCGTTGCCAGACGGAAAACTTGTCTGCTCGTGCTCCTCCTACACATGTACACGTTTGTGTGGGTGAGTGTATTGCGTATGTATAAATTCCATCGGGTAGAAGGGTAGTTTCGTTTCGTGAGTCACGCACGTGTGTCTATACAGTGTGGGGACCAATCGTCACGCATTGCAGAGCACAGTGTGGTCGTATCAACCTGCCAGATATACTTCATCCTCCCATTTGCCAGCCTTTCGCTTGTTTTCTCTGTCTCTCTCTCTCCCTCTCTCCCGCTCGCTCGCACTCTCTCATTCCAAACCATCCGGCTATCGATTTTTCTCGTGTCACGATAAACAATGCTGGCCTCAACCCATCAAAGCCTCGATGACCTCCGGTCGCTCTATACGAAGAAACGTGTAGCACACTCGACCTTAAGTGCATGATTTCAAAGTCATATATATACGATATATTAATACACACTTATGTGCCAATATACACAGAGATATGCACTTTACATACATATCAGACTGGCATTGATGGGTGCGCGGTCAATTCGTAGAGCCGGTATTCTCCCGAAATATTTTTCCCGAGATTGGGTCAATACTGCATAGGGTGATCGTTCAGCCGTGTATTGACTCGCTGATTTTTGCGCCTTCGATCCTGTATTCACGATGCATTGGACAAGACTGGCTATCGGCAGCGCACCCTCAAAGGGCGAGGGAACTGGGAAACCAATCAAGTAGCCGAAAATCAGGGTCACGGTCATGGAATAAGCTCACGAAAACCCACAAGGGCGAAAGAAGGAACATATCAGAAAATCAAAAAACTTGTTGCCTGATTTTTTCTTCACGTCTCCAAACTATTAAGTTAAGTAATAGGTTCTCACAGTGTAGATACTTTATAAGATTTCATTATACATTTTTGTGATTGAGAACTTGTGTCTATGACACGGAGCAGTTTAATTCGAGCGCAGAAGCTGTAAAGCTACCAAAGTTGAACCCACGGACCAATTGTGACATATCAAGAAACGCACTTAATGAATTCCAGAATTGACGGATTCGGAAAAAAAGATTGTATCACTTTATGATCGCGTCAGAATGTCGCAAATGAATTGCGACTGCATTGAAATCGTTGTTTTTAGAATGTGCTTTGTTGGATAAGAGTTTGTGAATAAATTGTGTGCGGAGAGATAGCTAGTCGTATTTGAATTCATGCATAAGCCGTACAACTCATCGTCGTGATTGTCTGGGCAAATTCATGGAGGGAAGATAACGGCAATATGGGATAGCGAGTTATTCTTGGATAAATAAACGTGTATGCATGGTGTACATATGTTATATTTACGAATTTGTATGTATGTAATTTCACGCATCGAACATATCTGTATGTTGGAGCGTCTGTTGATGACACATGCCATGTATCTGTATTATCAAACACGTTGAAGCCCACGGACAACGTTTTCATGTATAAAGCACGAGCCCCTTATTTGCTGGACATTCGGAGATTCACCAACAGGCTACGAACTCGTTCCAGTGTGGCTAACATACAAATCTCACAGTTTCTGATGCTATTCCTTTCCCTCTCTCACTCTCTCTCTTTTTGGTCTCGTAGACAATCTCTTTGTTGCATCAGCGATGAACCGCGCACCCGATAACCCCATACGTCCTTCCATCGAAGGGATAAACGCGGTCGCGATTAGATGGGAGAACGCATTTGGCTCGCGGCGGTATTTCCGGCTCCGGAGCTCGATTCAATTTGCCAGCCAAAACAGACAGCAATGTCCATCCGGCTGTCCATTCAATGCCAAATCGCCCACTCTCGTGGTCAACGTGGTTATAATCTCTGGCTTGTTTAATATTCCATGCTTGTGGCAACACTGCATTTTTATTTATCACAATTGTTTTGTTATCGAGAGTTACTCACTGATAAACGTTGAAACATTGAATTTCCATTTGCAATCTGCTCAAACGATGGTCATTCACAAATTGTTTAATTCTTCATTATACCACCATGGTCATGCATTGTCTAGTACATTCCCGGTGCCAGCTCCCTCTGCTCGACAAAATTACATTTTTCTCTAGACGATCGACCTTTTGAAGCATTCGGATATCGTACGCATAAAAATAAATGACACGATATCCGAGTGGCACGCCAATGGAACGAAGAAAAATAACTCATTGCTCGACAAACACAGGCAACTTTTGTTTGCGTGTCACTTGCTTGACTCTCGATTCTCGGGCGTTATATTGATTGTGAGACTTAACTTTGTTTGCTTGCTCCCAAGTTAAGTCCTATTTGTCACAACACGACGTTTATCATCATCAATAGGCTACATATGAGCTTTGAATAACAACACTGTTCATATTTGAATTCTTCAACGAATACTTAACGAGGGTGAGTTCCATAAAATTGAAAAAATTACCATCAATCATGAACGCAGATTCGACTGATATGCTTCAGACTTGCGGAATGTTTTTCTATTCGATTATTCACAAATACGAATGAAGAAATATATAGTTTTTAAATTAGATTTTCCATTGAAAAATCGTGAGAAAATGTTGCGCCAATTATCGTTTGAAAATTGTAGAAAACGTTTCATTGTAGAAAACAAAATATCGTATCTTTATTCGTTCGAAGCTTTGCGTGTTTTTTCATACAGTACAAATTGAAAATGCCTGAAACGTCATGTGAGATGTATTAATTATTAGATTGCCATTGGGAAATGTCTCGCGTTTCCGGCCGCATTGTTCGTGCGGATCAGTAAATCGTTCGGGGAATCTTCCGGTCCACGTGCCAGTAACAATAAGCTTCGAGAGCCATTAATTCGTGTACTTTGTAGAGTTTGTAGATTGATGAGGGGCGCGATTGCAACATTTCGCGGTGGATAGAGTCAGTGGCATCGATGGC
Organism: Hyposoter didymator; assembly: GCA_037952995.1. NCBI lineage: Eukaryota > Metazoa > Arthropoda > Insecta > Hymenoptera > Ichneumonidae > Hyposoter > Hyposoter didymator. The sequence goes on along the minus strand of JBAJMU010000003.1, from coordinate 6,019,259 downwards.
TGACAACGACGTTCGTGACTACTGGCCACATGGGTAGCCTGTACTCACGCTGCAGCATGTACACCGTACATTCCATGTGACAACGCTCGTCGTTATGTCACACTCACAAGATAAACGAATATTCACGAGCGTTCAAAATTCACCCGAGAAAAATCCATTAACATGCTGACGAGTTCTCGTCTAAAGAATAAACACACAATTGTTTTTGTGTCGTTGTGCACGGTGCGTCAATTTACGCTGGAGGAAAAACGCGGTACTTTTTGTCCTTGCTACAATGTAAATAGCAAGATTATGCTGCAAATGTGTCGACGAAGGGTTTTTCAATTGACCTTAGAACGGTAACCTTATTTTTTTTCGCCCACTCCAGTAATTTTGAAAAATTCATACCTCCAGTAAAACTTGATGAAAAGGGTTCAATTTGGGCTCATTCTTTTCGTTTTTTAATGTAGAATCACGTGAGCCTGGAGCCATTTTTCTTGAAGTCAAAAGATTAGTAAAAATGGGCCAACGGTTAAAAAACCGAAGAACGAAGGGGGAAAGGTTGCGGCATTTAGATTGGCCGGGGGTTGTTTTCGACCCCAGGTTACCGTTTTAGGGTTAAATACAATTAAATCTTCGCCAGGATGAAAGTTTTGTCAAAACTAGGAGATGCTACATCGTGGATACCAGCTAAATTACTGGTTGAAAAAAATTGTATGAGTTTGCAAGCAAATAAGACTTTGCGGTTATAATGACTTAAATGTTTAGTCCTAATTAGTCAATTTTGGAGCGATGTGAACAGCAGCTAGTGCTTATTTGAGAACGATCATTTCCCAATAATTATATATACTTGACACAATTTTACTGTTAGAGTCGAAGCCACAGTGTTGTCAATTGCATTCGGTACTTCATAAACATGCAATTTGCGAGAACGAACTTGAGATTCGAAGATTGCGGTTGCAGCCGCAAAAACATAGTCTTCGATAACAATTCCATGACTGGAATTCTCGGAAATTATTACGGCGGTCGGAGCCAATCAGTCTGCCGCTTTTCTAGGAAAGAGCTCAGAGAATATCTCAGAGTCAAGGAACTTCTCGAGGTTGAGAGGTTCGGATGAACTCCATCCTTTTCTTATTCCCATCCTGGCATCAATGACGATTCCTCGACACGATTCACTGAAAATCTGCATGGAATTACGTAACGGTAAAGTCCTCAGCATAGCTATAATATGCATAGCTTACCCCCGACGAACTAAACGACTTTGCAGGCGTGAAAGTTTCAGTCTTTGCGAAAGACGCGAAACGACGTTGGCAGGCTCGATTTCGTTGGAGCGAATTCATTCCCGAAAATTCTTAGCTGTTTACCAAACGAGACTCGAAGAGCAGCCATAAAGGGCTGAAGAGAAGCAAAGGAGAGAAAGAGACCGGGAGTCCGCATGGAATCTATAGAAAGAGAGGAGTACGAAAACACATTTTAAACAAAGATTTCTCCTCGAGGATTTCATTTATCTGGGAAAATGCAGACCCATTCATGTGGATTTACATTTCTCTGGAATTTCGAGAAAGCCCTCCGAGTGTCATTTCCCAGTCTCGACTAACTGTGCACTTCATCAGGCATCAGGATTCCTGATTCCATGTAAATTGTATCGTGCGAAAAACCAAGTTGATATACATATTCAAATATATTTTTTTATGTCATGTGCCCTCGACATCACTCAAGTTCCGATACAGCGCAAATTCCCATAGAATGCCGGAATAAATTGCCGTGGTGGTTAATACTGGTTGGTTCATTTTGATTAAAACATTGGAACGAAGCCAACATCATTATTGAAGTCTATACCAAACTTCCTTTTGCAGCGCCATTATCAATCGCTGATAGCGATTTTCGAAATATTCTCATTAAAATCTAGAAACCCACGAGATCGTCTATAATTTTCAGATTTTGACACTAAGAATGCACATTAAAATAGTTCTCAAAAGAATTGGGATTTTCAACCTCGTACACGAAATATTTAATAACTAGACTCGGATTTCTGAGAGATCGTAAAACAAGTATATACAAATTTCTGAATTTCCGTTGGGGTAATCGGATCAGAAATACAGGAGAGACATTAAAAGCTGAAATCAAGTCATAGCTTTACGGTCTCTCCAGCTCATAAATGGATGAAGTAACTGGAACAAGGGTGTAATATTAACGGAGCCTTGACGTCAGTAAAGGCAAATCAAGGGAACACGCCCGTTCAAAGCTGTCAACGAGAAAGGATGGAAAGTCCTGTAGTGAACCCGGGGTTATTCTGTGTGCTACATGCAATATCGTCGAGCTCAGAGACTAAAAGAGAAAGAGAGAGAGAGAGAGAGAAGCAATCACATGCGTATACATATATGTATATATATAAGCTGGCTGGGGGCACAGCAGGTCTCGAATCGATTTTCGATTCACTGCCAACCCAAAGAGTTGAGATTTACCATCAGAGAGGGTTTACCGACCTTCCATATCCACCTAGAACGAATCTTACGGTAAATAAACGTCCCTCTGAAGTTTGGGAACCTTCAGAAGCCTTCGCCGAAATGTGTACACGTCTAAGCGTAAATTCCCGAATGGAAACATTTTCTTTTATCCTTCGAAATTTTCGTTCACTTTGATCAAACCTCATTTTCAACTGAAAAATCAAATTTTGTCATTGTTCCTTAAACCCCTCATATTGTGATGGTTGCAATATGAAATTATTCAATCCAAGAGCAATATCGGGTTGCAATTCCATTCATTCATGTGATTGTTTGAATTTTTCGTGTTTAATGAGACCATGACCATTGTTATTCCATAATTGTAGAAATTCAATCAAATCAGCGAAGTCCACAGCAAGCTTGTTGATGAGGTATCGAGATTTATTCTTAATTAAGCTTATCGCCATTACTGTAATTCATCGATCAGGATCCATAGTATTTTTGTTGACCAATCATAGTACATAACGAGAAATATGTGTATCGTGACAACCATAAACGAAACTCCGATAGATAGATGGTATGAGAATGCATTCTTCCGTTATCAGGTCGGATCTATGAACGATCTGTACTACTTGCATTACATTAAGCGTCCTCAGACTCGATGTCGTTGAACTTATTAGTATAGACCAGATTATTTTCGAGTTCCATGGCAAAAGCTCGACAGCTTTTGATGAAACTCTTGAAACAGATCAAGGAAATGAATTTTGTTTTCGTCAATATTCCGTTTCGTATTTGGAATGGACACCGCGTTGACTAAAAGTCAGTGACGACCTTGGTGGATAACAAAAGATTTTTCTTGTTGTATCAAATGAAATTTTATTTATTCATAAAGTTGAAAATAATACATGGTTTTCAGAAACGGTAATGACCATTCGAATATTTCTCATCAAAATCGAAATATAAAAAAAAGACCCAGATTTGGAGAAGAGGAGAAACTACACGACGGGCAAAACTGAAAAAGTTGAAAGCGTGTGACAAAATCCCATTTCTTAGTTCAAGTTCTCGTAAATTTGTCGGGAACTCCGCAGAAGTTTGCATCAACGCTCGTCATGAAGGAATTTTTGTTTTTTTTTTCATGCTGCACTTGCCACGCGGTAAACATGAATTTATAGCATTTTTACAGGAGCGAATGGTTGAGTTCAATATGCCGCAAACTTTAGGAAAATGTCTATAAATCTCGAGACATTTTAGCTTTGAAGTACACAACTAGTTTGCACCGCTGTATATTCACGTGTCGTTGAAAGGCACGTTGAGTTTGACATCAGGGGTATGTTCGCTCGTGACGGAAGAACATTCCACGTATGTTGCGAGTTCGTTCTTCCGGAAGGATGAATGCTGGTGCACGTAACATATATAAAACATGGAAGCTCGTTGTACCCTGGTGAAGTGTGTACGAATCAAGGCAGTGGATTTTTATATGTTCCGGATTTTTCGCGGGTCTCGTCAACCGTACGAAGCATAGAGAAGGAAACAGAAGGAAAGAAGAATCGTTGATGTCACCGTACAGTTATTCGAGTATGCCTCGTTGGTGGAAACCCTTCCAAGCCCATTGGAAGAGGTCCCCAAATGGATATTAGAACTTATGTAGTGCTTTTGTTGTACTAAGACCCTTCCACTTCGACTGAACCTCTTTTACCATCTTCGAGCATGTTGGCTGTGGCCTAACTAAATAACTAGCGCTAAAACAACACTTTGGCAGTTTATTAAACAATAGAATTTCTGAAACTCATCGTACGCGTGATGAAGGTATTATTCCCATGTGCAGGAAGGCCAAGAAGGCCCAGAAACGAGAAATACTTTGTTGTTGATCAATCGGTTAGTATACTGATGAACGTAGCGTGTTTCTCTACTCATCGTCGCAAAATATTTGAATCATCTGTTTCGTCAATTTCACACTTTGATGGTCCTACGAACCTTGAGCTCTAGTCGTCTAGCTTTTGAATTCTACTCCTATTCCATTAACCCATTGAATCATATCAGCTAACGAGGGATGTTTCAGAGCAGCATGCAATGAAGGGATGAGTTGGTTGCTTTGGGTTGATGTTATCAACCAACAACCTTGTACAGGGTTAAATAGAACTGCATTAGCTGTACGGATGAAACGAAGGGGTATCCGCGACCGTGTACTCATTCAATGAGTACGTTGCTATCGGATAATATATGCCCTACGGCATTGGCACAAACACTGAACAAACAAGCTCGCGATGCTTTGCTACCGCGCTGTTGTCGTCGCGACGCTACATGCCAGCAGGAATTACTGGTTTGGTCGGTGGGTGGTGAAAGGTTAGGCTATCCTATACATAGGATCGTTCGATATGGCCAAAGAAGCTTCAACGTTCTGGCACCATGCTTTCTTGAAATATCGTGATTGTACATGTCATCCTAGCACAGAAGACAATACCATGAGCTAAATCTCATGACGAGATCCTGAATTCAAAACTATGAACTTGACTATGACTGTTTTCCAGTCAACCCTTTAATTAGTGAGGGATTGATTATCAAAGTTTCATGACTTTGTAGTTTCGCCGCCCCGATATTCAAAACCCTACAGGATTTCCGGATTTTAAATTCAGTCATGGACTTGTGTTTATATTCTCTGAGCCATCTCCACCCAATGAGTCCTATTATGCGAATACGGTTCGTAACGTTCTAACGAACTTGTTCAGATTCCAAACAAATTCACAATCATCATGCCGTAACGTCTCATCAGCTTGTAACGAGATTAGCATACCCACATGGTAGTGAAATTAACTAAGCCTCGAGAATGATCTTCAACTCGTATACTGGCAATAGTCTCATAGGGCATATTAAACACATCGAACACAAATGCATAGAGTAATAGAATTCCCATGGTAGGTGCGAAATCGGGGATGGTTCCGAACACATGTATGGGCGAGTCTGCCTACCGCTGACGACAGAGACTAGCAAAGATTTCCTCTTGTATTTCGTTAGGAAAAAGATTATTTCTATTCGTCGCTGAAAACTCACAAAAAACGTCGCAGGATGTTCATCCTGCAACTTCTGGGCCAAGTGAGTAATTTGAACTTGTTGAACTATTATAGTCGCTCAACACTCAAGTTCAATGATTCTGTACGTCACATACAGTGCAAATCAGTAAGGTATGCAAGCCAGTAATTGAATGTTTGGCCATAGCTTCGTGAAGTCAATAGATATAGAGTTCATCTTAACGCAGGGAGTCAGAACTGCAAGGCAGAAACACCATCACATCGTATGCTACACAAGATCCCGTGACGAGACCACGATCCGTTGAGGTTGCAACGATCATTTGCTCGAAATTACTATTCGCACGCGACGCACACTGTTAACTACGTTACGTCTCGAGGGAGACTGTCTCTGCGGATTACACGGCGCGAAGATACACTGTGAATATACATACGGGTCTGTTTGCGTTATTGTCCTCCGAGGCCGTTGGAAATTACGATAGTGTTTCCCCATAACGGGAAACAGAATTCGTTATTTCTCCGACAATCGCTTGTGCGCGGCAATTTTCCGTCTCGAGTATATCGGAGATTTTCCATCGCGATATATTGGAAAATTTATGAGTGCGAATATTCCGGAGAAGCAAAACAAAAAAAATCTATTTTACACGCATATTTGATCGTGTACTCTTTGGTCCTCTATGCACCAATGGGAGCACTAGGTGGCAGAGAGGCTTCCAGCAAAATACCCTTCAAGAATGCACTCGGATGTGCACTCAGGGCAGCTCTCCTTGCACTTGGAATGTGAGACAGACCCCGGGCAAGGTTTCTCTCTCGTCGACGTAAAAAACAAGGCAAGGGAAAGAGGTTCGAATAAAAGACGAGAAAGAGAAACGAATACATTAGATGTTTATGTACGGGATGTCCCGAGAGTTGCGCCAGTGACAAAGAGCAGTAAAAAAAAAAAAAATGTTGTTCAATCGTTTGGTAAATACATGGTTACAAATAGATGGATCGAAGAGTAACAATGCACGATGCTGGCAATGCAAATTATGGAAAAAGCGACGCCAGTTGATCATAGAAGGAGAAGAAGGTTCGATGGAACGACATTTAACACTGCCTGTATATTTCACGCAGATATATAAAATACAGTACTGCGAACGTACATCCCCAAGACCAAGCGTTACATACAACCAAACGGACCATTTTTCTTACAAACTTGGCGAGTTTTTTAGTCGCTTCCTCGTTTCTAGCTATCCTCTTGTTCTTTCCTATACTTGAAGGAAAATCCGAAAGTGCAACACGGTGAAACCACAACAGAGTGAAGCTGAGAAAAGGAAAAGCAGGAATACGACGAAAGAGAGGATCCGGAGAATCGCAAGAGGAAAGAGGACTTCCATAATTCTTATTCCTGAACGAGCTCCCGGTTGGCTACACCAAGTGTCTGGCGTGTCCCCGTGGTTAACTTATCGCCGTTCCCGGGCGCGGTTCTATTGTCCTTCCGCGAGTTGGACGCTATGCTGAGATGGTTCGTACTCACAAGAAGGGTGAACTTGGACGCTCCACCCTCGGGCCCTTTTCTCCATTCTTGAGTGAACCCAGTCCATCCATCTTGCGAGGATCCCTTGTACCGCGCGGGTTATTACGGTCACTTTTTCCCGGGCTTAACTTTTTTTCTCTCATATTCTTACACTCGTCGACGCAGCTTTTCATTCTTTTTTCCTCACAAATCGCGAGTTGCCATCCCATTGCCACTAAAAAATTTCTACCTATACCTCTTTTCACACACGCTGACACGACCTTGCTGTTTCCGCCATTCTCCCTATTTCTCTCTTTTTCTCACGACCCTACCCTTCCTATCGGCATCATACTCTTTCAGTCCAGATCCTCCAATCCCTCGACACGTATTTCCTGAACATATCCTACTTTCATAAAATTAAACGACTTCTCGGACTACCAAACTCGGAACTCAGAATTCCTGGTTATTACCACGCTCGACAATTTTCTGGACCATTTCCTTGCCAGATACGTATCTAATTTCGGGCTGGCTCTTTAGTATCACTACTCATTCCTATATTTTCAGCGTATAAATGAAAAAGTCCTGAAAATTTTTGATCAGGTTCGACGCCATGAAATTTTAAGAATTAAGTGACGATGATTCAGAAAAAAATGGTAAAAATCTTCTAAATTGGCAATCATTCGTAACAAAGAGTGCTGATGAAATATCGAGCTCACCATACGGATTGCACCGAAAAATCCTGAATATCCGAAAGTACTAACTTTTCTCAGAAAGCTTCGTCTCGCCCAGAGAGGAAACGAAATACTACGAAAAGGAGCGAAGGATATTGCAACCTGTATAGGAAAGGTCAATTGTCAGAACAATGGGACAAAAGGTTGGGTTTTCCAGGCTATATGGGTCTGTTTTATTAGAACCTCCGCTCAGAGAAAAAATATTGACTCATAATGCTCATAGTCGCCTTTACAATATATACTTTTGTATATCTATGTGCGAAATGAATAAAAAGGCGTGGGTATATGAGGTGGAATGTACTATATATGATATAGAATGCAAATTTAGAGCAGCGCGAGTCGGATTTGGGGTCTCGGTTCGAGTACTCCGAGTCAGGGGAGCGACGCTTTTACGAAGCAGCTCACGTCCGCGTGACTCGTTGGTGAACTCTAAAGCCGGCGTGCGCTCGACAGCGAGAATAGCGAACGTCGAGAGGAAAAGAGCTGTTTCGAGAGTCCGTGTAGGTCGAGGGTTGTGGACATGCTGCAACCCCTGAGCAGTTTACCCATCGCATTTCTACGTAAGAGCAGTTCGACATTGTTCGAAAGAAAATTTGCGAGCTGCTAGAAAAGCTGGTTCAACGCTGAACCATGTTCTGACGCGGAGCAACCAACAATTATCGAACCCTCGATGTTCGATCAAATTGAAGAGGCGTGATGTGAAAAAAAAAACGCCTAAATGCTTGCACGTAAGCATCGATAAAGATCGCAAGGATGGGGAGGTAAAAAAGGGCGAGGAAACAAACAATGTGTTGATGATTATTCTCTTGTCCAGGTGTTTAGAATTTTATTGGAGTCTTGAGGAAAGGGATGATTTTTCAACTTGTAGATACATTATGAAAGTATTTAGAACGTGGTCCTGACCAATTCACCCAAAACTATCCGAGAGGCCAATGATGATCGGTGTATGACCTGTCGGTTGGATCGACGCCGGCCAACAATACAGTAACCACATTGAACTGTGTCAACACAGACTGGATCCTTACATTTGTTTAAATTATGCTTTATTCTTTCCATTTAATGAATTATAAACAATATCATGACCTCGTGTGCTCTTTTTTTTAAACACTTTCATCGTTCTCGTGATCCAATTCGTCGGTGAGTTGATTCCATTGGCGATAGACATTTTTTTTATTTTTTGTTAATTGCCCGCCTCTGCTTACATTTGTGTGTTTCACGTTGCAGTATCACGTTGCAGGAACTTTCAATTTTGTTAACTGTTGCAACACCTATCATCTCTGGATGGCTTTGAGTATCATCCTTTGTAATGTAAATATATGCGCGCATGGGACACAGCCTCGAGGGATTCTAACAGAGTAAATTGGAACGGTGGCTGTAAAAGACGATCTCAACGAAACTTGTTTGCATGGGAAGGACGTCCATGTCGCATCAATGAATGAATATATGTGCATTTGGATTCGTAATTCGAATGTACATAAAGCACTGCTTACTGAGGTTATCAATACCTAGATCCATCTATCTGCTAAAAGAATCTGTTTCGTTTTTTTATTTTTCATTATCGATAATCCAAACCGGAGATTTCGTGCTCACCGCCAGACACCTTTTTTTGACGACCTCCAAGAGATTGTCCAAATCAGCAGTGTCAATCAATATTTATGGAAATAAACAATTTCGATGTGAAATGTCAAAAGCGACGACTGAATTTACTTCCCTTTACATATTTTCGTCAAATGAAATGCTTTTTCAGAAAAAAAGTTGTGACGAAATCGACTTTTTCGCCCTTGCTATTAGGTGTAACCTCTCGAGTGATTATAGACCCGGGACTAAATGATGTCCTTTTCAAAAAAAAGGCTGACTTCAAAAAAAAAAAAATGCAGCAGAAAATCTTAGGTTTCAGGGCTTTAGTTTAATTCCAGGAATTGTTTCTTATTTTTATCAAAATATCGTCCACCCTTAGTTGATTGTTGCAAATGAAAGAAAACCAGCAACGAAGAAAAGTGAATCGCGTGAGCGTGGTTGGCAGATGGTTGATGATTATTGACACAAAGCTCTTCTCTTTGTTCTCTCAAATATTCAAGATAGAACAAAACTGTGAACAAAGCGAAGCTTTATGTTTCCTGACCCAGCCTGCCCTGGGAAGCGTTGAGACAGTTTTCAAAGTAGTAAATGTGAAAAAGAGAAAAAGAGGAACGGAGAGCTGTAACAAAGAAAGGAAAAAGGAGAGAGAAAAACAGAGGGGGCAAAGTTTGAAGTAAAGTTTTCCCGGAGCTCTGATAAATATGGAAATTAGAAAACTCCATTAATGACAAACTTGGCAGAGGCGCAGAACAGAAGCAGGGTGAGGTGAGCACCGTGGATTCCCGTGAAAAAATGGCCGAATGGCCCAAGCGTCGCCCAGCGCTGTGCCAACCGTGCTTGACGGTTGTCCGACCGTGGGCGGAACTGAACGGCCAACCACTGGATCAGCGTTGGAGTGATAACAACGGACCCACGGTTGGCTACAGCTTGGGAACAGTACTGGCCCAGCGTTGGTCATGACAACGGCCCGACGCTCAGCCAACCGTTGAGCCAGTACTGTCAAAAAATGATTTTTTATTTGAAAAAATTATTTTACAGTCGTTTAGGCGCTTTTCTCGCCTTCTACGATTGAACTCGACCGCCTTGGGAGCTCGCATTATTAAATTGGAACGAAGAAATTTTCTTGCCGATCGGGGATTCGAACCCCGTACCCACCCATCTCCCGTCCGCAGTCGAGAACGCTACCCGCTACACCACTCGTATCTTGACAAAAAATATTCAAGAAATATATATGAATAGAAATTTTTTCATAAACCATTAAATGTTTTAAATATCGAGGGGATATGTCGAAATATTGCATGATCAATACATCAAAACGTATTGTTGTAAAATATTTCAAACGAGTTTCATTGATTGAAAAATGAATTTTTCAATACGTATGTAATAAATTTGATCAATACGTATATAATAGACGTATATAAAACCTATTTTAATTTGCCCCAAATGAGCAAGTAAGAGTGGATAAATAAGTGTCGTGAGATGACTTTTCATAACGAATGCTGGCTCAGCCCGGGCCCTTTGTCAGCCGCCGATAGCGGAATCGACTACAGGGTAAACAACAGTGAGCAGCATCGGCCCGATATTGGGCGAACACTCGACACCAACAGTCGGCCGACGTTTAGAAGCCAACGATTGGCCTAGGCTTGGCCGGCCGTCTGCACCGATGCTGAACCTGAACGTTGCTTAAGCATTGGCAAATACGTTGGGCCATGTTCAGGCCCAACGGTTGGTGCCAATGGTTGGCTGCCCAGTACTGCCCCGGACATTGGCCGTATTGCAAGCGTCGGCAATTTTTTCACGGGTTACTACACTAGGAACCCCGGTAGTTAAAATACCAAAAGAAAATAAAAAAAATAAATATCTTGGCACACAGTTATTTGAGAGATCGTTAGAAGTTGATGCTCGTCCATGCTTCATCATCCTCGTTAATTAATTATAGTGACAACAACACCATCAAAAATAACCATCACGAATAGGGTTAACAAAAAGTCTTCGAAAAAGAATTACGTACGGTTCAGATTGGAACGACTTGATAGTAGACACATCAGTATTTGCTATTTGAGATGTAAACGTTTCGATCGATTGTGAAGCTTAATTAGAGTTGGTCCAATTAACGCTGCTATCAACGAGTTGATCGAAATTTGTTCGGGCCCAAGACAACATGTTTATCGGGTGCAACAATATTGATCCAGTGTTTTATAGTTTTTTCAGTAGTTCACAGCAGGCGCTAAATCCGAAACGAATTTAACGAGCTTTAAGGCTTATATTGGTATGCGGAAGAACCCTTAATCTCGTGCTCCGAAATAATCGATTTTCCCTTTTCCAACTTCATCGTTATCGGTTCATTATTGACGTCCATTCGTAATGCAGGTGTTGAGTCTTGTGAGTGAATGAGGAAATGAAAGCGACTAAGCCTTGGTACTTTTTTTTATGCTAGAGATTACTAGCGATGTATGTGTATGGGGGGAGGGGTTAGGTCCATTTGATGAATATTTTGTGTACCGCAACATGGTCTGGCTTAGATCGCTTTGCCAGTGCATCGGGTTATTGCGTTTTTTTTTATCCGCATCCTGGTCAACCTTGCTGAATGTTATTCTCCCTCGGAAGCTGGCACGGTATGCACTCGAATTGCCTACGAGAAAGACTGGGCTGCGGGGCCATTTTCGAGTCGGTTACACACGCTATTGATCGGACTCGTTTCCCCAGTCAATTTGCTCTGATTTCGTAATCCGAGATCATTTTTGCAGCCAGCTTCCTAGTTTATACATCAACGTTAAACAATATCAATAACAAATACCATATCATCGTGTAGCTGAACTGACCGAAATGAAAAATCAATTTTTACTTCTTGTATGAAAGTTCGTTATCGGAGAAGCGATCATTGAGGCCGAAGGTCTACTCACGCACATATATGTGTATGCTTTCTATAATCAATTCTTATTGATCGTGCACGTTCATTTAGCAACCGAACCAAGAGCCGAACTCAATCTGATAATATCGTATAATTCCTCGATAGCTGTCGAATCCATCGAGAGACCAGGCTGACGATTTCCTCGATGGGGTTCAGGAAATTAGTAAAATTTCGTTGGAGCCAATTAGAGGATATATTCTATGTGCGTCATTGCTCCGGTCACGGTAGAAGTGAATTCTCCATCGCGTTTTGGAATAACGTTGGTAACAGCGGCCTATGTCTCCTGTATTTACGGCGGAGGCAAATAAATTCCGATGTAATGAAATAAAATGGTGTTGTGCTTTCCAGGATGAAATGGATAGTATTATTTTCTCCTCGTCTTCAATTCGGCTCTCATATTAAAAAAAAATAAAAACCAGATATTCATTATGCCTCATCGGTACTGTTACTCATCCATATATACTTTGAATTTTATATCAATTTTGAAATAAAATTCTCTACAGAATGGATTAATGAACAATACAATTATTTTGTGATCGTTTTTCTTTATTATTCCCCGAATCGGTTTTCGGATGATGAAAATTGAAAATATTTTGTTGCCTCGTTTGTTGCACACAAGGTTCAGCATCACGAATCAATATCCAAGCGGTCACCCAGCCAAATACTGATCTTGAACCAGGTTTCTCATTTCCAAAAATTAATATTTTGTTTGTCAAGTTATCGCTGTTTGATTTGGTTCGATTGAGTCATTATTTATCAGTCCCTTGTTGATTTTCCATCGTCGGTACTGTTGCTTGTATATTGCACTGCACCCTCAGCAACCCTCGCTGTTCTATATGTATAACTTTCCATATACGTAAGCCTAATAGCTTCACTTGCTTACTTTGCGTAACAAGCTAATCTGAGCAGCCGTCCAGGGAGAGCCTTGCCAACATGTTCCTGCGCTAACCATCAAAATCGCTTAAGAGCTTTATGGTTCAGCACAGTTTGTACATATACACGTTGCGCCGCTTCGTGTACAATGTGCACACGATGCACGGCCTCGGCTATAGAAGTCCGCGTTCACCGAAGGATGTTGCCGGACAAATTCCCGAGACTGAGCCATCGAACTCCTTGACTCCCAGAGGGCACAGTACGTGACGCTGCAAACCTAAACTCTGTGCTGCTACATCCTTCGTCAGAAATTGTTGCTATTCCCTCTGGTCATTGTTGTGCAATATATTTTTCATTCAATTCATAAAATGCGACAAAGACCCTAGTTTGTCAAAAAAAAATCATTTTGGAAGTCCATTGGGGCACTTGTCCGCTTTTTCAATAAAAAATCCTGAAATTCGGTTAAAATAGAAACGAAGAATTTTTTGAATACCGCGGCACGGGGCCCGTGTCAGTAGCACGAACACAGCTCGGCAAAAACCATGGAAATGTACCGCTACGCCGTAGTCGCATCGAACAAGAAAGGAGAACTTGGCGCCAAACGGTCGCAAATACAAGTTGGATCTGAGGTTGTCCGGTTAATTGCCCGCGCCCTCCACTCTCGCTGGCGCCAAGTTTGTCGTCGCCTTTCATCTGAAGAGTAGAAGGGTAGAGTGGGTCAGACTAAATTCGTCGAGTTGATGAAACCTTCTCATATATACAGCGACTCGGTATACAGCTCAGTACTCCTGCAAGCCAATTTTTCGAAGTTGTTGAAAAATTCTGTGAAAAGGATCGATCGTCGTACCGAACCAGTTCTGTCCAAAGAAGGTCATCGTTTAATCTCGTTGGCTCGATGCTTTTGAACTTCTCGAGTTTGACCCTTTCAGCACGAGTAGAGTGCGCGGACGTCATTGGCAAAGTCATAAAATTCGACGGAATAAAATCCGAACCTATTATATCGCAAAGAAAAAACGAAATAGAAAGAAAAAAAAATACAGATGACGAGATTTTTCGCAATGAGGAAACTTTCAGTCTTCCACTGAAAGTCCAGGCGTTGGATATGAAAGAAAAAGCATTACTCTATTGCAAAATGAGATATCGCAGTCTTTGAAAACTCAGTTTTAAGCTGCAAGAAGTTATTTAAAGAGATATTAACGAGGTGACACAGTTTTTTTCCCCAATCTTTTTTCCCATTAAGGTAACTAAAGTTGGAGGCATTGTGCATATCTAGAGACTCGACGGAATCTCGAGGAAAGTCAATATTCGACTTCACCGACATTGAAATTTCAATCGATTCAAAAGATTTATAAAACAAATGTACTCGTCCGGGTTCTTTCCCCGTTAACGGGACTCGCCACGTTGATCATTTTGATGTAAACTTACAGTTTACCTGTTACTTTACCACGAAAAACTTCTCGACAGAGCGTAGCGTAGCATATTGAATTCAAAAAAAAAAAAATTTCAATAGGGCCTCCAATTTTTCGCATGCAATCAACGTCAGATTGCACGAATGAAAAAATAAAAAATAAAGTCCTACATACGCATTTATACATACACACACATACGTTGTACAATGTTGAAAGGTATTCATCGAGTTGAACGGACTCGGTGAAAAAATGTATACACGTGCAATGGTTGCCAAGCCAGAAGTTTTAATAAAGCTCTGACATCACCGACGAAAGCATAAGCTGTTCATTCGGTTCTTCGTTTCGTTGATACATTTTTGCTGTGTGCACACGGAGTATAACATCGTGTTTGTCGGCTTTCATATCTCTTCTCCCCGGTCCTCATTTTCATTTGTACCGTACACGAATCAGTGCTCCATCCCTATTCTGACTTTATAGAGTTTTTCTTATTTCTATTGGTCGAAGACGCTTCTATTGTAAATGTCACAATTTTTCAACCACATCGCCAAGGGAAATTCGCGATGAGAGTGCTCTCGAGACATTGCCTCGAGCTTTCTTTTTTTTGACAGCACCAGCATAGAAAATTTCTAAAATATGTAAAGCGAATTTTTATGAAAGATGATAGCACGTGTCGTTTCAAAAGAGGAAAATCGTTCGTCAGACTCCCTTGCAAGAAATGAATGAAAGAACAGAAGAATATTGGAAAATAAGAATTGCTGCCTCTGGTTGCGAGACTGAAAAACTGAATGAAAAGCTTTATGTAAATTTGAACTATCAGCGAAGCAATGATCGAAGCATTTGTTTTCGCAAAGTCAAAAAGTAACAATTTGTCTACAATTGATAATGGTCGTTCGTAAAGTACTGATTGATGGAAATTAATTACAAGTCGAGCGAGAAACGAGAGATTTAGCATCGGAAAACTCGGAGATCGTAAAAACTGGAATCTCGTGTGAGTTGAATCGCGACGTTGGTTATCCGCCTTCATCGTATTCTGGAGTCAATCCTCATTAGAGAATGACAGTTACAAGGATCGTAAAATTTTCTGTGCCAATTCTTATTACGGGGGAAATGTCGTCACGTCGTCGTCGTCGTCGTTTCGTCATCGTTATCGCTTGTTCAAGAATTCAACAGCATCTTCCAGACGACGAAAAACGTTTTACTTGATAAGACGAGAGAATAAAAATGGTAGAATTCATAAAAGTAAACTCTTACTCGCTGTTCCCTTTCTCACTTCCTATGGAATGAAATACATGAGCACTCGAGGGAAATTCACAAGAATATACGACTGTGAGAAAGAGTAATATCAAGTTGTCAGACTCTTCAGAATAAAAAAAAATGGATACTGTTGCATTTAAAAAGTTTGACACGGATTTGACAAATTTACTGCTTCTAGTTTTGCCAGCAAACAGATGGGGCAAAAGTGTATTTCCAATGAGAGGGCTGGCACGTAGAAATGAGCAGGGTCATAGACAGTATCAAAAGAAAATGAGAAAACATTTTTGCAAGTGAAGCGATAATTCTGAAAACACGACGATCAAAAACTCGGAAGAATCATTTATTCGTTTTGACCAAAAAAAGACGGTCTTTGAGGATTGCCATCTGATTTAAATACGTGGCTTTTATTTCCCGAGGGCATAACATCGTTAGGATATGTATGCACAAAAAAAGAATGAAGCATCGATAAAAGAGATACGAACAAAAAGCTTCCGATCGTTATACATAAATTGAACGGACGTTAGGTGGAGTAGGGTAACGCGATTTTCGCTTACTTACGGTTCACTGGAGTCGCGGAGATTTCCTCGTGCGTATCATCGGATCAGCTTGACTGAAGCTATATATATTCACGTATAAACGTACAGCGTAAACGTTTCACTCTCAGCAAAGCCGACAAACTTTTTTCTTTCCCCAACGCTTGCTATCGCGGTGATGTCTCTCGTGGTCTTTCGCACTTTGTACATAGAAACGACAGTTGCCAGGCGTGTCGACTATCCCTGAATGTTCCACGAATGAATAAATATACATTTTCCCTCTCAACATACATATATACTTCCCAATGTCTCATGTATATGACTATAGGTATGAACCCACACAAATGATATCCCATACTCAGGCAAAGTTACCCATCAGGACATTGTCTATTCCTGCATACATGAATTCGCCATTCTACATTTTCGTTGACGAAGTGATTCCGAAAGTTTCGTTGAACTTTGTGAAAACTTAGTCCATCAAAAGCTTGTGATATCTATCGGTGAGTCTAGTCGACTCCTTCCACCTTTTTCGCCACGATTATCGTTTAGTGACGATAACCAATTTACTAAATGCTTTATGGTATTTCATCGTTTCAAAGACTTCTTCCATGAATTGTCAAAATATACACGTGAGAAACCGAAATCTCGATAATCATCGATTGCACCTTCTAGTGGAAATATGTAGATCCATGTTTATAACCAGCCTCGTTATCAAATCCTCTGATTGAATCACGATATCCACGAGATAATCGAATTGTCTGTGTGACCAAGTTGGCAAATCTGGAATTCATAGATGTACGAGTGACGATGTGAATGCAGGAAATTTGCGACCGAGATTATTCCTGAATCAGGAAACTGCTGAATAGTCATTTAACGTGACCATACGTATGAGCCAGTTTCTGTCAATATTTTCGATTGCGTAGATATAAGTATGAAATGAATGACGAATAAATTGATTCTGTATGCGAATAGGCTTGGGTTTTCTTCAAGGTTTTTTTTTTCTAATATTTTGTCGACACGAGAGCATTTTTCTGAAATTCCACACGTATGCGAGTCAATAAAGTGAGGAAAACGAGCGTCCTTGAGAGTAATATGATTCCATGATTGGTGCGAAAAACCGCACAAAAAAAAAGAACTTTTGTTATTTTGCAGATGAACTCGTTGACTTGTGGAGCCCAAGGTCGACAGAGCCCGATAATCAAAACTCATCACCGATAAGATCGTCTGGGACGGGTATTTTCGTACTTGTCGGTTGATTGCAGATTTCGACAACGATCGATGGATAACATGACGACGCAAAAAGCAAGGATTACGACGTCAATGACCCACATTTTTCAAAACTTTCGCAAGACCGACCTGAGCCATTGAATCGGCAGAAAGTGCTTACAAACTTTTAAACATTAAGGTGACTGACCTGAAGTTCGATTCGAACGACCGAGAAAAATAATCAAAACGATTGAGAGGCGACCAACAAGCAAAATCAAAATCAAGATCCGTTTTAACGATTCCGGCGAGTTTGCGATGCGTCGTTACGTCTAAATAAAACAAAACACTTTGGGAAGGCATTTGTATGATTCGTGTTAATTCGAATAACTGCGATGCTGTACTAACCATTTGTTGCATTGCGCGAGCAATTTTTTACAAATTTTCGGGAACGTATTCATTGGCAAGGCATGATTAAGCGGCGAATAGCATAAAAAATTAGCGAATGGAAATTGATAAAAAAGAGAGCGAAGAATAGTGAGAGAATTCTTCGTGAGATTCCGGGCTCGAGGGGTGTGGCCGGAAAACGTATTGAGACAGCATTAATCTCGAAGCGCAGAGGGTTGGAAGTAGGAGGGAGAGTTGTTTACAAAAGCCGGGAATCTTCTATTCCACGCGAGAAGTATGGCAGAGAGTTTCAAGAATAGCTCGGCGATCCCTATTCATTGAGCAAACTTCGAAGGCCGAGAAAGACGTCGATAGGAAGTAAACAAAAAAAAAAACGAGGTCGACAGGAGAAGGTCCTGTTGGATGAAGGAGAGCGGGAGCATCCGATGACTGAACCCGAAGAAAGCGTCAAAAATTCGCCTCCATCTAGACGAATTAAGTCTTTCATCGTCAAAGTGACGAATATTAATTAGTGTCTCCTCCAAGCTGGAGATTTAAAAAGAAAGTATAATCAATTTTCTAAAGAACACAATTCCATAGAAAAGCAGGGAGCGCGAGTCAGAGTTAACCTGATCGAATTCCGAAGGTTTGTCAAAATAATCAAAAGTTGCAGTCAAAACGAATATGAGTTAAACGCGCTTATGTAGTCGCGAATAATTTTTTCCTGAAAGTGTATCGTAAGTCATCACGGTGTGTGGGCTGGGACGAATCCTCGGCTACATCGGCGGAAGACCGTCGGTGGGGGCCGCAATGTCACAGTCCGGTTCTGGTGGGTCCAATGGGGCTCAGACACAAGCTCAAGATAAAGAGCAGCGTTCTAATGAACAGAAAAACGACTCCGTACTCCGGAGCGACGGCCAGACGTCGCAAATTCTTTGCCAAAATGGTCGGACGGAAGCAGGGACAACGAAAGCGGATAACTCAAAGTCCGACGTATCGAATGGATTCGAAAATCGGACGATCGAGTACGAAAGATTCGGAATGCTCGAGCGGAATCAAAATACAGTCGGAGTTTTCGAACAGGCTCCACAGACAAGGGCCCCGCTTCAATATCCGACTAGCTTCAGTGATTTACCGCCAGAGTACACTGTCACGTCTCAACAGACGATTCAGTATCCTACGCTACGGCGTCCATCAGCAACCGGTCAACCGGACGATCGCCACCCGATGATTGCTCAACTGCCACCGCAACAGTATCAGCCGGAGAAAGCATCGAATGACAGAGTGCAACATGTGTCGCAGACGAGCACACAAACCCTACCGGTTCAGACGCAGCCACACTTTGTGACGGAATACGTGAGTGATCAGGTGCCTCAATATACGCAGATCCGAGCTGGACAGTTTGAGGTAAGATCACAAATTTATTCGCAACAACAGCAGCAGCAACAGCAAGTCAGAGAGTACGGAGATCGAGCAGGTTACGTGACGCGAGATGTCACGTACCGAGAACAACCTGGAGCCGCCCTTTATGGACACCCTCAAAGTACTGGAAATCCAGTTTTCTCTGGCACTGGACCTTACGTTACCATTCAACACGCTGGCTCTCAGCTACCCTCTCAATCAACAAGCCCGCAGCCTCCTTATTACACAGGGATGGTCGTACCTGGCCAACCTCCACCGGGTTACGGACAATTCTCCACTGGCCAACCCCAATATCCATACAGCCAGTATCCGCAAACGGTGATGAATCCTATTCCATACACACCTCATGGATCAATCTATCAGCCACAACAGTTTAGTCAACAATCACCTAATCCCCAAAGATTCTCGCAAGATTTGTCGCAGTATCAGGGACAGCCAATAATTCAGCCAATAGCTCAAAACGTCATGACGGTGGCAGAGAAATCGGGTGGACGTGGACCAAAACCAATGGTTCCACCCAGAGGAAACTCAAAGATCACGCATGGTGATCCGAATATTAGAAAACCAGTAACTGTCGAAGCCCCCGGGCAAAAAGCACCGGCAGCTTTGCCACCCAAGTACGAACCACCGATTGCTCAGAACCCTCAGGTCTCTCAAGAACAGGTTATACGAGGTGAAGCGACACTTGTAATTGCCGGCACTCAAATTGGTCCTGATGGACAAGAGCGAAGATTCTTATCGCCGATCAATCAGAATCCGAGAACGAGGCAGGATGGCCTGTACGTCGATTTGAATAGTGAACAAGTAACGCGAGAAAATGCACCGGAAAATGTTGCATCAGAATGCGGATTTTACGTCTCAAGGTCCGAGCATAGAAAATCAGTTTCTGTGGATGTGACAACGAGCTTTCAGAGACGGAACGATACGATAACTTTTACTTTTCCCGGCGACAATGGTCAACACGATACAATGCCAAGTCGTAAGACAGCTTCTTTGGGGGAACGGAAAAGACCGGAAGGCACGCAGGTCTTTCCTATCGAAGCCAGACGCGTCGACCCCGTTCTTCGAGTCCCACCAATGGCTTTTGATCAACGACAAGAGAATCGCAAGAGCATTGTGCCCGAGAGAAAGCCCGAATGGGGCAACGTCAGTCCGAACCAACGTGCAGGAACAATGTCGGCTCAGGAGAACAGACGTTCGGATTACTTCGAGGAGCATAGAAGATCGCCGATGAATCTTGAAGCCAAACGAATGGAGGACGTCCGAAGATCACCAATGCCGTTTGTACCGATCAGAGATCCGTCCGCCGATCGTGCTACCCAAAAAAGTCCCTCATTTGGTAATCAAAACTTTGAGAAAACGAGACAAGAGCTGGCGATGTGGGCAGAACAGCGACAGCGTCAAGATTTCGAAAGGGGAATTTTTCCTGGCCCCATGTTTTCTACCAGTCCACGCTCACGTAATCAGTCCGAGGAACGACGAGATCCCAGAACAATTACATCGGCCGAAGAGTCACGGAAGGACCCTCGTCTGCCACAGGCTGCGTTCCAACCGATTTCTAACATAACGCAAAGCAGTATTATGGAACAACGAAGACACTTGCGTCACGTCAGCGCTGATCTCACCAAGCACATGGAACTTTCCAGAAAAGATTTCGATGATCAGCCGATCACAGGGTCGGTAGCAAACTTGGTACCAGTGTTGAGTAATACCATAACCTCGCAGCGAGCAAGTCCAAACATCTGTCATCAGTATCCCGCGTTGAGCGAGGCAAAGTTGGATTCAAAGACGTTGCAGCTGACGGTTGTAACAGACTTTGCTGGTGAGAACCAACCACCAAAAGCTGCCAATGAAAACTCGGACCACATAATTCACAGTCATAAAAAGAGTCACAATGTCTCAGCAAATTTGTTGACTCACAGCAAGAGCCAAGCAGATAATCTTCATCAGAGTCAAGCGGAATTGCATAATGATAAAATTGATTCGCTCCAAGCGCAACAGCAGCAGCAACAACAGCAGAATCAACAGATGCAGAATCAGCAAATGCAGAATCAGCAAAGCCTCGACATGATTTCAGAGAAATTGAACCAATTCGAGCGGCAACAAAGTGATCTTCAAGCTAAATTGCAATGCCTGCAGAATCAAAATCAAATTCTAGACAAAGTCGCCATGTTTCAACATCAAGCTGATCTGCACGTTCGCTTCCAGTGTCTCCAAGGAGAAAAGGGCTTGAGACAATCAACTGATTATCAACCTAAAAATCTGGTGGGTGAAATGCAGCAAATGAAATTGAGTCCATTGCCGGATCATCTCTTGGATCCACCGAATGAAAAAGCAGCCAACGTACAAGATCAGCAGCAACAACAGCAGCAAACTCCTCATCGCCAAACGCTTCTTCCACTTGCAACTTATGTATCGGCACAAAGCCTCCAGAATCAGGCTTGTCAATCTATGACATGTGAGCGCTTGTCACCTCGTTTGGCTCTCGTTGATCCCACCGATCCAAATACCGCTTTAGCCAGCCAGATAGCGATGGCGAGCAATGCGGAATTCGAAAGAAGCGAATGCACTCGTGGCTCGTTGCAATATCGATTAACGTGTCCGTCAGACGTTCCCGAGAACATCTCGGTCATGGCATCCACGTCGGCTACGCCAAATACGTCAACGATTTCAGGATCTGCAAACATAACAGGGACCTTGAAAAAAGTCCCGCCAGAAAAACCACCTAGAACATCTCTCATTGTGCAATCACCGGAAACTGAGGTAAATCGGTGTTGTCAACTGTATTTTGTCATATCAAACAAATTTCTATACGTTTTTTGTCTCATTTCTGACTCGTTTGTTTATAATGCTTGCACGTTTTATTTTTTTTCATTATTTCATTAATTCACACAATATTTGTAAGCTGCTGGATTTGTAATTAGTTTGAAAGTATGTACTGAAAATTTGTCGAGATAAAAAAGTCCAATCGCCATAATAGTGGCTCGTGGATATTCGGTAATGAGAATTTCTGCTCGTTGGCTGCAGCCTCTCCGACGCTTGAAAACTCGTTGTACGGATATTGGGCTAGATTTTTTCTCCGGCAACTCGGTTATGTATTTCGTGATTCCATGCTACGGCTTCTTCTCTCGAGTCCCTTAAATTTCCAGCATATATATGAATGAAAAGCGCTGAGTTGCGCCGGTGCATTTCCGAAGCTGCATTATTGCTTTACATCCTCAAGCGTGTACACTCCCAATGTACATATCCACTCGGGATTGCTGAAGCACATTTTCTATTTATCGACGACCGAATAAAGGAGGAGTTACTCGAACGATGAAAACCCCAAAACCACTCAAATTTGTCCTACGAAATTCTTAGACAATGCAACGAAGCTCTCCATGTATAATTTCGTTTCGACGAGCTTAAGATTATTTCACAAACAGTGGGCTGGATAAATCTTGTCACTTTCGTGTACCCTTTTCCGTCAATCTCGTCACTCTGTATTCATCGCTCCGGTCCCTAGCAAACATCGTTTCGCTTCAAAGCCTCGATTACGACATCTTCTCTTTCAAGTTAATTCCTTGTATGCACTTTACACACCCAAGTTTCTTTTCAAGCAACAGCTCGAAGGCTTATGACACTCAAGTTTTCTAATATCGTCCAGCTTACCGTTATAATCATCTCACAATCTGCATTTGAATGATAACGAGAGAAATAGCAAGAAACGATCAGAGAGCAAACGAAAATATCGCCCAACGTAAAAAAATGTATGGCAGTCCGAAAAGTGTGCGTTTATGCCATACGTTGATGTGCAGTGCGATAAAACCGACAAATTGTCAAAGCTGCAAAGTTAAATGGAAAACGGTCATCCAATTAATTACCCTAATGGGATATTGTATTCGATAACCGATCAAGAGATGTCGGAGCTAAATGCTGGCTGAAATAATAATGAAGCTTCAAAGAAAAGCTTTTACCGAATGAGAGCGACGCATTGGAAAGATGGATGCGACACTTATGAATACTTTCGTCTCCTAGCGGAAATGATGGAAACATCTTTGAGAAATTGCGCAAATATGAGCTTGAAAATGTGTATATATGCCCCAAGAGCTATGTGAATTGACACAAAAAATATAGTGGATCAAATCGGAGTAAAAATTCTGCATTTTTCCAGGATATGGAGTAAAAAACATCTCCATCTGTCATGTAACTCGAGCACGTATTTTACTCTCTTACGATGCATATATTCGCTTTCCCGCTATGAAGATCTTTTTACCTCTGGAATTGCAATACTCTCGCGAGTCTTTCAGATCGAGGGAACTCATTCTGATAGACAACAAATATACCGCATGTATGTGTGTTTCGCGGAAATATCTGAAATGAAGGCGTTTCGATACCGACGATGTAACGCTGCCATGCTAAACCATGTTAAAAACATAAAAAATTGTAAACTTTTTTAAATCTAATTACCAAATTTTATCAATTTCGAAATATTTCGTTTTTTGTACCGAAAGTCCTTAATCGCCCGTGAGGTACAGAAATAATTAGAAGAAGAATAATAATTAATCGTGAACCTGATTTTGTACGAAATCCACAAGAACAAATTCAATTCGAGTTGAACATGCTGCCAGTACGAAAAAACAATAATTGCAATTCATTGCAGCTTGCGAGTGTGCGAATTGGACCACGACGCCAGGTTCTACACGAACGCAACGACCCAATAATAATTATACGCCACGGTTCCGTTCGATCGTTCGCATATAATTGAATATCCAACTGGATTCATGTTCATGCGAGAATCTAACATGAATAAATGATCAAACGAACCGGACATGCAAGGAAACCGCATATACTTGTTGATAAAGTACTTTACAGAAAGATTTCTATCACACATATGGAGAGAGAACATATTCCAGACCTTGAATGGCCTGAGGCATTGTGAAAAAATATTACAATGCATTGCAAAGGATTTACCTGATTTTTGAACATGAGCTTGCAGAGCTCCCTTCGAAGAAACACATACGTTTGACATATTTCTTTCCACGATCTCGAGCTCCATCGGACTATAAGCATCCATTCCGCTTTTTATACTCAGAGAATTTTCCATTTCTTCCTTAATGCCGCGGGGATAATCCATGCTCCCATTTTGATGATTGATGGAAACTAATTTTCTCTCCAATAGCAGCAACAATTGTGCATTTTCCGATTAAACGTACAGCGTCACGTGAAATCCGATTTCTTTCCACTTTTCGAATGATCCAATTTATACAAGCTTCTGCGTAAAATCTCCTTCCATCTAGAGGTTTAATCAACCTGGCTTCTCGCCACAGCTCGAACATGGAATTCTGGTTTGACATCCATTTCGTTCTGCAACTACGTACATTTTTATGTTTTGTTGTTATTTTTATTCGTAGAATACATTTAAAAACTCTGTACACCCCGTAGTGTTGAGCAATTTTTCTTTGTCACACAAATTTCGAGATAGTGTCCATGTGGATGTACGGATATCGAAATTTCAATCAAAATCGGACACACCATTTACGAAACGTAACGATCACTATGCCAATGTAGTTACGTGCCGTACGTGAATATATAAATGTCCATCATACCATATTGTTGAATTTCATGGTTTGCTGATATTTCATTTCCGTGGAAATATTCTGTCGCGCTTCTCCATATGGTGGTTGAATTTTTTTTTTTTTTTTTTTTTTTGGTCCAACAAANTTTTTTTTTACGGTCCAACAAAACTGTGGCTTTGCTTTACAGTTGCATCGTGGCTTCATATGTGTGCAGCAAAAACGTTGATTGCAAATTTGAAATCACGTATTGCGGGATAGAGCATCCTAATGCCATAGAACGTACGGCCTGAAATTAGCTACGCAATTTTATAAGTGAGCATTGGTGCATACCGATATTTCGAAAGCCATTGTACACATCGCTATCATAAATAGTAGCAGTGGCGTCGAATTATCTCGGAAAATCCATGAGATCAACAGCGAATTTAAATTTAAGGCTCTGCTGTGTGCACGAACACGAGATTCACAGAAATGAACGAAAAATGTGGACAAAGCAAATTCAACGGAGAATAATTAGGTGTCTATCGATTTTGTGGCTCTATTGGAAAAGAGCTTGGGCGAAAAAAAGAAAAAACCGCTCGCCTCCTCTTCCTCATTCTCGTTTACTCTTTCCTTGCTTTTCCGCTTTTTCTATCACTCTCTTTTTCTCCGGTTATTCCTCTGCGAGCCAATATTTAATGACTGTTGCTCAACCTTGTCGTGTTTTTGGCCAGCAACTTGTGTGCGAGAAAATTAATAGCATCCATCGAATCAATTGTTAATCAACCAGTTCTATAAATATTTTCCGTGCGCCATTGATTGCATTTTAAATAAGAAGGATATTGATTTTAAAATATAAGTCGAGAGTACACCATTCCATCCCTCGGGTCTGTTTAAATTTCGAATGAAAATTCACCGAGTTCGCTCCCTTTTATCGCTTCCTTTTATCACACTTTCTTACACCGTCGTTGATTTTCATTGAATTCAATGTTTCGTAATTTCGAAAAAGATTTTCGAAACATTCAAAAAAGCTCCTTTCTGCTGGGCTAGGAGATAAAATTTTCTTGCTGATTTTCGCTATTTACGCAATTTCGATAAACACGTTAAGGCACACACCTACACACTCGTCTATAAATATACATCGATTTTTCAGGATTGCGGAGCGGGCTTATTGCCGATGTTACGAGAACGTAGTTAACGTTAACTTTTATCGAGTTTACTTGAATACGATACACCTTCCTCTTGCCCTCTAGCATCCCTTGTTTCCATTATCTAACTGACTTTTACCTTAATAGTCTTCTAAATCACAGAGGCTATTTCTCCTCCTTAAGATAATGATTCTGAGCTCTGGGAGATATAAATTCATGTTTACAAATGTATCTATATCTACATTCACAATGAAAACTTCATTCTTGTTACTGTTCTGGTACTGTTTACTGTTCTGTTCTGATTCATAAAACAAATGTACTTGTCCGGGCTTTTTTCCCGTAAATGGAATTCGCCATGATTGATATCAGTCTGATGCACTTTCTCGTGAGAATTTGGAAATTACTAAAATTTCTAGTAGCTATGGCGAAAGGAAAAATCGATGGCGATCCTGTCGTCAACGATTTTTATCGATCTTTTTTTTTTTATTATTTGATCTTCTCATGGTGTGTACAAAAACGAGATCACTTTCATGGAAATCCATATGGAATCGTGCCTAGTGAAGAGAAAATGGTAAATTCTCTTTCTTGAAAGTACAGAAGACTTCTTTTCGACTGACGTGACGGGAACTCCGTAAAAGCTAACCAAACGAAGATCGAACGATCTGCACACATATGCAAGTGCATAAATACATATATTCGTAAAAGTACGTCGAAGCTTCTATAGATCACTGGAAACTTGCTTTTTCACGATTCAATCTCGAAATATGTGAGTCACGTTTCCGCGTATGATCGATCTTCGTTGTCTCTATCTCCACCCAAACCCCGTAGTCTATGGGCAGACATATTCACTATATGTTATGGAAATTGAACGCTGTATGATGAATTCTCGATCGGGTGACTTTTCAATAGATACAGAATGGATCCATATGTATATGTCGTATGTATATTTTTGTAGTTTGGTTACTATTGTTTACATTTTTCTTTCCCAACAAATAAACAGAATTAATTCAATTATTCACGTAAGAACCTATCGGCTCGATCAATGACTTTGTATTTCAATTCTGGATGATGATGAAAAGTCAAAAAAGCATGGTGAGACATTCCTTTGAAAAATGAGCATGAGTAAACTGACCCAAACGATTTTCACATAATTTCGTCAGCCTGCGATAATCGATTCATCGTCTCAAATTAAAATGACAGCGGATGTGCACCGTTTGATGGGAAATAGTGACGCGACACAAAGGGCGAGAGTTATCCAATAATAATTCGCCCCCCCCCCTCCCCTTCCCCCGCTTCATCTATACCGCGGTAAAAATAAGATTTATGTTCCGCTAGAGCGTGCTAATCCTCGCAGGTTCAGATTCCATTGACATCACTAAATCCCTAGGCTTGACACACGTACAACACAAAAGTATATAAACCTTTCCAGGGGAGATGCGTCAAGTCCAGCGATTACCCCGAAAATACAACTATTTATGATTAATTGATCTGAATCGCTTAATTGTCGTTCATTGGTCCCAGCTCGGCTGTCCCATGTTGTATGTCTCGTTTGTATGTCTCTTATCAATCCGTTCCTTTGGTGTTTGCTGTATTCACATAATTATGTTATTTTCCGAAGCTCTTTACAGCGGTGTTGCTGTATTCACATAATTATGTTATTTTCATATCTATAGAGCATATCGTGTTTGTACGATGAATATCATAATTCATTATAATCTCATGTATGCTAATGAATCGTATTTGCTTCAAAATGTTTCAGAGCAACAGAAGCCAGCCAGCAATAGGATTGAAACAAACACCGAAGACAAGGGTGAGTAGAGATGTTTTTCAGTATATACCAAAAAATAAGTTGTTTTTTTATTTTTTATAAATTAATGAGGAAACCGAATGTGCACCGATCTCGAGAACTCCTTCATTCAAACAAAACGGCGAAGCATATTTATTTCATGTGGAATTTCGTCAAGAGTAGATGCCGAAAATACCGAATAAATTTGGAGGATACCCGAGAATTTGATTTCCCCTTCGATTGAAAGTTGACGTCGTATGTGGAAATGTGGAATCTGAAATCGAAGGGATCGACGTATGAAATTTGAGGAAAGTCATTTTACTGAAAACGCATCGACACGGATTTATCGGAGCGTGAATAATTTTTAACAAGAACGGAAAAAATATCAATGCCTCATTGAGTGCGTGCTGGAATTAACTATTTTTCAAAAAATGAAATAATAATGTAATTTTGAAAGAACATCGATATAATTTTTTACTCGGATTTTTTTGAGCTGCGCAAAAACTCTTCGCGTAGAATTTTCTGGATTCGAGCGTAACCCAGCGGTAATCGTCCCCTTACGCAATTTCGCAATACTACGCCCTAGAGCCCGATGGGTATTTACGGTATCACGTCCTAAACCATGGCGCATACTGGCCGGAGATTGTGGTGGAGTCACGACAAAAAAAATAAGTGAAAAAACGAGAAATTCACAATATGGCGGATTTTCGACTTTGCGATGTGTTGGTGGAGGAAAAAAAATCTGGGAGGGGACAAAAACAGTTCGGGGGAGAAGAGAAAGAAGGGATGGAAGGCTTTGTTGTCGAGAGATGATAATATTGCGATCGTGAAATTGCTGCGATTATCTCGTGACCGAGTTTTCACAATTTCAAGAGATATAATCACATTTTGATACGCTGAAATGTTCCGGAGTATCAATTTGTAATGAAAAAACGTAATGAACCAAATTTATTGGCTTTCAATCATTCTATATTAATTATTCGGGCGTGAGAGGATTGTCGAATGCAATTATGTACGTACGTTATGTAAGTTCTGAAAAATTCATTAAATTCAACCGTTCATTTGAATATCCTTGTCAGTATGGTTGGGTAAAATTAATATTTCCGATTTGAACGCAAAAAACCAACGCAGCTGGAATGTTTCTCATGAGTTTTCTCATCTCAGAATGAATGCAGCGTTGTATGCACGAGATATTTTCTCATTTACGGGCACCTCGTTGCTCTGAGTACTTGGTTGCTTAGTTGCATCATAACTCGTAGCTAATTATCGTCATAATAGCTCGGAGCACGTAATTATAATTTGCAATGAAGACACAACGTTGTAACGTTGAGTTTCTTTACTCCGAGCGTTCAGCTTTGGAGTGCACGAAAACATGGATGCAATGGTAAATGTCATGTTAGCCTTGGAACGCTACAATTACGTTTCAAATGAGTTATTCTGTCCTGCGAGTCTCTCCTACTTTAGCGTTAACGATATTCTTTGAATATACATTAAACGAATCGTAATTGCTCCAAAAATGGTCCTCGACTATAATATATTAATTTACGAAAAAGATTGGACAATTATTAAAGCCACTCGAACTTTCATCCTGGACCTGAATAATCGATATATTCTTTTTCGATAGCAATGCATTAAAATAACGATCAAATGTTAATGGAAAATCAATGTGCATACGTCAATCCTGATCAGCAGGCTATAAGGAGCTCAAGCAAGGGCTCTCAGTGCACACAATCCCTCTCTCCCTCTCGCTCTCTCTTCCACTTTCTCGTCCTTCATTCCATCGATACTGCATCAATATTCCAATTTTTAAATACAATTGTTACACTGATCGAAACCAACATATACACATTCAAAGTGTAAAATCCACGTTATGTACGAAGGCCCTCGATTGGCTCTTGCGATAGTATTAATGAAGTTACTCGCGTCGAATATTGGCAAATAATATAGCGTCTACACACGTCGCCTTATCGCATTTGAAAATACGAAGCCAATTCTCTCTAACTTTCGAATCTCCGAGGAGGAAAGACAATGCGAAGCATTCAAACTTCCGAAGGATTCGATCGATTCGGCTTTCCTATAAATATACTAAGTGAACGAAACTCTACAATGAACCTGCCGCTAGAATCTTTTTTTTCACACAAAAATACCTTGTAAATGAAAATTCAAATATTATTGCTAATTATATTTCTATGAAGGAAATATTTTATTGATTGAAAAATTTACTAGAAAGTCATTTTTTTTTTTTTTTACTAATTTCCGCTCCTTGCAGTCGTAGAATATTTTTCCCTGTAATTTGAATAGTAATGACAGCCCCGCGTTACACAAATGAATATTTGCGTCAACACGAATACATACGTATTTGACATTAATTTTCAAATTCTGAAAAGCCGAAGAACTAGTGATACATTGCACGGCTGATTCGGATATGACGCGGCGATAAAAATAACGATGTCAGATCATCGGTTGGACACAGAAATCACCTTGACGATGCTTATTATCATGCGGTACTTTGCCTCTTGAAATAAATGAAGTGACAGAGAGTATGCGAATATCTGATGTTAAGGTAAATGAGTCGGCGCCGACGCTATCCGGGAATTGTATGGAAAAGGGGAATTTACGATGGTTGTTGCTCTACAAAGATGGAAAAATTCTCCGAATATAGCCGGAAACACCCCTCTCGTGTTTTGGGGCGCGGTGGGAACAAAATCGATCGAGTTTGCCAGTGAACATCTACACCTCTGGATATCCTCTATGCTCACGTTCGTGCCTTCAGGTTCAGTAACTCTCTTTCTCCTACTCTCGCGCTCAAGAACCCTCGCACGGTTATCCGTGAAAACATATCGAATTTTTAACAAGAGAATTACGAATATATATACAAAAACGGAGCTGAAATATTAATGCATGGAACAAAGTCCTGTTTGTTCAACGAAAAATATCAGTTTTACAATTTTTTCGTTCGGATCCAACGTCACTAAGAATATAAAGCAATAATGATATTTTTTTGAGAGAATTTAGATTTGAAGTTAAACGCTATTCGATTGTAATTGAAATTAAATTATTTAGAAGAAATCTGCGCTTGGACTAACAAGATTTGCGTTTACGTATAATATTTCTGGCAGAGTCTTGTATCATTGTTGTCGTTATTATTTCGATTTATTCCTGTCACGTGTACGGTAGTTAGAAAAAGAATGAAAAGCAGCGTCCGTGCGTGCCCTGTTATTACTTTTTCTTGCGAGCTAACACAATATCTTGCTGCTTCCCTCATTTTAGATGGAATTTATAAATCGACATCTGCAGAGCGCGAGATGCGACTAAAATATGTTGTTGTCTATGCTCGCTCGTTATGAGGGGATTTGTCCATTCGTGAGCTAAAATGTATGGGATCTGCATTTCCAGAATTCGTGCTGCGTACAAATGAAATACATATTGCATAGTTTATGGTTAAATATTGCAAATACGTGCGAGCTTTTTCCGATGGCATAAAGACGTTTGAGTTTATGTCCGAGAAAAAGTTAGCGAACCTGTAAATCCATTTCTAAATAATATTTTGTAAATAAAAACTGAAAGAAATGCGCAATTAATTAATTAGTCAATTCTAAAAATCCATTAAACGCTTGAGACTTCTTGCAATCTTTCCTCGCATCCGAGGAAAATTTAATTACGATTGCAAATTTCCAGCATTTCGGAGCTTCAAAGTTGACAAGTTGCTGTTCAAACGGTCTATGAAACATTTTTCTATATGCCCTACCAGCTGATCTTCATTTTCTTTTGACATTTCGACGGTGTGTCGTTGCGCAACGCCAGCAAAGGAAAATACTGTTTTTGCAAGTTCTATTTGGTAAACAAGAATCTTTTCACAAGAACTCCGCGAAACGCTCCCGGATCCAATTACCGTATCGTTCATACAGCTCCGCGCAATGTCACTGAGGCTTTTGTTGAAATAATATACGCATCTTTTACAAACTTTTCTAATGGTGGAACTGTCGCCACAGGGAGTTGGTTGAGCTAACACAGAACGTCGTTACTTTCCAAACTCTAGGATGATTTTTGCATTTTTGGTTAAATTTGTGTTTCCTCTATTGCGCCACTCCGCCACTACTATTGTGGATTTATACACGAGGAAATGAATCAAAACTTGAATATAAAGACACGGCAGGGGCCCGATGCCAAGTAGTCGTAAAGAGGAATTGTAAACGCTGGAACCACTTCAGACTGTGCTGTTTTTTTTCCTGTATATGTAGATACTTCCCACACAACAGCTTATTCTGTTAGAAATTTTTCTACCAATTTTCAAGGACCTTGTTGAATCTGCTGAAGCTCAGTTCCGGGTCGACGTAGAATCTAAAAAATGACAGGTAGTAAACCAAAACGCTGTGGAAACGTTGTGTGGAAAAACAAAATGCCCTCAGGCAGAAAGCTACTGCAAGTTTTCACAATTCGGGATTTCCCGATTGAATTCATGAAGCAGCGCTGTTGTTGAAATAGAAACAAAACGAAATCCATTTTTCCATCATCGAGCAGACGCTGAAAATTTGTGAAACACAAAAATAGACTCTCACAATTTTGTTCGGTTCACTAGGTGAACTTAGTCACAGTCAAAGAATAACGACCACGGTAACGAATGAAATGCGAATATTCATTTTTTTTTTAAGTACGGTTTCAGATTGCGTAGCGCAAACGTGAAATTATTGGGAAACGTATTGGGAATTTATTCTTTATGTGAATATTTTTCGAGATTTCAAACGATCCTTCATAAAATGAAGAATTTTATGAACTTTCCGAACGTTTTATATCTTTCTGTCGTATAAAAGGTACTCAGAGAGGAGATAAAAAAATTTATTGAGCGTGTGAGAAATTTCAATCGTGGTGATCTATCTCGTTGGTATTCAGAGTCGTGTTCCATTTTCTGGCTTCTCGAAAGAACTGAAACAATTAAGATTCAATTTGCAAAACTTTTTTGTAATCCACCTTCCTTTCGTTATTTTTCTGTACGATGATAAAAAATTCTCGTGTAACTAGATGGCGCTGAGTGAACCATACTTTTTCCCATGTTTCTACTTTCCAGAGGTCAAGCCTTCGTGCACGTTGAAATATAAACCGTTGATAAAGACTGTTCCCGAAGCTCGTCTCAACAAATTCGAAATGGAATTTAAACCGGGTCACGCAGTTGCTAATGCGTTCTCAAAATAATCGCATTCCCAGCACTGACTAAATTCAAAGCTTCCACTTGTGCAATGTCACAAATAGTATTAGTCTATCATAATCAAGAAATATGCTACTTGCATTTTTAATTGGTTGGAATATCGATTGAGTACGCACCGGGGAGCATTCTCGATGAAGAAAACTGTACATTTCACCGTTTAGTTTTTTTGTTTCGAATGACCTTTGGAGGCGCGAGAAAATTATGTAAAAATTAAGACGGACGATGATTGGGCGTTTCATACCAAACTGGTATGGAATGATTCACGTATGGCTCCTTGCGTGTAAAAGGAATGCGAACACGTGAATGAGGGGATGTTGGTATTCTGCTTTACCTCGCAATCCCGTTCCGTGCCCTCTTTCTCTCCCTCACTCTTTCTCTATGACCCTCCCTTCGTGAACCTTCGGCGGGGGATTTCGATGGGTGAGGGCCTGTTGCACAGCTTTTGTTTTAAGCCAAACAAACGAGCTCAACGTTGAGGGGGGCGGGGGGAGAAATTCGCTCGATACGACCTCGCCAAGGTTCATACATTGCCATAGTTTTGTACAATACTAGAAATATATATACATATATAAGTATAAGAACAATGGAACACGGACTATCTCGAGCCCCCGAGTCAGCACATTTCCCTCTAAAACACAACACACGCTGCTACAGCTTTAATTCACCTGTGACGGTTCATTACGAGCACAAATCAAACATCAAATACAAAAAATTTTACTTTCCTCTATAATTAAGTTCGTTCTTTTTATCGAGAGTATCCCTCATACGTTCCATCGCGTCAAAGGGAATAAGAATCCAATAAATCAATGATTGATTAACGTTGCGAACCTCTCATAGATAATGACAAAATCGACGGACCCTGATGTCCAAATTTCCGCTATACATTTACTCATGATGGGGAAATCACAGACATGCATCCAAATCAAATTAATAAATAAAAACGAATTGTGAATTCGGGATTCACATGACAAATGGAATGAAATCTATGCTTTTCGGAGCTGCACAAAAGCGCCCAATAACACAAATCCAACACAATTCGTCATGATCACAGGAGAATAAAGTTTTGGTAAAATTCGATAGAATTCTTTGTGCCAAATCGATGGGTGTTCATGGAATTTAACATATTTACTGCAGGCACAACGGTGAAGTACTATAGAAGTGCACAATTCGTTTCACAATTGCTTCGCTGTGTTATCTGCATCGGGAGAGTTAACAACGTGATGATAAAATGCGTATATCTCCTCAGATAAAAAAAAGGATTTCATAGGAATTTCGTCGGCTAGTTTAACACGTTTGTTCGAACGATGATTTTTTATCACCGCAGTTTGGAGTATTTTGTTTTTCGTTTTCATTACTCCCCACATATTGCTTGCGAATCTAGGTAACGAAATTTCGAGAAACACGATTATTGCAGGTGATTGGTTTTTAGTACACATCAGAAATAAAATCGATTTTGGTAGAACTTTGTATACGTTTATACATTTTTTTAACGATGTTTAAGAACTTTTACGATCTGTTTTGGAAATACGATGGGAATTTAATGGATTTTAACACTCTCGGATGAATTCCACTAATTTTTATTTCTTTTTTCTTTTCCAATATCGTACTCGAGCGAGGGTGCTTAATGGGTCAGTCCGTCATGTACTGTCTGCTAACGTCTAGCCCATCCTTTCCCGGAAGTAGATTGCTTCGCTTTCACGTCCTCCGATGTATACGAACTCATATCTATATGTCGATTACTTAAACTTGAAACTTCGTATGTTACACGTACATGAACAAATTTTCACGTCCTTCTGACTACACACGAGCTCCATCTATCGTTATAGGAACGACGCGAGTTCCACTGTTCCTATTTTTCACTGCACCTACACCCCGTATATCGGGCTTTCGTCACCCACTATTTTTTCGTTAGCCGTCCATATACTATCGGAGAATCCCAACGTATGTGAAACGCGAATGAGAGAAAAAATTAAACCGGGTTTATGGCTAGATTTACTCGTCGAGTCAAAAAAATACAAAATTATTTTGTGATAACTTGGGAACTTCTATCCACATATGTCTCTATAAATAATACAAAATCATTTCAATTCTACGCAGAACGGAATGTCACCGAAAATTCTCGTTAGGGTGCAAAAAATAATTGCCTTGAAAGTGTTGATCGATTGTTTCTGTGGATGATTAAACAGAAAATTGTTTGTTTTTTATTTTTGTAATCAACAAATATCCGACAATCGTTTTAATTAGGAAATTCGTAACCGAGAAACGAAAGCGCTTCAATTGAGCTCTGGAAAATTAAAGAATTTTGTGTTGAAAAAAAAAAAAACGACGAACTTCCTAACAGACAAACATCCGACGGAAATTTGACTCGATCTTTTTCTCATCATAATCCACTAGTGTACGAGCTTGTTGAATCCTGAACGATAATTCTAAAATCGATAGTACTACCTTTACAGAGGAATTTAACGTGTACTGAGTTTTGAAAATCCATAAAGCTATTTATTAAAAACTGTGAATTGCATATTCTAAGTTCGAGCGTGATACGAGAAGATTTGAGCAGATATTTTGAAAATTAAACATATTTTTCGAGTTTATCGTCATTTATTGCTATTACACGAAAGTTCTTTTCTTCTCGGAACATGAAATAAAAAGATGTTTCAAATAAGTGTAGTTATGTTAGTGCTACATGAAAAATTTTCATACTCGTCTCTCGTCCGTCATTTTTTTTTGCCAATCTCATACTTCCACGTCTAAGATTCATTCCCAGAGTTCCACAAAGCAGGGAAGATTAAATACTTTCTTTTCTCCTTTCCCTTTTTCATTCTCTGCCATACTGTTTCTTCTTCTAGTAGAGCGTCCCGACAGTCTTTTGTCCGAGGACTTTGTCTTTTCTCCCACGTCGTTCCTGGAAAGCTTGTTTGATTTTTTTTTTTGCCACGAAGGTCCTTCGAGCTCGCTTTTGTTTATTTATCAACTCTGGTATCTCGGTCAACAGTGGAGACTCGGGGCTGTCTCTTGACGAACAAGTAAAAAATGTTCGGACTCGGCGCCCTTAAAAATTGCAGGGAAAGAACTTTTCATTTTGTTGAAAAAAAAGGACATAATAGTGGCGGGAAATATCTGCAAATAGAGGTCAAGAGGTCTATTGATACGGACAGAAAGAAATCTCATAGGAAAGTCTTGTTCCAACGGAGTTTTTCATTTATTTTTCTAAAAAGTTTATTTTATCATTAATTTTGTTATTTTTTAGTAAAAAAAAAAATCGCAAAGGTCGTTGGATCGACGAGAATTTGTTCTTGTATCGTGACCTCTGTAATCACGGAGCTTTGATAGTTCTGGTCTCAACTGAAATCTGCACGGTTCATTATGCACAAAAGGAAAATGAGACTCAGCAGAGACCAATCCATCGAGCGGCTTACTCTGGACCATGAACCCATCGAATCTCCATAAATAGAGCAGAAAGTAATCTGGGCTTACTATGATAATGCACTATGGACAGGCTTAACATGGAATGTTAATGGTTCACATTCGGTTATGAAGGGCTCGATTCGTAATTATTTCGCGTATAAACCAGCGTATTGAAAAAAAATTCAATTTTCAAAGTCAATAATCGATTCAAGATCAAGCACAGTTCGAATTACATATCGTTTCAGGCGCCGCGGAATCTCCTGGAAAGTTATAAATTTTAGGAACGTAAGCAGCAAACTAAAATCGTTATCGAATATGCATCACAAATTTTCGATCGATGCATTAAATGATGAAATATTGGTGAAGGTTGGTTTTTTAAAATATCGTAGCAATGATAGTAAATATGGAAGTATGAAGATAACAGGGAGCAATGGAGAGCGGACAGGAATAGAGAGGGTCAGCAAATTCCGAAAAAAAACAAGGTAAAAATGGTCGTTTGGAACGGAAGAAGAAAGATAGAGGTTGGCAGGAATCGATTCGATTAAGCTCTCACGCAGTCGTTCGGGCAATTCATCTCTCTCTCCCTCTCTCCAGCTCTGTTTTTTGCCTCTCGCAGGGATTCCCATTTCCGAAAGTGGGCCGAAGCGCTTTGGTGGAATCACCTACGATCCTTTATCGCAATCGTACGGCTGCGCGTTTCTTGTCTCGAGACGCGAGCAAGAGCTCCTTCCAAAACTCTGCCACGAACCCCCAAGTGTATGGTATTCAATGGAGTTGCTCATCTCCATCTATATCTATATATCGGAGGCATACGTATACAAAGATTTATATAGGTAAACGATCCAGAATCTATTTAACCGAAAGTTGGTGCAAATTTGGCCCCGCCAACTTTCCCATGCAGCTGAGACATATTTATTGCTATGTACGGTGCACTTTACTTGGATAAATTACCAATTGCACTGCGCCACTGTCGAAATAACCCTCAGCTCCTAGTTGGAATATTCCAAACTTCAATTTGCTCGATGGAAAAAAGTTTTCTACGTCGTTTTTCCAAGCAGCAGCTCGTTAATACGTCGCGTGAAACACTCGACGCCGTCGTCTAGTGCGATCTAATTATCAGTTCCAATCAACCTCTTCATCGATTAAAATAAATTTCATTTCGATGTGATCTGATCAAATTCCAATTTAAATGTGAACGTAACTCCCGCTTTTTTCACCCAAATGTGAACGACAGGTGTGATGCACGGGTGTGCAAATGATGTGTTTTAAAAATTCATCCTTTTACTGACAGTTCTTTAAATTAATAGCGGAATATTCATGGGGATAGGTTCACAGGTTTTTTGACGATTAAAAGTCAACAAAACTTCAAAAATAGTTGCTCACGCCGTATACATATGTATATGTATTCACGCTCTGAAGATTTATTTCCAACCTATCTATTCTCACAGTGTGCAATACGCATATAATTCACCCATCGTTTGCGTACGCCGAGTTCCATGCGCTTGGCAAAAAAAGCTTCAGTGAAAATCGTCCCTCGAGTTTCGACTGCGCCACTCCAACAGAGATAGAAGATATATTGACAAATTTAGGAGCTCGATCGAAATCTGTGCGCGACCATGTTCAATGCTGGGAATTGAAACTAAAGTGCGGCAAAGAAAAAATTTCCGACAGCAAACCAAACTTCATTACGAACTGTTTCATTTCCAACATTTTTCGATTGGAGACTTCGGAATCAGGAGGAGACCCTTTTGTATGAATCAGATAAAATAGATCAATCGTCAGTTATTCACGAATAATTGTCGATGGACAAGAAAGACTATTTCCAACATGGATTATTTTCGCGATATCCTCAATTTCTATAAAAACACATATTCGTGTCTTATTTTTGTGCTTTCAGAAAATCACAACCTTCAACCTTTTATACCATCAATTGTATCGAAATTCTATTCTCTGATATAAGACAATGTTCACTTTGGAAACTTTGGGCTGCTGAATTTGTAGAGGTTCGAAATCGAGGAGCGATCGTCTTTTCGGTGCCTCTGCGGTCACACGCGAGAAAAACCAGAATATAAAAGAACGTCATCATCCTTAAATCAAGTATTGGTGAATCTTTTATATCCAAGATCAATTTCGAGCCATGAGAAAATAGAAATCGCCCGAGCTCGGTTTCAGGAAATTGCAGACACCTCGGAGTCTTCTTTCTTTGAATAAAATTGAACCATCTCATGAATTCCTTTGAACTCATTCCTCGAAATGACTTTCAACTTTTGTTGTCCACATAAAAGGAACGAAAAAAACAACATTTTCTCGTCTCAGTGGTTTGGAAGATTCTCGCGAATAATGGTGAACATTGCTAAATTGTGAAGAGCAAGAGCTCGTTAATGCTTACTAACTTTATTTCATTGAATTCCCGTGTATCTTCGACACGTTGGTATCGATAGATTCGACCAATTCATTAGCTAAAAGGAGACAAAGACGTCCTGCTCAAGAGCACGCTCAATCTCACAGCAGAGAAGATTGACTGCGTCTTGGCAATGCAGGAAAAAATATTCAACAACATTTCTCTTCGCAAATGAATGATTAAGCCTGCCAACCGCCATTTTCACGTTTCTCTCCATGGGTATTCCATGGTGTGTACGCTTCGTTAGTAAATCGCTCACATCAGGGTGCGTCTCGTGCTCGCGGATATGTCGAAGCAATACACGAAGCTGAGTCATTTGCATTCGAATCTCGAGGTGAAATTTGTTCTCCGTCTGTACGCTGCACGTCGAATCCTACGACAATGAGCCTTGGTGAATCGTAGAGGAGCACGCCACGATGAGAATTACCTCACGGAAACATGCCAGGATGAGACTCCCATCCACTCATAGAGCTTTCTCTATCGCGGTCTCTTCAAGCGCATTCGTGAAGGCTGCTGCTTGCAGTTCCTATTCGCCATACGTATGGACGATTGTGTTTTAATATGTCTATGTATACACGAGGCACACTTATATAGACAACGAAGCATATACCTGCAAGGGTAATGGACGAATACGTTGATACGTACGTCGTTTACAAGAGGAGAATTGACACGGAATCCTGCATGAGAAATAGTCATCTGTGCTACTCGGCCCGCGGCTTGTTTGTAATTTTGGAGACTCGAGTCCCAATTTTCCTCGACAGCTTGTACACGAGTGAGCTTGCCACTCGTTGAGGAGAAACAAAAGCCAAAATTCTCCATTCGCAAACGCTGACTTTCTTTGACCCATAAAAGTCGCAAATGACATTTTACTACTTCGTGTTTGTTTTTTCCTTTTATTAAAAACTCTTGAGCATGACGAAGAATGAATTTATTTAACGGTAGGGAGAAGTGAACAATAAAAAGATCGAGGTTGCTCCGGATTCGCATTTTTCTGCTCCGGGAAAACTTGATGCTACTTGTTCCTTCTTTCTTATTTATAGAGTTTCCTCTAATTTTCCCCAACGCTTTTATTTTTCGTCTCGATTTTATTTTTCCTGATTTTTCTTAAACGCGGCGGTACTCGCGACTACTCGTTTCGTTTTCACGTTCGCTAAGTCCCGATTGCTATTTCACAGAGAGACAAGCGCCTTTTCTCTTGTATCTCTGCAGTGCTGCTTCTTTCCTTCTGTATAGTTTTTATTTTATTGTGTCTTGAAATTTTCTCCTTAAGATTTTTCCCAATGGTCGCTGGGTGTGGATTCACTTTAATAGAAAAGAACAATCACAAGGGGAAAGGAAAAGGATTCTTCGCGGTAGCTTTGCCAGGACTTTTCTACGTATTTTCCGATCTCTCTTCGTCATCTTCTCGAGTTATTCTTTCCCTTTTTCACCGTCTCCACCACAGGGCACTGCTTCCTCGAGAGTCAGCACACTCGAGATCCTCATCTCTTCTCGTCCCAGTGAACTATACCCACATACCATTCCACAATAAATGTATGTCTGTATATGCATAGAAAGAATATATATACGCATGTCAAATATGAATATAGCATGAGACATACTCGAGAGGTCGTGGGATATAGTTAAAATGGAGCACTGACCGAAAACTTCAATATTCTGCCTCTATACCGCGACGGAAGCTCTGGAAGACGTGGAACGGAAGAGGAAAAGAGATCAAGAGGGAGAAAGCGAGAGCGAGAGAGAGAGAGAGAGAGAGAGAAGAAAAGAGCGTAAAAGTGGAACTGGAGAGGCTGAGAGATATCGGAAGAGATTCCAGAGTCGCAATTCGAAAAGCGGTATAAAAAGGATTCTAGGAATGAGGAGGAGAATAAAAAAACGTCAAACGGAGTAGTGTCTAGGGCAGGATAGAGAAAGCTTATCTCGGGGTTGTCGTGGTAGAGTCACAAGGATGGAATATTCCAGACAGGACCACGTTTTCTCTTCATCCTTTCGTGGATTAGGAAGGGCATGAAAATATCGTCCAGGCAACGTATGGCTTCCAAACGACGTATTTTTGACGTCGTATGCACTTTTCCGGAAGCCATTCTCGAGCTTTTCGCAACACTTTGACCCTTATTCACGTTCGTTTCCTCAAGGTTATCACCTCGGGTTTTAAAAATATACATGCGTACAAACTCGAAAGAGTTTGTAATTTTGGGAAATAGCTCTCGGCAACTTCATTGTTTTCTAACCAAGCTACGCTTTGGCCGCCTTGTCCAATATTCCCAATGATTTCAACGTTCCTTGGATCTTTGAAGGACAACAAGATTAAATCTTTGTTATTTCACTTCGTTTAGGTTTTTTCTCGTCTTGGTAAATAATTAAAAAGTTCTCGCTGATTCCACTTTGAAGGATTTATGCGATAAGTATGGAACACATACTCAGTCGAATGAACAATGAAAAGCTTGTAGAATCCATTGTAATATTTGCTAGCATATTCGAAAGATATACACTTCGATACAACTGTCTTCAGAAATCCATTTATTTGCAATAGTCGAGGGACTTTCTTTTGCGTTCGGCAACAGGCACAATATTCGCATGATCCGGAGGAAAGTTTATCGAAACATCGCAACGTTGTTAATTGGATTAGATCATGTTTGTATACTGTGATGTACGAGTATTCGTTTACTGTGCCTCCTTTATTGAGGTGAGTATGAGAAGAAGGGAGAGAGGAATTTCCGGACGTGCTAGAGCCCTCTGTATAGCCCGGAGTGATGTGGTTAGAGAGTAGTGATGGTCCGCCTTGGGCCAGACAATGTCGGAGTACCCGCACGTTAAACGCTATGGAACGATGTTTCGTAGTAATAGCTTTTTCAGGCGAAATCGAGCCTCTGGAATCGTGGATGGATCAACGTAATCTCGGAGAAAAACGTTAATTCATTATCTGAGATTTGTTTGCCGAAGCTCTCGCTTGGTTCTTATTTTTCTAGGAGCATTTCGAACCGAGCAAACGTAATTGGCAACGGTCAAATCCAAATTTTTGTTTTCAGTTTTTCTTACATTCAAAATGGTTTGCGAGCATAAGTTCATTGGAAAAAGTTGTTGCAAATGGACTGAAGAACAATATACTCCAAACCCAAGATTGTCCGAAGTAATCTGTATTTTGTTATACAATAAACCAAATCTCGAAAAAAATTTACGACCGATTTTTTTGAAAAACTAACTAAAGCTTGTTATTCGAGGGTACGGAAAAGTGTATGCACAGTTTTGAGAGGCTTCACCATTTAGAAATCGAAAAAATTTGATGTTTAAAATTGAAACTTTTAACACACGCTCTTATGAAAAACTCCTGAATATTGTGATTTTTATAAATAAATGTCTCGATCTCTACATTGTAAAACCTCTTGAAATTGCGCGAGCTATTAGAAATTATTATTTTGTGTGGTGCAAATTTAAAGGAATTCTATCCATTGAAAATTTTGCATACAACGTTCTTAACGATGTATCGATTAACTCAAATAAATGTTGTATAACTAGTGACTTGGAAAACCAACTAAAATAGAAAAATGAGAGGGAAAAAGATTGCTGTGAAAATTAATCGTGAATGAAATGTATAAAACACCATTCCCAAAGATTCTACGCGTTCATCTTAGCGAATTCATAAATTTTAATGGCTTGCCAAAGGAAAACCTCATTTAAAAATGCCACGAGCAATACCGCGTGAAAATAGTTGAATGTTCAAAGCATTTTTCCCGTTAGAGATGCGATGGAAGTGGAAGCAGGAAAAAAGTGATCAAGGAGAGATGCCAATTTCGCGATGCAGCTCATCGGACTTTGCCCAAGTAGATGCGGTTGAGCTTTGGTCAGACATTCTTCCGCTCGGAGGTATAACAGGTCGTAAGGTCGAACAACTCGCAATGAAAATACCAGCCTTAATAATTCACAACACAAAAGAGACTAATCCCCAACAATTAAGGCTCTAAACTATTTTAGCTCTGTCCTTTTGTTATTCAGTGTTCGATCGACGATTAGACCGGTGTAGTTCTCTTGTTTTGCCGGTAGTTAGGGATCGTGAATTCCTCGAAGAGGAGGGATTCTAGCTCGTTCGACCTTAACTACATCCTAGTGCCTGCATGCTGTATACGAGCGATCAATTGTCAATTTCTCTCCCTTCGTATGTAGCTGTGCACATATACGATCCTTAAATGTTATATACCGGGTGAGAGGCAATGACTGTATCCCCAAACTGTGTCAACCAACCACGCAGAACTCTGCATAGTTATCCTGCAATAAAAAATCATTAGCAAACAAAACATTTTTCATGGAATCACGAATAAATGTTGAGCTTCATAAAAAAAGAAAATTTCGTTGTATTCGAACGATTCGAATTTAAACTCCATCGCACATCATAGACATGGCAACATTTTTCAATTTTTGTCTGAACGCAATGTCCGTGTGCCAAAAATTGCAGGAGATACTTCAACGGATCAGAGTTATGGTTGCACCCTGTACGGATAAATGTAGATCCGTGGGATCTCGTATTGATCATCGTTCCAAAAACGTATCTGACATCTCATCGCAAGGATTACGACTGCAATATCTTGTCGCCATGCGATCCAAGTACATCGTTAATATGATGATACGCCCTCACGATCATTGTCGTTGCTTGGAAACATTCCTGCAGTGGCGATTGTACAATTTGTATAAACGGTTTCCTCATCCCTTATGGCTGTACAGACACGTTTCTCTCGTGACTGAAAATTAGTGAAACAGAGTGAAATCCTGGAAGAGTCGGAACCTATTCATTTGTTGAACATATGCGAATGTGGGTCAATCCTTGATGCATTTGAAAAGAAGTCGGATTAAAAGAAAAGAGTAATGTTGAGCGTATGTATGAGATAAAGAGAGGAACGTGGAGGAGGAACAAAACAGAACAGGAAAAATAGTCAAGAAGATTAGAGGTGCCGACACTCGTTGTACACTCGTACTAACGTTCTTTTCATACGGGAGTCACAAATGAAAAGCTGTCTGAATGAAAATGGAAATTAAATGAATTCCGACGGATTCTGTAACTCGAGCTCCTTGAAGTGTACGAGGTTTTCGTAATTTTATTCTACACCAGGTTTCATTTGGATTCAAATGGTTCGTCTTCATCATCGTTTCCCTTTAATTATCACTCGATTGTTTGAATAACTGAATTTTGTTTTCCCCTCACCATGTCCTTCGTGTTTGTCGAAAATTCGTTAATGTTCAGATAAAAATCTCGTCAAGACTTAAATCACTGGACGTTTTCATCTCGCGAACGTAGCGTCCTCGAGATAACGTACTGTGACCATACTAAATAGAATTTACGTGACCCAGTTGAGCCGAGAGAGCTCAGGGCTCCGCCCACAAGAAGACCATCATCGCACAGAATCTGAATTAACCTAAAGGCTATCATTTATTTAGATTAAAGCGATTATAATGTATATTGCACTTTGCAAACTCCTCGATTCACCAGTCGTTCAAAGTACCAGCGTTTAAATATTGATCAGGATGTGCCACTGTTCGAACTCCAATTGTATATTTTTATCTCTGAAGGTTTCGTGGAATCTCATCAATTGTCTGATCTCAAAAAGCAGAGAGGGTTTTTTGTAATTGTTGGAAATTGAACATTCGTTGGATCATTCGAAGAAGAAAAATTGTTATTGAATGTGCATTGAAGTTTTTAGAAAGATTGGTATCGTTTCGTAAGAGAATTCTTGTGAAACATTCAACTGTGAGAAATGGCTCGAAAAACAACCATTCTGTAAGTGTTAATAAGCTTGAGATAAAAAGAAAGCACTTGAGATCTTGCGGAAGTGATCATGTTTGAGAGTTGAACGTGGAACATCTTAAAGCTGTTAACCTAACTGACGATCTTCAAGCCAGCTGCTGCTATCCTTACTTTTTTTTCATGACCCTTGCACACTTTTTTCGATCCGTACCGGCTGTTGTTCAAACTACATCACCTTATCCTCCATACAGGTCTTTCCAAAAGTGCGAACCATTATTATTCGTGTAGTGAATTCTCGAGT
Organism: Hyposoter didymator; assembly: GCA_037952995.1. Lineage (NCBI taxonomy): Eukaryota > Metazoa > Arthropoda > Insecta > Hymenoptera > Ichneumonidae > Hyposoter > Hyposoter didymator. Next base: position 5,974,505 of record JBAJMU010000003.1, on the reverse strand, counting down.
AAATTCTAATGCTATGGGAGAGGAATCTTCATTGCACACGAAATCATTCAATGCAATGAAAATATAGTGGTAGGAAATGCCAGGAATTAATTGAAACGTCTCGTATCGCAAGAAATGATTAGTGGAGATCTGGTGATGATTAAATTTGAAAGGAGCTGTACAATACATAATGGCTGCTCGTATCCATAGTTGGCGACTCGGCTCTCTCCCTAATTACTCAGGAGTATAGTGCTTTCTTACTCCTGGATAATTTGCTAGTGTCCCAATGCATTTGAGCACTGATGTACACACGGTTGTTCTTATCTCCACTCCGCATGCTATAGAGAATAATTGTCTCGACTAATTTCTGCTCACAGTCTCGTAAACGTCATTACAATTACACTTAACAATTTCGAATTCCAGTGTCAACAACTGGTGCTTGAAATCTTGACGTTTTATGCTAATTAAGTGCCAGGAATTCACATAATGACGCTCGAGCTTCGATTCGGAATTAACAAAATTGAAAATTGTTTTATTTTTGTTGAGGAATTAACAAATATTGTAATTAACATTCAATTGATAAAGAAAATACGAAAATACATAAAACTTTCCGCGGCTATTGTCAAATTGTACGAATAAATGAATATCAGGCTGGAGCACTGCATACCTGACGAAATTACGTCCTTCGACAAAGTTATAACTGTTTACCGTGTACGAAGATAAACATTCGAAATTTTATTTTATTCTCCATCATTTTCATCCATACTTTGAAACGGAGATTTGAACACACACACACAGGCGGAATCCATCAGGATGTATTGAGAAGAAGCTCGGACTCAATTTCTCCCGGTAACGTCAGATCTCACCTCGACTTTGAGTGAAGCGAACTGCCATAGTTTGGTGAGGGTTAAGGCCTCCGAGCAGACTGACGTATACAGTAGAACGCGAGTTATCCAACGTCGCTAACGAAAGTTTTTGCCATTTAATGAAAAAGTGGCAGCATTCTTAAGAAAATTATGTTTTTCACGAGTCTCGTACCGACACACCGTTATTCAGAATGTTCTATGGCGACGATCAAATCTAAATTTCTATTTTCAGTTTTTCTTACATACGAAATGGTTCGCGAGCCAAAGTTCATTAAAAAAAGTTGTTCAACATTGACTAAGAACAGCATCCTGTAAATCCAAGATTGTCGGAGGTGATCTGTTATGCAATAAACAAATTTTCGAAAAAATTTTACGACCGATTTAAAAAAAAACTAAGTAAAGCTTCTTCGATGTTACATCAAAGTTTTAAGAAGATTCACCATTTGAAAATCGAAATATTCAATGTTGAAAATTGGAGCTTTTAAACCACGCTCTTGTGAGAAACTACTAAAAATTGTGATTTTTATAAATTAATATCTCGACTTTTACACGGTGAAATCTCTTAAAATCGCTCCAGCCATTGGATATCAATATTTTCTTGGTGGGTGCAAATTTAAAGGAATTCTATCGATAAAAATTTTTCCATACAACGTCTTTAACGTGGAGGCATTGATCAATTATTTTTTTCTGAAGTTCCCCGCCAAAGAGACCGCCCAAAAAATTTGGCACGCACCATAAGATTTGATTAATTCTGTGGCTTTTGATTTCGAACGCGGAGATTGAGCTTTGTTTGTTCACATTTTTTCGGCTAACTCTGGGCGACGAAATCAATTGTGTACTGTAGGTGCAAAGACATATATATATTTGTATAAATGGCTTCATTGCTCTATCGTAATGTCTTCCGGAATTTCTGGAGCTGGCGTAAAGCTTCTACCATCTTGATCTTTCTCCAAGATCTACGAGTATGCACAACCTCGCATGCATATAGAAATAGCAGACTTGTGTATATCCAGAGAATACTCCGTAAGAAAATCCATCCACTTAGGGGATTCAATTTCCATTTACGAGCTGTAGACCCTCGTAGATACAAGCGGAATGGCCGCGTCCGGATAAAGGAGCTTTTAAATATTCAAATTTAAATCATCCGCGAAATTTATAATTTATTAGTCGACCGCGATCGGTGGGCGGTCGGTGTACATATGCCATTCGTTGCCTGAAGAGGGTTTTCCGTCGATACATTATTCCTTTCGCCTCGTTCTTACACCTGCATCTGTCGGACCGAACATCGTCAATTTTTACTGCAAATCCTTGCACGAAGAGAATTGAAATAGAAAATTGCGAAGACCTTGCGAGTTGTATGTAATTTTTACTCTGCGGAATGTGCACAGAGAGAAATTTATATAAAAAATTACTATGCCACCATAGTTCCCTGGTGTCATTCCGTCCCTCTGAGAAATTTTAGCAAAAACATAGTAATTTTTCATCTGAAATTAGGCGAAAAATGTCAAATTTCCGCTATTTCCGATGGAATTTGAATAAAAATTACTACGTTCTTTCTAAAATTTCTCAAAAGGACGATATGTCACCAGGGAACTATGGTTATTCTCTCCGTTTGGATTTTCACGAAACACACGGAGAGAAATGCGGGGAAATTTATATCACTAATTACTATGCAACCATAGTTGCATAGTAATTACTGACATATCGTCCTTTTGAGAAATTTTAGAAAGAACGTAGTAATTTTTATTAAAATTCCATCGGGAATAGCGGTAATTTGACATTTTTCGCCCAATTTCATATGAAAAATTACTATGTTTTTGCTCAAATTTCCCAGAGAGACGAAACTGTCACCAGAAAACTATGGGGCATAGTAATTTGTGATATAAATTTCCCCGCATTTCTCTCCGTGCAGGGATAATGTGTAAATGCGTTAATTTTCATGAACCCAATTTTTCAATCTTCAACCTTTATGTTTTCCTGCAATTATCTGAAGTAAACATGAACAAAAAGGTCGTTATGCGGCTCAACGGTCGCCAAAGTTACGCAGCCTCCGGCGAGGTAAATACTTGGTTGGGTGACCGCGCAATTAGACATGCACTGGCTCGCGCATCGATCGCTAAGCGGGTGGCAGTTTATCCGAGTTTCTGATGACGCTAGACAGCTGCAATTTAGTGGAGATATAATCATCGCGACGAGCTCAGTTTTCGACTTGGTTCTCGGGCAAATTCGTGAGTGCGTTGGAGAATGAGCGACTGTGCATGGGCAACGACCTGGAATATCGTGGGCCCTGTGATAAATTCACAGAGAATTGAGAGTTATTTTCTAAACATCGATAAAAGGACGCGGTTACGTTGCATTAAATATTTTTCCACTCGTATACATTATTATTAAGAAAATTAATGAATTGATTACAATTTCTTGTTCGACATATTATCGAACGAGGAATTTTCAATCGATGAGCATTTTGTTTGAATTATTGGTCGATTCTGACATTTCAATTAGCGCCTCGAAATTTTAACGAACAACTATTAATGACGATGTATGTTGTTAGGAAAATTATTAAGAGCGTGTATAAATGGATGGAGCATTATTTCGTGGTATTCACGTTATTCGAGAAGAGCGTTATAACGAGCTCTTATGGTGCTCGATTGAAAGTTTGTTCATTAGTGAATAGCACGAGTTACCGAAAATTTTCTAAAGCGTTCATCGATTTGCATGAAAAACAACCGCAAGAATTCGTCAATACTCGAGCTAATTACGCCTCGGAAGATAATTCAGGAGTTGATACACGCGCTTGGGCATGATGCGATGGGAATCTGAAGATTCACGATGAGCGGTAAAGAAACTTTGTCGAGCCAGAAAGAAGAGAAAACTGTACCCACCGATTGACGATCCCTACGGAAATCCCAATGCTGGCTCACGATGCACTTACCCAGCGAGATGATAACTTAGAAAGCTGCATTTATCGCACGACTTCGCTCTAGTTCACGTCCTTTACGCTAGAGGGAAACGAAGCGACTATGAAATTTACCATCCAAATGTTTCAACCGAAATTTCAATGAAGAACGTGAAAACAAGTTATCGTTTAGCCATTTTTTTCCGCCATAACTCTATTTAATACACTGGAAACAAAATTTTGTTGAAAAAGATGGAAATTTTGTTCGATACGTTCGACTAAACGTTTTTTTTGAATAATCCCAAAAATTATGTCATTGCAGCAAGAAATATTTTAGAAAGTCTCTTCAGAAGTAAATTTTTGTCGTTCCACTCGTAAAATTCGCTGACAATTCCGTTAGAAACCAAATATACTGCCAAAATAGCAACAATTTTGAAATTATCGAAAAATATTTAGTTGAACGTATTCCACAAAATATCGAGCATTTTTAACAAAATTTAATTTCCAGTGTTGAAACAAAATTCGTTATCGTGGTCGAAAAATCTATTGTGAAGCGATAAATGAATCGAAGTTTTTTAATAATTCAGCGAGCATTTCCGCGAAGAAAATTGGGACTTTTAAACAATCCCTTGCAATTATTTTGTTGATTGCACTTCTATGATTCGCATTTAGAAACCGAATAACAATTAACCTATTGATTCGCTAATTACTTGTTATTTGCAGTGGACATTTCACGATTCCTGCACCGCCTTTTGAAAACGTTTTTTTTTCTTTTGAATGAACCTTATAATAGCATGTTCCGAGCGAGTAAGATTGATGGGATAATCACGGTCTTGCGTAGACACTGCTACTATCAGGATTTTTCAAGTCTCCATGGATTTCAGTCGATGTCCGAAGGTTCAGCGTCGAGTATGTCGTCGATAACGAGAGAATAGGGCACTGTTGATTATAAGGCGTGAGAGCGTGGACACCATGCATACGAAAACAAATGGTTCGTTTTTTTTTCGTCCCTTTTTCATTTGTATCCTTAATCTCTCTTTCCCCCATAAGTATTTTCTCTCTTGATTATTTTTTCGTTAGATTATCCGCTCATTACTCACTTTTTCCTCTTTCTCGTTTTTCTTTTCATGTGGCTGCATGCGCCTGTTTTCCCCGTTTCGCTTCCTTCTCCTCTCTGCTCTTTCTTTGGCTTTATTAAGTTGTTTTTTTTTCTTTGTTTTTTTGCCATTTCGTGCGCTTCTCACTTGCTCGTTGTGAACGTTCAAAAAGAATTCAAAGGTAGAGCGAGAGATTGCTCCGATTCTTTCAACTACACCGTAGCGTAGAGCGTTCGAGCATAAGGCAGAGAGAGACAGTGAGCGCGGCAGCGTTGGACGTTGGCGAACGACACGGTGCGGCGCTAGTGTCGCGCGCTCGTGTTCGTCGCGTCGCCGGCTCGCCGCCGCTCGCCTGTCACTTGTCAGTTGGCCACGAGCGTTCGTGCTGTGAACGTCGTGTCTTCTGTCGCGCTATTTTCTGTATCGTAATTTACGAATTTCCAATCAACACAGTCTGGAAAGTTGACGACTGTCAAACTTTCTTTCCTCTGAAATCTTATCAGTGTCGTTGGGGTTTTTAAAAATCTTAACGGGTAACGATTCGGTGCCCGTTATTTGAGTTTTCTTTCGGTTTGATGATAACGACGATCCAACTAAGGCGGCGATTCTCTTATCGCCAGCCAAATACAATTTTCAAGTCAATCGCGCGTTCTCAAAAAACGCGCAAAATCCCACTAATTTCTCGACATCGAATGTCTAATCGTCGATCAATTTGGAGCCACGAATCATCGATCGTCCTTCAAGGTTGATTGACGTACGTCTCGTTTCGATCTCCCGGGTCAATATCGTTCTCATTCTTACACTGTTTTGTTTTCTCAATCGCTACCTACTCGATTCAACATTCGAGTATTTCGTTGAAAAATCGATTATCACGTTTCTCTTATTAACTCCTCGATTTTCGTTCCCACATCGTTCGTGGAAGTGTGATCCGTTTGGTTTTTTTCCCCCAAAAATCTTCGTGATCGCGAGTGCAGTGGAATTCGTGTGTGTCGTTGTTTTCGTGTGTGTGTTGTTTTTTCGTGGAGTTTGTCGAGAGCCTTTGTTTGCATTTTATTCCGGGTCGAAATATCGCCATTTCATCGAGCGAAACGTCCACGGTGTTTTGTTCTTTGAAAACACCCCCACAAGTTTTTTGAACCATCGGTAAGCTCAACATTATGTCGAAGTTTGTTGAAAATATTCTCGAAACTTGATCCTGTCAACATGTCAATTACGTTTTACTTTAATAAACAGTTTCGTGAAAACAAATTCATCCGTTTCCTAGATCAATCCGAAATGTTTAAAAAGCATTTGATTTCGAGTTCGTAAGTAAATTGCATATTGAAAGGTTTAAGTGCGATTTTAGTGGTAGCGTGTACAAGGGAGATTCGAGTGCATGCCGGTGGCCGTGGGACTCTCCGAAACGTCGTCACGGTCACGCACTGTGAGAGAGCCCTCTCGTGGTGCGTTCGTGCCAATTTGTCGTGTGGAATATAGTTATAGAACGAGGCGAATTTCAGGTCGGAGCAGAAGATTAAAAGAAAAGAAATTATTCATTCACGATGGCACTGAAGTTCGCAACGTTGAGGTCCAACGAAAAATATACGTTTTCTTATTAATTATTTGTTTAATTTCAAAAACCATGCCGATTGTCGTGTCGATTTTTTCTTCGAATCCTCAAAAAAAAAAAAAATCGTTTTATTTTCCTGACTGAATATTTAATAAGAAATCTCGAGTGCTGCTCAGGAAACAAACAGAATTTACATTGCAACGATGCAAACTTCAACTTCGTCATTTACAAATCAAATAAAAAAGCTTCTTTATTTTATTTTCATCGTCTACAAAAAAATGATCAGCTTTTTCGGAACATTGGAAAATCTTTCAATTTTTTTTTAGAGAAATATAATCGTTGGATCTACAAATTGGAGTAAAAAATTGAAACTTTGAAAATAAACGCCAGAAAATATTTTGTATATAGCTTTCGTGATTCGTTCGATATTTGTCGAAGCGATGCAAAAATTTCTCTGTTGTTTTGAAACGAACGAAATGCTATACAAAGAATAAAAAAAATATTGCAAGGTTTACTGGCCCCTTAACTTCCGCTGTGATTCCTCGTATATATTTATATTCCACATAATACTCATGTAGTAAATACAGTGTATTTACCATATGGCGCCCGAAGGTATGGCGTGGGCAGTTGGCGTCCCATGGAAACGGCGTGATTTACTCGTTATTCGTCGATTTGGCTGTCGCTAGAGTCTCTCGAGACACTTGATCCGTATTCTCAGAGATATTTCTCAATAAATCATTTTCGTCTTTGGGTAATAACCATCAAATTATTCGAACACGTTTCCCATAATGAAAAAATAATAACGTCAATTTTTTCGAAGTTTGAATATTTTTTTCTCCAATTTTCGCTTTTGCGTTGTATGATTATGAAAATAATAGGTTGAAATTCCATTTTGAGCGAAAATATTTTGCTTTTTTTTTCAACTTGAATTTGAGTTTTTGCATCGGCGAATTTGTGAATGAATTTCTGTGTTTATTATTGCTACGTGCCCAGCTGGAATCAAGGAATCTCCCTCGTACACTTGGAGAACTTTGTTGGCAAACACACGCGACCGGAGCAGGCTCAACTTTTTTTTTGTCTTCCTTTCGAGCTTGAATTCTGGCTAATCCTTGCCGGCGTCGTACGTACCACTAGTCCGTTAGTCTCGCTCGCCGAAGTCACTGACACGATTATACAGATATATTCGTATGTATGGATGTTTGTAGACAGGCAAACGAGAACCTCGCACCTGTTGTTCGAGGCTTTCACGAGGAAAGATTGAATTTGCACTTCTCTAAGTAATACCAAGACTTTGTGTGCGCAGAGACGAAGCAGGCACAAGTTTGTATTCTATTTAGAGAACTAATTAAAATTTGCCCTACTTCTTTCAATTTTTGTTCGATGTTTTACATTTTCGCAAGCACTTTTGCCAGTTTTTGTATAGAATTTCAAATTCATTTATATTTTGCTTCCTTGAAATTTCGTTTTCGTTAATTAATTCGTTAATCAAGTTCGAATCGTTGAGATCGAACGAAACATATTTTTTAATCCGTTGATTCATTTATTTATTGGATTTTTCCCAATATCTGTCACTTTTCAATTAATCAAAAGATTGCACGATTATAATGAACGAAATTGCTCGTCTTGGTTGAAAAAATAAAGCAAATTTCGTGGCTTCCTACGCGGATGCAAACTTCGATTTTTAATGTTCGTACAAAAAACGCACTCGCTCCGAGCGCCAACGCGAGTCGGTAACCCGCCAAACACTCTTTCCCAAGAATGCTCGAAAACAGGGAGCGGGGAGGGGGGGAGCTCGGTCCTCAGCGACGGTTTGTTTACAGCTTCGTGGACATAGAGATTTGTTGTGATCATTTGTATCGCTAGTTCCTCTCGCTGAATCTTTTCTGTTCGCATCAATTCATCGTTTTGATCACTTAACATGTTTTAGAAATTATTCTCGTCATTACACCGTCTACGTACGCAGTTAGACGCATGCGGGACGAAAACGTTAAATGTGCGGCGTTGGTTACCATGTTCGTGTATATTATTGTTATTATAAACGCTCGTTTTGACGGTTGCTCGTTACACATTTACATCGAACAGTGGAGCGCACATGCCTTTTTAATATTCCTATTGCGTAATATCCACGCGTGCTCTGACGTCGTTCGAACGCGGTAATACACAGATAATAACCTAAATACCTTGTTTCCTCACTCGTACGCGTCGCTATTTATTCCATACACATAGTTTCATAAAACAATATAAAATATGACTGTAAATGTAGTTTTTTAATCATTCATCGTGGATTTTAGTATTTCTTTCTTTTTTTTTCCCCGAGCGTCGTTCCTTTATCCGCGGCGTTTTTAAGCTGAGGCCACATTTTTCGAAATAATTGCCCAGAATGCGAGCTCCATTCAAAAACGTTTCGTATTCGTTGAAAAATTCGACAAAAGCCTCGTGTTTGCCAGCAAAATTCACGATCGAAGTTCATGTCTTTGTTTTGTTTTGTATTTATTCTCTTTCAGGTCTTCGTGCGAGTAAGAAAAAGCGTGCGTTATTGTGAATTGTATGGAAAGATTGAAAAAGCGTCTATAATAAGCGATTTTCTAAAAACGCACTAATAATGTGCATCCTGAAATGAAAGTGGGACTACATCTTCGATGTTGTTTGCTCATAAATTTTCCTCTGTAATCTTCTTAAAGGGAATTCTCGTCGAGTGCGATTCAGAAGAAAGTTTCAGCGGTAATGAGGAAAAAAGTTGGCGAAAAGAAGTCTCGAAATTCCTGATTCGAAAAGTTTTAATACGATTCCTTGGAATTATCACGAAATGAAGCATTCGCAGTTTTTTTATTCTGGGTTCGAATGAACATTCTAATTAAAAATGTGTCATTACTGATTATCTGAACTTTAAAGGAGCTTGTCCCACTTAATTGTACCGCGAACTCTACAGCCTTCGAGAAATTTATTTGAGCAATATTTTTTCAACGTGCATCGAATTAATTTTAGGCTTCTGAATTATTGACAGATTGAGTGTTTTCCTCGAGGGGTTTGACATTTCGAGTTGTTTTGAAATTTTTACGATATTTCGAGGGAAAATTGAAATGTTCTCTTTTGAGGAAGGTCAACAGAATCGCTGCGTACCGTTAAACCCAAATAAAGAACCGTTTACGTCCAGCTCTATATTTTACGATAAACGAGTGTACTGGTTCATTTGTTTTATTTCGACTCTATATTTCCGAGCTTTAGAAGGATGAGAATGGGTGAGGTCGCGAGGAGGGGAGGGCGGGGATGAAAAATTTAATCAGAGCTCGACAGCGAGTTAAAAAAAATGGTTTCGTCTGACCTACATGCGTACACGTTCTCTAACGGCCTGCTGATGCTGTGACTGCTGGGAGCATTATTTTTGTACACAGTGTACAGGTCCGATTGGTCCGTTTCTCATGATGGACCGATGTCAAATATCGCGACCCTCGTGAATGTCAATCATCCGACAAAATCTTTTATTTATTTACCTTTTATTTTTTCTTCGGTCGACTATTTGCTCGCCATATTTATTCTCGTCATCCGTAAATCACGGGCAGACAAAATAAATATTTCGTCATTGTCAATGATTCTGGTCAAACCCAGAGACACAGGAACTCCCAGCAGTTGTCCGCTAATGTCTCACGTTCTAACAAATCTCTAATAAATTAGAAAAAAAGAGTTTTCATTTTTATTTTGAGTCAGAGAATAATTTAAAAAAATAGGAACATTTATAGTTTTATTTGTATCTTGTCAAAAAATCTACAAGTAGTTTTTATCTCCATTCCAATTCGTTTCCTACCTGTGGAGTGTGGAACGTGATGTCCGAGGTATTTTTTATCGACAGACACAAACGTCCAGCAGTTGTCCCTTTGTCTCACGTTCTAACAATTCTCTCATAAATTAGAAAAACAGTTTTCATTTTTATTTTGAGTCAGAGAATAATTTTAAAAAATAGGAACAATTATAATTTTATTTGTATGTTGTCAAAAAATCTGCAAGTAATTTTGATCTCTATTCCAATTCGTTTCCTATACCTGAAGAGCGTCAAACGCGATGTCCGAGGTATTTTTTTAACCCATTATGAAAGCATGGATCCCCCGTGAACTCCATAGCTTGACAATCGGCAGAGAAAATTTATGTCCTCACGATAATTGAAAATTAAAATCCGCTAATTCAGTCACATCGAAGCACCAACTACCTCCATTACAAGATAAAACGATCATCAGTTCAGAAAAAGGCAATTAATATAAAACTATACGAGCGACAGATAGCGAGGGAGAGAGACAGAGAGAGAATTGCTAAATATACATATAGATAAATCGTCGTACGTCTGGACGTTATTCGAAGCCAGGCCCCGGATTGCGTAGCAAGTTCACGTTGATCGTTGTACCTGTATACGCTATACTCCATATATATTACGTATACGTGGGTATGCGTATCAATTTATACATAAGCCGTTTTAGGCCGATTAGACATCGATGAAAATGCATTTTTTGTGTCAAGATTGTTTATGCAGAATATCCCATAAATACGATATACTGAATTTTGCATCGCGTTGGAATACAACGAAAAACATATTTTTCATTAATTATTTTGATAATTAAGATGATAGATCGAGAGCTCGAATTTTCGAAATAAAAATTCTTCGATGTCGTTTGACTAATGAAAAAAATACTCTGTCAGCGTACACAGGAAGATAGCAAAAATCCGCTGGCAAGGACTTTTTTATTATTTGTGAAACCGCGCAGGGAATATTAAATTTCAAAAGCTGCAATTTTCTCGCTCGCACCCACATTGCGAAATATAGCGACTGATCCATCATCTCAATGCACACGTTCCAATGTTTTCAGTAAATTCAGTTTTCGAATGGCAAAAAAGACTCTCTCATAATCGTTCACAAATACTGTATCAAAATTTTGCCCTCTGCTATTTCGTTGCATAGCAACGATGCGAATTTCAAGATGATCCATAAGTACAAAAATGAAATTATAGAGAAATAGTGTTTCGACCCTCCGCATCAGCATATCGCACATTGTGAATGAGACTCGGACGTTATTTTACCTTGTGACATCAGGTACAATGATCTGAGCTCGAACTTTTTCTCTAAAAATTCTAAACAATCTGTTTTTAACGATTCGATAGATATGTCGAGAGCCTCATCATTTTTTTACTTTTTCAAACGCCCGAAACACGTGACAAAACTGGATTAAACTTAAAGTCCCAAGTGTGCTGACTCAAGGTCTTAAATATATGCGATGTCTGGTCTAGAACTGACGTCATAGACGCTACAACTCACGGGAATTAAATCTCGTTCAGTTTTTTTGAAATTTAACCGTTCCCAGGAGGCTCGTATCAAAAATTTCGACGTCAAGTTTTTTTTCGCAATGAAGGAGAACGAATACGTGAAAATTTCTCAAGAATCAGTTATAAAAATTCATTTTTTATCGTATTCACTGGTTGAATACAATGAATAAAAGGCTCAGGTCCTTTTGTAGTTGCATCTCAAATGGACCGTAGATTTGTGGGTATCAATACGGTTTACCGAGAGTTGAGGCTTAACGGCTGCAATTTGTGGGCTCCGATAACGGCCCCCAGGTGACGACACACCATCGTGGGTTCTTGGTTTACACGTAACATCAGCGATAGCTATATACCTCGAAGGATCTTGAGACTCCCCAAGCTCTCTCCTCGAATATTGTCTCTCCATTCTGACACCCCAACAGATTGACTTGGAAATGTAAATTTTATCAAATTTATCGAAAATAAAACGTTTTCCATTACGTCAGGCTATTTCAATAACAACAAGCAAATGTCGGTGGCATAGTTTCTTATCTACTATTTTCCCAAAACGTTTAGTTTGTCGTAAAGTTATTTTTAAATTCAATTTTTTTTTACCGCTTAGACTCTCGCCATTTGTCATCGCGTGGGAGACATTTTTTCACCTCAATTTTCGTGCTCGAATTCTAAAGCTAACGTTTACTTTTGATCTCGCACGTCGTTTGCGTTACATGCTCGTAATTCATTGTGTTTACAAGCATCAGCACCCTACATTCGTTACTACAAGTCACGATTCTACTTTACACATGTAGACATTTATTTACGCAGCACCGCAGTCGCATTTTCGACTCCGTTACTCGTCATTTCTCAACACTCGGTATGAAAAATATGTGCGCAGTAGGACAGTTGCAATCTTTATGTATATTCGAAGCTATGAGAGTGTACATTATCGCGTTACGAATAAATAACGAGCTGACGATCAAGGCTCATTCCGATAGGCAAGCCTTATTGTCGTCTCGTGATCAATTGGATTCTGTCACATTACCCACGCTGTCGAGGTTGATATTGACGTGACTCTGTCCCTCGATCATGATTATTTCTCACGTGAAAACGTTCGCGAGCTTGTATAAGATTCTTTTTTTCTCATCGATCGTCATTACATTTTGGCCATCTCAGCAACGAGACAATTGCTCAATCAATTTCAAACACACAATATCGTCGTTTTACCATCAAAGTTTTTGTTTTATTTGAATATTAACCTTTACTTGCCACCTACAAACAGGCCCATAGAGTGAAATAGTCATTTTTCCACTTTTGTTGGTTTCAGCATTTTTTTTTAATGTTCGTAAATTTAATTTTTGGTTGTATCAAGTGAATAATCTTAGAAAAAGCTATCAAAATATTCTTCAATAATTTTCAAGTCGAAATATTGAGGAGTTCGTTTTTTATAACAATTTTTCGTCACTGGGGTACGAATCTACATCATGGTGGCAAGTACGTAATTCCAAAGAGGTGTAGCAAGTAAGAGTTAAACAAAATTGCGAAGATATCTCGAATTTAGTGGAAATTTTGAAAAATGCATCGTATTTTTTTAAATTTTTTATTTTTTATTCAAAATTAAAAGTGGTTTCTGTTCCTCATTCAGCGGTCTGCACAAAGACGATAATGCTCAACATGTCATGATTCCAAAGTGCACATTCCAGTTTTCAATAGAGAATACGGAAATCGAAAAAAGAATCTTTCATTTTACTTTTTTTCTTTTTTTTTTTTGCTTTACCTTTTTCATCTCTACCGCGCTCTTCATTTTTCTCTCTTATTCCCGAGCACGTATATTATAATCCGCATGAATGAGAATTATATATATCTCTCCTTTCTTTCCTCCTTCACCTCGAACCCGAGCACTAGACGTGGACTCTGGAAAAGAAGCAGGCTTGAATAGCACCGGAGCACTTAAAATCGTCACTACTGTATGTAACAGCAGAGGGAACGCACCGAATACCGGGCATTGCCCTACACTACACTTTTTTTTTCTTCTTTTCGAGCTTGTACACCGGACCGACTGCATCAGGAGATTTCCTATTTTTTCCACTCTTTTTGGCCCTTTGCCTTGCTCTTCATTTCGTTGAGACGTTGGGGATTTTTTTGTCCAACGAAATTCAAACTTTTGCATCTTGTGTACAAAAATCGGTCGAGTGATGGCTTTTTTTTTTTCATGAACTGTCATCGATCGATCGATGCTGGTCACTTTGTATGGATTGGACTTTTCAAGACAAAGATGAAGAAACTTATATACCGGAGTGCTGCACGTTTTGTAGAAAAAAAAAAGAAAAAGATTTGTGGTTTAAAGAAAAATCATGAGAACTTGTTTAGAAAAGATTTTCTTTGTCGTTAACACGAACACGAATATATTTCCCTCCTTTCCGTTTATCTTTTTTTCTTCTTTATTCGTTCAGTATCTGTGACGAGCGAGTCGCGCTTGGCACGATCCTCAGTCCTTGGTTCGAAACTCTCTCGTGTCATTCTCGCCATTCGACGAGGAGACCACTTCCGAAGGAGTGGCTCAGGCTTTGTGAGAAATGTCGAGACTGTTCCGCACGATCTCGCGCGTCCAAGCTTTCTTCAAAAACCCGTATTTCTTATTCTTAAACTTTGTCTAGTTATCGATATTGTTCTGGCTTCTCGAGATCCGTATTCTCCAATGAAAAGTACAAACCCAAACAAAACGTCACAAATATCGCTTTAATATTTGTCGAGTATTCCGTGATCTTTTGCGAAATTCCTTGGTAAATAAAAGTTGAGTCGTTTGCCATTATCAATGACGCTTGAGCATATTTACATTGTCGTTCACGATCGTCTTAGTTTCTCGAAATTACAGTCGAACCGAGCATTTCGTTATTCCCGGGAACTTTTTGTGTGTTATAAATTCGGCCAGTGACATAACTGCGCGCAGGAATTGTTGAATTTTCTACAGCAGATACATAAATGAAGAGGGCGAATCGCGATTTGAGGCGACTGCTCAAGTTGAAACATTCAAACTGCAGTGACTATCGGAACGATTTGACTCTTTCAGCCAAGAAACTATCAGCCTCTCGGATCTCTATACGTTCGATTTGTATTGAAAATGTCTCTTGTATTCCCAATTGATAAGCATTCTCCAATTCATCCGTTCGAACGATCGAACCCACTTCAGATGCACGATCAGTTCGCAATTTTACACACACACACACACTCCCATATCTTACGCATGGTAGCATCGCATCGGAAATAAGTAGAACGTATTTGCAAAGATCTTAGTAATAAGAAACAATTTGTAGAAATACATTTCGATGCTATAAATTCGTTCTTCCATGGACTTGGAAGTATATTTTCAATGGCTCATTGAAATATATCTCGTTGCACTGAAATTGTGAGTGGAATAAAATTTGGTCGATTTTCAATCATCATCGAGTAGATTATTAACGATATTTCGTACCTGGTCGTAGCAAAAGTTGGCAGTATCGGAGGTGAAATGAAACGTCAAAAGGCTTTGGAAATGTGTAGTTGATAGAAAGTACGAAGATGAACTTTGGCTTATATCTATTGGAGATGGCGTGTTATTTCCAGTGGAAAATGAACTGCTTGCTCGAGGTCAATAGCTTCCTCTTGCACCCCAAAAGTTTCTTCGTTTCCAGTCCTAGAACAACTGTTCGAACTTTGTGGCATTCATCGAACATGGAAACTGGATGTTTCTCGACATGTCTCTTCGTACTTTTGCAGGTATATGTGAGACTGGGCTGCGGTCAATACGAACAACTCGGCATTATCTTTCTGCCTTTCTTTTTCACATGAGAGTCTTTTCAATTTCTTTCCATCAGAAACGTGAAAGGGAACGAATGTTTCAATCATTTATTGACTAAATATTTCGAGCTCCAATAACGCACTTTTGCCCATTTTTTTTAAATTTGTTCACATGTCCATTTTCTCTCTGTTGCCATTAAATCTTCTGGCTCGCCCTTTGCAACGTTCTCTTTCATTTTCTCGTTCTTTCTCTATCTCTCCGCGACCCTTTCTTTGCCTTTTTTCACTCCTTGTTATATCCAGTGGTTCAATCTCTTTCACTAACGACCGTGCCTCCTCAACGTGTTCTTACACAACTTATACGAGACGAACGTCGCCCACAGCAGTCAAGGACCAGAACGATATATTTAACAAGAGCGAAGGAGAGGTCGAATCCCTTGCTGGTCTTTTGAACGAGACTCGCGCGCAGCTATGGTGAGCAGAGTCTGGAACTCCGGAGGGTCCATACGTTCGAAAAAGTTATAAAACTAGGGAAGACGATGGGGACCAGGGGCAAGGGATGCGATCGGAATAAACGAGAGAGGACAAAGAGCGGAGGCAGGGAAAGAGAGCACGAGAGGAAAGTAGGTGAAGAGTGGTAGGAGCAAGATTCGCTGTGATCAGCCGTAACCAGCGAAATGAAAATTGGCCAATTACGACACGAGTCAGGTCAGGGTAAAGAGCAGGCCTTTTGTTTTACCATTTTGATACCTTTCTTCCTAGTAGGCCCCATTCGTTTAAACATTCTCTCTCAGCTTTTCTCGAGGCTTTTCTCTTTTCCACCCTCTTCTCCTTTCGGATTTATTACAAATCTGGCGTTTCATAGTTAACCTGACATTACGTTTTTTAAAGGGGAACTCTGCAAACAGCAAAAACGTGGATGTTTTAACTGTTTTATTAGTTTTTCAGGTTCGGACGTTTCTTAGACTGAAAATTCGGCTCGATGGTGCATTGGAATTAGGGATTTTCTGCTTTTCAATTCGAGACAAATTTCATCTAAATTAATCATCGCATTGGAAAAACCGTCGAAAATTTGAATCTTTCGTAAAGTCCTTGATAAAAAAAGAATTATTATGTATCATTTTTTTACGAACCTTTTGTGGCCACAAACTTCTTTTTGTACTTGCTAAAAATAAATAATGAGTATAATGTAATTTATTCTCTCTTAAAGGTCTGCTGGAATATTAAGAGAGATGGATATTGAAATTTGAGTCGATTGAGTCAAAAATTTCTGCAAAGCCAGTGGATACGTTGTCAAAAATCGACTCGTTATTTTTCGTCATTTTGGCTTTCGTAATCTTTGCTACATGCATTGCTGGCTTTTCCACTGTCTCGTATGACCTCGTTATTTTTCCCTGCCGATGGCTACAAGTTTTTTTGTTTTTTTTTGTTTGTTTTTTTTTTTTCGTTTTATTTCAAGCTCGAGTTTTGCGCATTGTTGAAAAGGCTTCTAGTACTTTTTTCCCTAGAGGGCTCCTGAGAAGCTAAGTACTCGTTATACCGATCGATGGACTGTTCCGTTGTGACTCTCCGGTAGAGAATTCATCCTCTCGTAAATGATGAGGGTACCTATACAGCACTTGGATTTCATTAGTTTATACAGCGGACAGACTCAAGGCATTCCAACTTCCGGGTGGTCAGTCGATCCAGCTTTTGCTCCATCGTTCTTCATCATTTTCGTCAGCCCTCAGAATGTTTTTGTCTTTGTGGTAAAACGAACGAGGTATTTTTCTTATCTCACGATGACTTTTTACACTCTCGTTCAGGACTCTTCGGTTCCTATTTTGCCAGTTCAGAACTTTTTGTTCTCTACCTTGAAACATTGCCTCATTCGATGTATTCGATCGCTTTCTGGACATGAAAGAATTCCTGGCCGTCGGTTGCTAGCAGGAAATAGTTTGATGGAAGGTGGAAAAGGGATTTTGCGAGGAAAATGTTGAAAAGATTTGGTAAAAAAAACGGTGGCGGAAAAGACAAAGAAACAGTCCTTTTTGTGGCGTTTCGTTCGTCGCGTGAGAGCGTCTTGAAATTTCTCTCGCCTTTGCTTCCGGATGAGCCAGCATCTAATTTGTATCCTTGTCCTAGGCAACCGTCCACGCGTTGAGCCACAAACCGCAAGGATTGGGGAATATCATGAAAGCGATAGAGCGAAAAGGAAAATGAAGAATAAACGGTTCCCGTGGCTTTCAAGTTTTTTTATATTCTGGGAATAAAATCGAGACAGGATTTAATTTTATACCAACGTCGTCGTATCAACGTCTGCCATGCTAAACCTCATCAAATTGGCAACCGAAAAAACTCTCCTCCGTGCGGCTCATCTCTTAGGATTTCATAATTATCGATCTACTGCACTCGTACACTTGCTCTCCCCGACATCTGGAAATTCTCTCTCAGCACTCCAGCGCCAGTCTCGATCTAAAATGAAGAAAAAAAAACTTTTGAGCCCCGTGCTCAAAGTCCCTTGCAATTGGCCATTTAATAATCGTTATACATTTCAGAAGGCTTGCAGTCTGCTCATCCCGCAACGAACGTTTAAATGCAAGAAATCCTCTCGAGCCAGAAGCACGAATTGGGCTTTGATGTCTCATTCGTATTTTTCATTCCGTGCGCGGTATCAATTATAAAGCAATTAAAATAAACTCTCATATGAATCTCCAATAATGATTCGTTCATGGCGTTGCACGCCTCGAGCTCTGGTTGCTTGTTTTTTTTTCTATTTTGGACACATTATCTATAAAATATAAATCAGAACACGACAATCATAAATGTTACTCATACTAGAATTCCCAGGTAGTTTTATTCTTTTCCCCGTCAACTCGATTTCATTTCGCAACTAAATCCGCTGATAACAGTGATAATGGAGGACAGGTTACTTCTTCCCTATAAAAAGTCCTTTAATTCGCGATACAAACGGCTCCCACGCTTGCTGAGCAGTTTGTTGTCTCTTTCAAGTTCCATTCATCTTTCCGTCCGTCCCTTCCTCTCTCTCTTTTTCTCTCTGTGGCTTATAAGTACATGCTACCGTTCCATCCCTTTTATACCTCCTCGTTTCTCTTTGTGGTTGAATCTTATTATGTGTTTCAAATTCCACTCTCTCCCTCGCTTGTTCTTTTCTCTTTCTGCTTACGTTTTTTTTTGCCAGCACGAAGAAAAAATTGAATCAATATGAAGCTTTGTGAACATGTTGTTAATAATTGGACTCGAACGATTTGGAGATGATTTTTTATATAACAATTCTTCATGTTGCAATGGAATTCATGAATGAAATTTTTTTCAATTCTTATGAT
The DNA here is from genome assembly GCA_037952995.1 of Hyposoter didymator. Lineage (NCBI taxonomy): Eukaryota > Metazoa > Arthropoda > Insecta > Hymenoptera > Ichneumonidae > Hyposoter > Hyposoter didymator. Next base: position 5,955,735 of record JBAJMU010000003.1, on the reverse strand, counting down.
AATCATTTTTTAGATTAATATGAAAAGTGTGCCTTACAGTGAGAACGCAAAAATAACTCCGCATGCTACACAAATATGAATATCGTGATTCTTCCATTCTCGGTGATTTGCCTCGTGTTCAGCGATTTACGTCTGTTGATGCATCGTAAAAATAATTAGCGTTGCCAGAGTCTCTTTGAATACTATAAAAACTATTTTTAGAATTTGACGAGTGGGTTTTCTCCTCTCTCTCTCTCTCTCTCTCGATCAGAGTGAAAAGTTTTTCTATAGCATTTGAATAGCAATTCGCACGCGCTCTAACGTAATCGTGGAGACGCGGTGGCGTGCACAAGTGCGAGGAGCTCTATTACTACGCTGTCTGGCCTGGCTTGGAGAGCGAAATATAAATATATAGGATCCTTGTGCGGTGGACCATCTCGCTCTCGTTGTTCGAACAGAACTGTGCCAACCGCACTGACCGCCATTATGCAACGAGATATTTTTTTCCACCGTGCCTTCTCGTTTTCGTTTCTTTTTACACTTCCGAGCCCGTATATTCAAATATTTTTTCTTCTCTCATGTTTGTCCCGCATCGTGTATTCCTCCGGCTGTAGAAATCGTATATTCACTCTGCGATGAAAGTTCCATTTGCTTACCATATAATTCGCGTGATTTACAAGACACTTTTATACCCTTTTCGTCAAGCTGACGCGCGGTGTTTTCCATCAAACAGAATTCTCCAATTAATCGTCCGATAAAAATGTGGCATTGTTTTTTTTTTCGACGATGAATTATTTTCAATTGCTGGTTTTTTTTTAAATATATATTCAGGCTCTGGAACATTTCTAAAGTGCAGTAAAGTTGCTTGATTTGCAAAGTTCAAAAGTTTCAGAAAATTCAGAGTATATAAAAATCTTGAGGAGAATTCCTGGTGCATTTTTCAAGTGTTAACTAAAATATAATTTATACTACGTTTACATATGTATATAGACGAAGTGCATAGCCAGAAAGATTACGGAAAGGGAAAGATTTCGCCTCGTCATCGCCCGGTTCAACGACCCAGAAAATTTCGTTTCCTGCCTTCTCTGCCGATGTTCACCGTCACAGCAATCAAAAACGTTTACAACTTGATCGTCCAGGCAATCAGGCGATCGCTTGCCTGATAAATCGATTGTCATTGCTCAATGATTCTCAGCTCGTTTGATAAACATTTTTTTATGTTCACAAAATGGATCGTACATTTATTTCTCATGCTTTCTCAACGTTCCCGCAGCTCTGGACTATCTTACGATTACTCACCCACGTTTATGTTCGCGATCCATAAGCTCTCTGTCATTTTTACGGACCAGTTGCCTGTCACATGAGAATCTCCCCTTAATTATACTCCCCCAACCTTATCCAGTCACTGATACAACAAAAGTCTCATCGTTACGAGCATTTTGTGCATTACCAGCGGAAGGATCCCTGCTTTTGGAATTTATCGATTTTTCCTTCAATTTCCGGACTTTGTGTGCACTTAGTGTTTCTTGTGTTTACCTTTTGCAAGCAAAAGGACTTGATTCCTTCGAGGCTCCTCTTTCGGAAAACACGTACGAAGAAATATAATAAAAAATATTTATTGAATTATATTTTGTTTATAAAAACAGCATGAAGCGCTTTCGAATCGAATTCGCATCGACGAGTCTATGCACGAGTACAGCAATATTTAATTTATCCGATCGAATGGAACGATCAGACCTTCATAAAGAAACAACAGCTATGCAATATTGCGTGTATTATTTTACTGCTTTTGTATACATAAACATTTTAACACACACACACACACACACACACACACAAGCAGGATGTTCTTGATGATTTTGTACGAGATTCCAGGCTGCTGTCGATGCGAGCTTTCTCCCTGGTTTATGGGAACCGAGCGATAATAGATTTCGTTTAATCGCTCGTATAAGCGATCGTACACGTTGTATTATATACCGCTTTAGCTATATACACGTGCCAACGATAATACACAATATGGCGATAGCGAAATTCTTTTGTTCGCGTCTCTCGTCATACAGAAAACAATTATCGTCCGTTCGATATTGTTTTTCTCCATCTTTTCACATTAGATTTCAAACATTCGTTTTTCAATGGCCACTCATAATTTCACTTCTTATACAGAAATCATAATTTGTTCGTATATTCATTCTCGATCCTTCGTGACTGAACTGGACTTTTAATAAAATGTCAAGTCCGAGTATTTGTGTCGAGGGTAAAGCAAAAACTTGGAATTAACTGTACGAAAATGAATGAGCGCAAATTTTCATTTGGTGAATTTTGAAACATCCTAAAACATCGGAAATGATTTCGTTTGTGAATTTCCGTGAACCAGATGTCGTACGAATTAAACGATTTTCGAACATATTTCAAAGTCTTGTGCTGGTGAAATTTTTCAGTTCAATACATAAATACTACCTTAACGGTCCATGGTCACCAAGGGACAAAATGACCCCAAGTGCAACTATGAGCTAGAATCTATACAAGTCATTGCGCCAGAATTTTTTTCTTTCACACTGCCTCCTACCGATTTTTTTCCGCCATTTTGAAAAATGGATAGCATTTTTTTCAATTATATTCTCAGTCTGAAAGGTTAAAACTATAATGTCCTGAATTTTTGTGTCGTTCGGAACGATACGGGCAACGCGGCAAGCGCTCAAGCAGTGACCATGGAGGGTTCAGGGATCCTGCGGCAACTGGCCCGATGTTTTTGGATTTGCAAGTTCATTTTGCTTCTTCATGGCTATGGATAATTTATTTATAATAATAATTGTTATTGACGACATGAGAGATCAGTTGGAAAAGTCACGTACGCACCTTCATGTGGTTAGCCTCCTTGAACGATCATTTCTCTTCTTTACTATTCGTCTATGTGTGTACGAATGTGAACGCACTCGTATTTATATGGATTGTACGATTTGTCCCGTTCGTTACGGGCGTTACTCCTCAAGACCGAAGCGTAAACGCTCGTTTCTGTGTTCCGCTAACTTGATCTCGAAACGTCTGCAACCTTGTATATATTACAGTCCATAGACCCGTCGTGTCTGACGGTAATAGGCTCCAGGGACCGGTTTTAGATCATATGATCAGAGCAATGCGCTTTGATCACTCAGAGCTTTTTATGTTCTTTTATCTCGATTTGCAATACATACACCAACGCGATACAAAAGCGTAACGATTGCTCCCGTTTACCTCACGTACTTGTACGTCGATTAACGACCAATCAACTTTTCTTTCAACTCTGAGAGATCGATTTTCACTTCCTCTTATTTCAAGTTATCATTTTTTTACATTAAACCGAAAAGAAAGAATCGATAGTTGGTTGGAAATCTGTCGACAATATACAAGAGTGAACTTTTCTTTCTTTTTTTTTTCATTGAAACTTGCTTTTCATATTCCTTTGTATCGATTTTTGATCCGAAGGAATTGAAATGTTTGTTGAATTTTTGAAAATTCGGTAAAAATAAACAATAGCCACTTTTGCCAAAAATGATGGGAATTTTGTTTTTTTTTTTTTGTGAATATTGTTGCTTTCATGGCAACAAGCGATATTTTATGGGGGGAGGCCAAAATTTCCCATAAAATTCCATAAATTTCCCATAAAAAAAAAATTGTCATAAAAAAAATTGTAGACCACTTTTTAGCAAAATTGGCGATTGTAAATATTTACCGAAAATTCCCTTGGAACTGTTGCTTCTTTTGATCTTCTAGAAAATTTCACAATCGCATCTCGATATATTTGCCTCGCGACATGTTTAGTTGGCGTGATTTCCTGCGGGAGCGCACGAAAAAAAAACGAATAAAAGGCAGAACCCTGTAGGTAATAAAAAGAGAAAGAGTCGGAATAAAAACACGGTCAGAAGGATAGAAACCGAGGGATAAACGAGAGTGATAAGTTGCTTCCTGGCTCGTTCCTTCTGCCCTCCCGAGTGTTGCATTTTGTGCAATTGCTGCACGTGTGCAACTCTGCAGCAGTCTTTCTCAGACACTGTAACCACTGAGCCCACCGCCACCACTACCACCACCACCAACACCTGCCTCGTAAATATCCATGGCTTGTTCTCTGCCAACCAGTATTTTGCATACGAAACTCATCGTTGTATAATTATTTTAGCATTATTGCAATGAGCTTGGAAAACAAACAGAAACGAAATGGATGCTTTGTAAAAACGCACTGAGTGCGAGGGAAGTAGGTCAAAAAATTATGCTTTCATATTTAATTAGCATTATTTATACGGGCAGTATTATTAACTCAACATTTTTATATATTCGTTCAATCAAAGTATTTCTGGGACTAGACTCTTTCCGTATGTCGAGCAAATAATTTTTTTACCCAGCACGTTCTTGTCTAATCTTTCGCTTTCTTCCTTATTCGCCCACTCACTTGTGCCTTTATATTTTTTTTCAAACTCTCGGCATCCTCGAATTTCTACGTTGCCTCTCGTGACACACGAGACAGTGCAAAAGCTCCATTTTCATGGATACGCTCGAACAACTTGTTTACCACCACTCCCGTCCGCATCTGCTCCTTTTATTTTCTTTCCAGCCTCTCTCTCTCACGATGCACCTGTCTGTCCTCACAGGCACGTTATTCGAATCCATAATTACCTTGCAAATTCCCCGAGTATTTATCTCCACTATATTTAAAACCTACATTATTTATTTAAACATTTTCTTTCTCGTCCCTCCTTTCGTAAACCCAGAGATGAAATATTTTCGATACACCATCGAAAAACAAGCAATTTTCTGGTTTTCACTCTTGAAACAGGGGCCTACAGCTATAGAGGAAACGAAACATCGATTAAAAAAAAGAAAAAAAAACATTCAAACAAAAATATGGAGGTTGAAAAAATCGAGTATAATGTTTTTTTTTAAAATCCATTCGTCTCTTTTCTCAAGTGTCATCATATAGGGTAATTGAGTTTTTTCGAAGCGACTTTATTTACGAGACATTTTCTGAGAATCGTACGAAAAACTAACCGAAAGAATCTCGCCTCGGAAAAATAAACGGAGACGATATGGATTACAAAACGAATCGAATAAGGTTTCAAAAGCCCGTACTATTTTTACGATGGCGTGGTTAGTTTTGCTTCGAAGATTTTGCGCGCTCAACATTCGCGTGTGCGTACTCCCTCTTCGGTGGGTGGAAAAGCTATACACAGGGAATCGTTGCGGAGTATGTTTATTGCTTCCTCGCGTAGCCCATTTCGCGTTTGCGCTCGTACTCTAACCCGGCGGTTCGCGGGTTATTGTGTCGTTTGCATAGTACAAATGCTCACATGACTCAAATATGTGAAAGTCCATACATACACGCATACTACACGCATACAAGTGGATAAATATGTTTGTGCAAGTTTGTGCATCCGCGAGGGTCACGTGTAGGAGGGAAACGATAGAAGAAGTAACGACAATGGAGGCAACTGTATGGCTCGAAGTAGCGAAATAGAGGTGTATGCGACATGGGGCGCTTGCATTCGGTTCTATTCTTAGTTTCTACACTCGTCTCTATGTTTACATATGTACTCGTTATATATGTCTATATGGAAGATGAATAAATGCGAAGAGCAAGAGAAAGCGAGAAAGTCTGAAGATGATATGCTGAGAGAAAAGGCGCAGCAGCCAACAAAGTTGCAAACGTAGAAAAGTATGGCAAGATGCACTGTGGTGCCACTAGTCTGTAACATTATGGGGCGCATGCATATATATACAAAGCCGTTATCTAGCGCCGGAGACGCCGTTCTTCTTTCTTTTTTATTCTTTTTCGTTTTCCAACTCAGGCCAAGAAAGAACGTCACTATTATATGGAGACATACTCATCCAGATATAAATGTCCACTTGGTTACACGGAGTATAATGAGGATGAAGGTCCACATCCGACACCCCTGCTGCGCCTTCCTTATCTTATCATCCTTTATATATAATAAAATTATGTACATGACCCTCGTAATTTCACGTCCTTGGGTATTCTCTCACGAGGATTCACTTCTGTGAGGTATAATTTTGAGCTATTGTTGTTATTATTTTGGAAGGGAGAAAGGAAGATTGATTGTGGAAATTTTGTTCATTTTTCCTGGTCAACGTTGTTAGGGCGTTTATCTTTTGTCTCCGCGATTGAAAGTATTTTTCTGAATCAGTGGCACAAAATTTGCGATCGAATTATTTCGAGTCCCTGTTTGGGTTTTGACTCGAATTTTCGTTTTTTTTTATTTTTCGCTGTTGAAAAATTAAGGAAATGCCTTTTTTTTTGTTTTGGACACGTTTTTGCGGCCCGAATGGAGAAACAATTTTTAGGCGCTTCGATCTATTCAGAAATAAAAATATTCTGTTGAAGGGAGAATTTCGGCTTGAAAAGCAATCGCGATTCAAAGGTCCTTCTTTTCGAACATTCAATGTGCTCCGTATCTCGAGAGTTTTTAAATCTTCCCCGCCGCACCACGTTCTGCATGCCTTTAGTAATTTTGCTTCGGAAAAGCCTCAACAGCTAGCAGTCCTCGAACAAGCTTCTCTCTCCCGTTGCCTTGGCATCCGAACACTAAGCCCTTCAGACTTTATTACGAGATGGTATATTGTACGTGTCGAATACCCTCTTCGGTGAGACTGAAATTCTGTTGGATGACTCATCGAGTCGCGATCGATCATTCTCCGCAGGAAATCGGGGGTTGAAAGAAAATAAAATAAGAGAAATAAAGGGATGTGCACGCGTGTGTGTTAGTCAACACCCTCCAAACCTGCACCCCCTTTCTTCTGGATATAATCGAAAAGGAACTTGAGTAGGCAGCTCGCAACTTCGTGGTTTTCTGTCTCAGAGGCTTCCTCGGATACACAGCGCGTATTAAATTCTTGGAAATCGCCAATTAATTCAATTTCCAACGTCTTATTATTTCAGCATCAATAAAACTTTGAGTCATTGTTGAAAATATTCTGCTGCGATTATAATCTTTTAAATAAAACATTTGAACGAAAATTTCGTCGACTAAATAAATATTTAATCGTTAATTCCATTCCATTCGTTTCCGTCCAACCTGTCCATTCGACGCACATCCAGGAGCTAGTCAACACTCATTGAAAATAATTATGTTTATACATTTCATCGTCACTTTAGCATTAAATTCGCTTTTTATTTGTCACGTCGCATGGAGAATTGGCGAAAATGTGAATTGTAGTTACACCGAAATTCACGAGAGCATGGTAAACGGAAGCCAGGGTTTATGCTCCTGGATTGTTCAGGGACGTCGCGGGCAAAGGGGTGGAAGTTGAGATCGATATACTGTGGATGAGAGAGACAGGGGGCATGAGAGGAGGATGCCGTCCGCGTCTGTGGGCTCTTCCACGATTCCCGCCACTCTAATATACGTCGAAGCTGCCGCGACCCGCGCAATCTCGTGCGCTCTCGCCCGATTCACGACTCCCAGAGACATCTACTGTTTTGTACTCATATTTATATTTTTTCCTCCATTTATTCATTTTTTTTCCATTTTTCGCTCCATAACACGATTCCCATCCCCGAAAAATTTTCAGTTCGTCTGGCCATTATCAAAATTACACGTATTAACAAAACAAAAAGCTACATCAAAATAGAGTTTTTTTTTACAATATTCCGGAATATTATCTCGTACGCGCGGTTGATTAAACGTGAAAACGACAGAGTAGACTTGCCTTTTGACACTTTACGAAAATTCCTTAAATTTCATTGAAAAATCAATTATCGACCGCAATTAAAAGCGAAAAGGAATAACGCAATATCGACGAATACACCGAAAAGATCGAGCCAATCGGGAAACCAATTCGTGCTCTTTTATTCGTAGCGTGGATATTGTTTTATTTTTTCTTTTTAGTATCCCTGATGAACGTCTTGTAGTTTTTCCGTTGTGGGGAAGGAAAAGAATGGAGTTTTAAATTCAATTTATTGGAAGCATAGTCCAGAATTTATATTTTGAACGAATAAAATATTTTTCGTTGAATTGTAGGGATGCAAACTTTAATAACGTAAATTCAAACTTGATTATCGGCAGCGACGTTGGAAGAAATTGATTCAGGACTCGGCTCCTCCTGCTGTAGTTCCTACTCGACTGTACCATTTCCTGTTCATCATGCTTCGCCAAATGTACTCTTCATCGTACAATGCGACGTGTCAAGAATACGTGTAGTCGCATGTGTAGATGTTGTCTTTGTATAGATATAGACGTAGAGAAAGTTAACTTACGTGTAGACAGGATATTGGACCGATCCAGCAATCCTTTCGCGTGGAGAATTACTTGTCACACTTGGTTATCCCAACAGACTGTTTATTCGTTGCTTATATATGTAGAAATGATTCGATACCATATTTATTTTTAGACAACTTATAGTTTGGCGTTGACGCATCTCAATGATGTTTCTGTGTTACTGTTACAATACCATCGCCACATTAACGCGTAGCCACCATATGGGTGCAAATTTGCACCCAAGAAAAGTTCAAATATCAAAATTTTCAAAATTTATTTTATTCATTCGATAATTTTCGTCGAATAACAGATATTTTCCAGTTCCTTTGCATTGCAATCAATAGCCCAGGATCTACTACCCCTAAAAAGTACCCCACTCGTTTCTAATTCCTACAAATGTCGTTTTGAAAACTCAGAGTGCAAATTTGCACCCATGTGATGAGTATGTTAGCCCTGAGGTAGTGTGGTGTCCACGGGTTAAGTTCTTAAACTTTATTGAATGGCATTTTCAATGACGAGAATGATTCCAATGGCTTGTTGTTACGAGAAAAGATCAACGTTCATTCACGCATTCGTAAATATAAAGACTCTATGTGTGTGTGTGTGTGTGTCTGTGTGTCTGTGGTGAAAGGCTTTCGGGAATCAGACCACAGGTGGCGCTTTTGCTTCTCCCGGATAAACTACCACAGAGCAGTACGATACCATCCCATATATTGCCCTCTATAACAAAACATATAGATATATACATAGTGGTGTATATATAGACCGACAAGAGAGCAGTATAGAATCAAGAGGCTAGACACATCATTTGTGGACAAGTTAGACGAGCCCTCTCATCAATCATTTGTATCGAGCCTGTAGAAGGGAGCTTTGCCATCGATAGATCAGGATTCGACTTGGATATATAGACATTCGCATGCACGATCGAACATTTCTCTTGTTGGAACGTTCGGTTTGCATAATTTACGAAACACTGGGGTATAAGCTGTTTGTGCGCAGATATATATATATCTATATGTATCGGAGACGTTAAGGGAAGTGCACAACGTTCAATATTAATTGCATCCAGTTCGTGGTCGTGTATTTCCCCAATATCGCTGGAAATTCCAACTAATGTTATACATAATTGCTTATTGGGCGCAAACTCCCGCTTTACTGCTAAGAAATTCGAGGATTACGTAACATATTGCTACATTCGAGATTGCGAAAGACCCTTGGGGAAATTACTATCGGATCTTGCGTTTAATTAGACTGCAATATTGATTGTCATTATTTATTGTATCCGCGTTGAGCTCAACTTTATCGGAAACCAATTAGTGGGGGATTTTTTGTCACTTTGTCATGGTGGAATTTGCGAGGACACGGTTTTTGTCAAAATTGATGAATTCTCGGAGTGATGGCTCAGCTAACGAGGCGACGAAATTATGCAGAAAAAATGGAGAGAAAATATACAAAGTCTCATTTCTTTGCATGAGCGACTTCATGCTTTGCGTTTGATCCGGCAAACGACACCATTCATTCCGTTTTTAAAACGCTCTCACCGTTTTGCCATGTTCTCACTTTTTTGCCTTCTTCTTTATCTTTTTTTCCTTGTTTTTATTCTTCTTGCTTTTTTTTTCCTCGATTCTTCCTTCTGCTAATACACTCCTCTTCGCTCTTCACTTTCGGAAACTTTTCATCCTCGTCTCGTGCGAGATCTTTTCATCCGTAGAGCCATGAAATCTTTCGTTTAAAACTCCTCACCATATAGCAATACAGTTATCACTATATATATATTATTTTCCTGGCAAAGTCTATGAGGAAGCGAAGAGTTTTCTTATCGAGCGAGAGACAGAGATACGAGACCGGAAATTTATTCATTCTTAACGCGACCATTCGCAGATTCTTCGAGCTCAAGATTTATCCCTTCGCGATCCCTTCGACGGATTTTCAGCTCTATGAATCCCCCATAAAAAAGTTTTGTCCTTCGAGAAGTACATTCAAAATATATTTTCTCTGTGGTTGCTCTAGAGATTTTTTACAAAGCTCGATAAGAAAAAGTTTCGCGAATTTTTTGCTGGCCACAAAATTTGTCTTTTCATTATGCAATCCCAGGCGTTGATATGAGATCGCGATCTTTTATCCCAACAACTTTTCTAATCAATGCAACGATTAAATATCACTCGGCCATATTCAAATGTATGCAAAGCTTTGTTTCTGTTTGGTCGATTAATGATCATCTGAGATCATTCGACCTCGTGTCGATTTCTCAAGGCATTAAACTTCGCGAAACGGATCCCGTTATTCGCTGAATATACTTTTTTAAATCGCAAATTAAAACTTGAATGTCTACTAGAGAAAAGTGATTTCGAAATATTGAAAATTGATCGTATTTTGCAATTTACAATGTTGTTTCATTTTGACTGGATTTGTCGGAACAATCGTTTTCAAAATATTCGATATGAAAGAATGAAAATTTTTTGCTCCGTTGCAGCGATGATAATGAAAACTTTTGGTTAACAGTGAATAAGCTTGTGTATATTCTCCATAAGTATTCTCAGGCATATTACGCTGACTGCGGGATTACCGAGAGCAAATTATTATTATGCAAGTACAACCGCGGGCACGCGTGTATTTAAATCTCATTTTAATTTTGTCAGCGTTATGAATAAAAAAAAAATTGTGGCATATTTGCAAAGCTCTGGAAACTTCCTGTTCGAACTGGAGAACTCATTCGTCCTGCGTTATTCCAATTTTCGACTCTCGTAACGGTGAAGAGCTCAGCTCGAACGATTTCGTTTTCAAGCAGCTCTCTCGACTCTGCTGCTACGATGACTAAGCACGAGGAACACAGAGTGTGTCACGGACGAGAAGATTTATATAATGTGTTAGACACATTTCCGAGCGAATTATACGAATCTCAATATGTCTAAACTCATTTGCAATTAACTGAGAGTTGTAAAAGAACAAATATGGTTGCTGTGGATTTTAACGTTTGACATAATTCTGCTCCAAATCTGCGATAGATATGATATTGAAGTTTGCATTGTTGCAATGCAATGAAAAATATGTTTTTTATTTATTATATTGATAATTAATTGACTCATTCCAATTTTTCTAGTAAATTTACTTTTCGAATGGCGAAAAAAACTTTCTCGTTATTGTCGACAGACACTGTATGAAAATTTGATGCGATGCTATAACAAATGCTGAGTTTTCGTTGCATTTCATCGATGCAAACTTCAACATCATCGATCATTTGTGGGAACTAAAGACGCTCTTGTGCGGCCGAAGAATGTACTTTTGTTATGTGACAAATAATTGCATTTCTATTCCTATGAAATTATTGCGTTATATAAATTAATTACTGTGAATAACAAACAAATCAATGGAATCCATAAATTATTGGTAAACATTGCGGAACTGCAAGGTATACGCACGAAATTTTCTGCATATAGTTAAATATTTACGGATGTACGTGTATATTTATATGTTTGTATATATTTACCCTCTGGCCCATATATATACGCGGGAGGAAGCATATGTTCAGAATACCAGGCACGCACGAGCGCTCTCGCGAATCCCGGGGAAATATTTCGGTTGTCGAGCACGCGAGACCGTGCATTTCTCTCGTTTCTCGGCTCAAATATCCAAAGCTCGAGAGCACGTGGTGTGCAGCAACGAGAGAGAAATTCCTAAGGGCATTTAACACTTCCGTATCAGGGAGGCTCCGCGACAAATTATATTTTCGCTCTAACTCACGTCTGAGTGGTTTTTTAAAATAGCCGAAAAATATGTTGCAATCACCATAATAATATGTGCAAATAAATAAATAAAATAAAACGAATTCCGTAAGCAATGATTATTACAAAACCAAATTACTTCCGTTTGCCGCAAATCGCATTGCAGGATCTCCACAGGTTTTTCTAAACCCAGCCACATACTCTGCCAGTTTTATCTTCCTTTTCCTTTTCTTTACCGCGATTCTCAGACGTAATGTAACAGAGCAATTGCGCGTTTTCGAGGCTTGCCTACACGTCTGTGTTATTACTTCTCGTTGGTGATTTAATCGCAGCAAGCGGTGTGTCTCTCGTTCGAAGACCCTGACCTAGCACCTTGCTCCTCCCGACTATTCTTTGTAGCAGTTTTTTTTGCCCTCGTCGAGACAAGAACTCAAGAAAATTAACGTGAGTCTCGCTGTTTAGTATTCTCGACGTGAGAACTCGTGTGAGAATTTATTTCCGAGCACATTTTTAACAGTCGCTGAAAATAAAAGTAGACGTATCGCTTCATTATCCTCACCGGAATAAATCGTTGATCCCCGTCCCTTTATTTTTTCGACCTTTTAGTCGCGAATAAAAAATCAAGATTAAAGAAATGTCTTATTCGATCTTCGCGGACATATGGCCATTCTGTTCATGTCTTTTTCGCTACATTGGGTCAATTTGACCCGCGGAGCACACTTCTCTATTGTTTCATTATAGAAAGTAACGGCTTTCGTATCTGTTGCGTGATGAAACTGAAATTAAGACAATTTCAATTTTTCCCTTTTTCTTCATTGCGGTCCAGGAAAAAGAACGATTTTCCACCCCTAGGATAATACAAAGGCTCCTCCTCAAGTCCTTTTCTCGCACGGACCCTCGGCTTCGAAGAGACACGAAGACATATATTCTTGCGAGGGGCTCAACAGCACATGATTCCGCACGAGACCGATGAAAGAGTGACTCATCGGAAGATGAATCGTCGTTGAAATCTTCCCTTCCGCATTTAACAAAGGAACTTTATGGATTCAAGCATAACTTTTGTATTGATCCCGCAACGACATATAATGAAGGAACTTTTGGCTGTGCTAACTCGTGTTCGTTGAAGTATTTATATGCATATTACTCTGTACATGAATGTATGAAAGGAAAAAAAAACGACTGCGTGTCGATCAGTTATTTTAAAGATCGAGATATTTGAAACTCTCAGGTTTGAACTCCTTCAGACAAAATTCTATCATTCAAGTTTTTTTTTTGTTTAATAAGAAATTTCATGCTCGACGAAATTTAGTCCAAGTGGCATGCGTGTCCACGGAGGTAATTGAAATAGAAAAAATTGACGTTACAGCAATGGAAGCGCGGAGCATCGTCTCCAGGGTTGTTTTTGCATATAAGTGGAATGTTTATTTTTACGAAAAGAAAATGATTTCTTCATTGACCCGCTGGTGAGTAAGTAAAAACGTTGCTATCGATATTCTCTCCGAGATGAAAATAATTCAATCGCGAAATGTCAAGGTCGATGTATAGAAACGAAGTGTAATAGACTTTCTAATTCAACCGAACGAAATGGGGCCGATGCTTTGTCTCCTGATTGAAAAAAGAAAACAATCGTATACGAGGAACTGTCTATACTGTAACGTGATTCAGTTCGTGTATGCATAATTCATTCGATGGAAAACACGATTGGCAGCATCGTTCGTTCTTCGTTTCATGCCATACAGGATGGGCAACGAACGGTTCCACTGCCGAGGGACCTGCTATGTTTATAACTGTTGGAAAGTCTTTTCCAACACTTGGAAGCAGAAAAATGCACGGATAAGTTTTTGGCAATCTCGATGGGAATTTTTCGTTCGTACTTCTGCTTCTTTCGCGATATTAGCCCATGTTTGAATTTGATGCACATAGACAGTTATGGTTTGTGTAACTTCTAGCTCGCGTGAATCAATTCTCGATGTGTAACATCGTCTTATCGCGTTTAGTGAATGGACTAGGCGATATGGACTCTATATCGTTGTACCGCAGATATCGCTTTGATAGGTGCGTTGTATCTTGATGCTTTGTACAGCAGAGCGTATGTTTACATTTGCGATCGCCGGAGTGTGTTTAAGGCTAGGTGGTGTTATAAATTCCAGACCGGCATAAATCATTTTGCATGAGAGATTACGAATAATTTATAGCAAATACAAACGGAAAATTTCAATCAATCATTCCCTGAGCCACGTTGTTATTGACGTGGGGAGTAAAATTTATTTTATTTTTTTCCACTGCTTCGCTAAGTATTGATCTCTTTTATTTTAGAATTCCTTTCTCACGATCGAGCCAATTGGAGATGCCCGTTTACCGAAATTATACAAAAATCGGCAGTTTCAATTTGTTCAGTAGAATTTTTAATGCATTGAATTTTTGAATGAGATGCTCTCAATTACTGTCAAAGTTGTTTTCTATCGCGGTGTTGCACGAATGCAAGAGACATCGCTGAAAAGCAGCAGATTTCAATTTTTCTCTTGCGCCTTGGAATCACGAAAAACAAAAGTAAAGTTACTTTTTACTCTCTAGTGGCAGGAGAACAGTTCTTATTTTGCTGGATGAAAACTTTCAATCATCCCGGAGACATTTAGCGACTGAACGGCTGATTGATCGACGTAACGTTATCAAACGGATCAACGGTAGTTGAGGTTACAATCACAACAATAACTATTACACTAAAAACAAATTTTTGTTGGAAAAGATCGATATTTTGTTCAATACGTTCGACTAAACGTTTTTTTAAATTTAATAATCCCAAAAATTGTGTCATTGCAGCAGAAAATCTTGTAGAAAGTCTTTTCGGAACCAAATTTTGTCGTTCCAATCGTAAATTTCGCTGACAATTCCGATAGCAACCAAACGCACTGCCAAAATGGGGAAAATTTTGAAATTATCCAAAAATATTTAGTCCACCGTGTGTTCAACAAAATATCGACGATTTTTGACGAAATTTCATTTACAGTGTAGAAATATACATTTGATCATTAATTTAAATTAGATGAACATTATTCTTGGACAGCTGAGATAGTCTTTATGGAAGTAAACGGAAACGTGTCTCCAGCAGCAGGAAATAAGAACGACGTTCAGACTCGGCGTCGCGTGTGGACGAATTCGTACTCACGTTTTATTATCCTTTAATCGAGGTCGTGTGAGATCATGAATAAGAAGAGGAGAGGAAAACCGCCTACGTTGGTTCACGCCTCATGTTCGAGTTGTTTCGGAACGGGGGAGGCGCGAGCTCGATGCCATCTCGCAATTATCTTCTCGCGGTCGTTTCGCGGTGGAAGGAGGATTATGCGACCAGCCTCATTTCTCGCGTCAATGTGAATGACGAGCTTCACGGAACGTCAGAAACACTCACGTGTGGTGTACCAAAACACTCTGCACATGCGGTCGTGCGAAATCTCGTCAAGAAAATGTCTCCCATCAAGCCCCTTAGACGACTAATGTCACTAGCAAATTCGTCTCCGGATCCTCCTGCTCAATCTTATTCAACTTATTTATTCAGGCAAATACCGCATTGTTATCTGGTGCTGAGATTCATGGGTCACCATGCACCGCGGCTGCAACAATTCTCTTCTGCATTTTCTAAATATAAAAATGTAGGAAACACTTTCCCATTACTCTTTCCGAACATCCTGAGAGCACGTGTCGGCGTAGTGGGTTTTCTCGTCATTATTATTTCTACCCCTTCCCCAGCAATAACGAGAATGTACTGATTGTTGGATGTAGAACCAGAAGAATTTGAGTCATAAACCAGGTCTCTGGAATCTCGATGACCGAATATTTTTGACAACTTGCATATGAAATTGTTGTTCGAATACTCTATTAGAAATTTTGAAACAAATCGCGAAAATAGAGGAGAAACGGATCATACCCTTAGAATCATTGTTCCTTCTTTTATGGGGTTTGAACGATCCGGCATGGAAAACTCTCCGCGTATTCGGGAATCGAGCAATGAATTATTTCCACACGAGCTGAAAGTGTTACGAATAGGTGACGAGGTACATAAGGCCCGTATTCGTCTGCTACGGAAATGACGCGACGACAGAAGGTCGTATATAGTCAAAGCGTGCGTTTAATGAACGGGCAAACAAGAAGACCCATAGAAAATGTAAAAACCTATGACTGCGATCCGGTTCTTAGCTCATAGGGGAACACGATCTATCCAGCATGGAAAAGACATTACAAACGATCGTATATACCAGCATGTTATAGACGAAGCGTGACGACAGCTGCTTAAAAAAATGAAACGCACTGAAACACGCCTCCACACTTTGTGGCCTGCCCCAAATGATCTTATAACTATAGCAGCCACGTTAATTCTTTTATACACGAAACAGACGATAACTATGTATACATGTTACTCTGAGTTATGCTCCCTTTGCCCACGTGAAAAAAACTTGGATGTGTTAATTCCCGGATCCTGATGACGGATCGCATTTATTTCCTCCTCTCCACAACAAAACTTGGAATACAATTTGCATAATTGATCGCCTGAAGGAAAATCGAATCCTTATTTTCAAGAATCATTCGGCCAGTAAAATTTTATAGACGATAAAAAAAAAAAAATACGATAGAAAAATCGATTTGAATAACGAGGCAACTCGCGTCGGTGAACTGTTGGATGAAAATAAATTAGGAGAAAGTCTTGAACTCGTTTCAAATCCAAGCATTTTATTGCTGCAATCTCATGGTGTCAAGATCAAATTGCAAACTCGAATACAGGACTTGATATGCATAAATGTATTTATAGATATTAGTCATTCCGATACGCGTACAGTACGAGCATTGTCTCATTTTTTTTTCCTCCCAATTGCCGAGTGTGTTATTCTAGGCTTACCAAAGCATTGTACGACGTCTCAGACCTTTTAGCTCCGAGAAGGGAAGCTGTATACGATATCTAATACAACACGATACGGAAGAAAGACTCGAGCGGAGGCGAGAGAGTGTTTACGAGGGCAATAAAAACGATGCAGTACTACTTTTAGAGACCTTGACGTGTATAAGTAGGTCTTTTTTAATTCGAAAAATAAGAAACAGTTCTTGAGAGAAAATCTTGATGGTCAAGTGGATGAGTCCAAGTTTTCAGTGCTCGTTTTGTTTTTTATTCTTTCAAGGCTAATAACTTATTCATATAATTTACATTTCATTCCATTCAAACCATCCATTTCGCGGGGAGTAATTGCAGACGCCACAGTTCTGAGGCGTTATCGATTTTACGCGAAAAATAGAGAATATGTTGTTGCTAAAAAAAAAAACAAAAAAGACACCATTTGAAATTTAGTGCACTTGGTCTTTCGCAGATTGCATTCTACTTTTACGAATTTGCATCCCGTCGAACCCAAATCAATATTTTTTTAAAAATTCTGAAAAAACTGTGCTATCCTAGTTTACGGACACGCCTACCGAGGCAGATGCATCGTAATTTCAATATTTTAATTACATTCGTGTCAATTTACTCGTCCAGAAAGCACGCCAAAAATTTCCAAGCGCCCTCTCCCACTCGGCATTGAATTAGATTATTCAAATATCTGGGGAAATCCTGGTGGTTGGAGATTATGATAACGCGATGGATGATTGAAAAAAACGAACATTTTCAAGACTTTTTTGTTGTCCACGAGTGAATTTGGCGTTGCAATTTTCATTTTATTTTTTATTTTCTAACCACACTGAAGACTATCGTGATGAACCGCCCGCCTTTTTCGAATGCTACTGCATAAATGCATGTGTTGATGTGGCTTTACTCCTCTGAACAGCATCTCAGTGAAATGCAATCCTGAAATTCTCTTTGTACCAAAGAAAGTTCTTCCCTACTTGTATGCTACGAAATGCTCGGATGCTTTATATATATAAAAACATATATGCATATCTATTCCCGTATAAAAAGTACGTGGTAGTTTATCTCTGAAGGAGGAATTCATGTTGCAGCTTCCGTTTACGTAACCCTTTGCGTTTTACCTCGTCGTTCGTTGCCCCCGTATCTCCTTTGTGAAATATCGATTTTCATGCCTGCAGATATTCGCTAATGTACAGATCCTGAATGTTCCATAAATTCGTCTTTTATCACTATTTTTCTGGAAAAGCTGTCATGTTCTATTTTTCGTTCAATTAAATTGAAAATAATGAGTCGCAGTTATTTTATTTAAGGAACAGCCATAAAGCCATAAACCAATTTATTCAACGAGTATAACGAGAAGTTGAACAATGAAAATGTACGATTAGGTATAAATGATTCTTGTTTGTGGTGTTTCCGGGAGGAGATGATGCTCGAGTCCTACGAACGATCGTAGAGATCGTCGTCTTTGATTTCTGAATATTTGATATCGTTATGGAAGACCGATTATGGGATATGAACGTTTTCACAACTCAACAAATAATTATCACACTGTTCTTTAAGCAAAGGATCATTTTTTGTTCGGTCTTGTATGCGCTTGAACGGTACGATATCTCGAGACAAACTGAACTCCTCTTTTTTCTCGTCGTCACAA
The DNA here is from genome assembly GCA_037952995.1 of Hyposoter didymator. Lineage (NCBI taxonomy): Eukaryota > Metazoa > Arthropoda > Insecta > Hymenoptera > Ichneumonidae > Hyposoter > Hyposoter didymator. The sequence continues at coordinate 5,937,255 of JBAJMU010000003.1, read as the reverse complement.
CGAGATCGTCTATTTTTTTCTTTTTATTTTTTTTACGACTTTCAGATGATAAAAAAAAAACAGATTTGATTCTGTCAATTTCCCCTGCTAACGTTGCTGATACGTTGTTCGGTACATTAATTTCGTCCAAGTCAATTTTTATTATTGTTCATTGTCAAAAAGCTCGTCGGAACTGGATGGAAATTTTTCAAGTAAAATTCACAGGCGCATGTATTTTATGGAAGATGCCAAGACTCACTAATCAGCGAGGCAGCATTTTTGACACTAGTGTAAAATTGCAATAAACAGTAGGCGTGTAAATATGTAACGGAAAATGTCTAAAATCGATTTCAGTCGGAAGCAACTTGGGAAGACAAAAGTTGAACTCGCTAAAAAAAAAACGTCTCGGTAGAAAGTGGTGGGCTGTCTCATGGACGTGTGTTCTCTTGGCCAAGGACTGCGACGCAGTGCATCGACCCTTTTCCCTTGAGGCTAAACAACGCTTGCTCAAGCATAGTCCGGGAAACATTTGGTGAGGTTCGCCGAGGGGTTGCATGGCTAGCTGGCGCGTGGCCATTTCGCTGCTCTAGTCATCCCTAACCAATGACACGTGTGTGTCTCGATGTGTGGGTAGCTACGCAGACAAAAGTGTGTACTTTGCGTGTACTGCAGAGGGAAGAATGCAATAGGTATGAAGTACAGGGGGTTCAAGAGATTCCATCGAGTGGTCGCCACGGTCTGGCTTTATACAGGCTGGATAGAGTGGAATAGTCTAAGAGCTTTTCGATCTCGTTTTCGACGATGCGCGCCATTAGAACGGAATGTATGAACGTAGAAAAGGCGAATCTCCTGCCCTTGCCTCTCCGCACCGAGCTTTTCTTGTTCAAAAAAATTGAAGCAACTTATTTTCTTGAGAATCTCATCATTCATGCTTCCCATGCATTTTGGCCTCAATTTTCGTAACGCCTTGTACATTTGCCTCTCTTTATCGATTCTCTACTCGTTTCCACGATAAGGACGAGTCTTCACAAACCCCCCCGATTCACATAGTCACGAGAACATTCCATTCAAACCAAAGTGTGTTATTCTGGTTATGTTCCCGTAATGGCGATCAATGCACCTGTCACCCATGGCAAAAGAAGCGACTCGTAAGTTTTTTTTCCCTGGCTCCGTCTGACTCATCACCAGGATAGAAAGTATACTCTCGCGATCGTTACGTCCTACACTCTTTATTTTTTAATAGATGTTATTTTTCCACTCCATTGGATTCGAAATTGCAATTAAAAATATTTGCATCATTTAAAACTCTTTGTCCACATGCTCCATGTTGAGAATTCCCTGAAATCTTCAACTACCGCAAAGCCAATACGCTTCCCCATAATTTCGCCTCTGCGAGTGACTTTATCCCTTCCTTCTCGCATCTAGCCTTTCTTTCTTTTCTCTCGACTCAATCCCTCGTCCTATTTCGCCCTTCTCGATGGAAAACCCACCGCAAGGCTTTTGTGCGTGCGGAATTAGTTTCCCGTAGCTCTTTCTACATCTCCCTCGCGGTCTCGACTCATCGCACAGGGATCTACCACCAGCAGTAGCTGTGACAGCCTCTAAGCACCAACCGAAGTAGTAGCAACTGCGATACATACACATACACATCAGAGAATACATGACTCTATGTATGTTTATATAGAGACAATATATATGTATGTCAAAGGCAGCCATATATGCATATATATGTGACAGACATATACACGTATACGGCCACCTTTAACATCGGAACCCATTCTCCCGTTTCCTCATTTCCTCCTGCCTTATTTGCCGAACTGCAGCGACCGGTCGTTTCTACTTTCGTCGCGGTCACCGAGTTGCGTCCATACACACACTGTATCACATGCACAGTACAAACACGCACACACACACACACACACAAACATTCCGGATCTTTAGTCAGAGGACTCGAAGAGTAGTTTGACGAAAAAAAAGACAATGTGTATATATGCTTCGTGGTTTTTTGTTTTAATGGATACGTTGATATGTCTTGTGCGTATTAAAACAACCGAGCACACGGAGAAGATTGGCGGATGTAGCATGTATAGCATATACATGCATCGAAGAGGCGAAGGCTCTTCGGTCGAAAGAGGGAAGAGGAAGTAATGACTAAAGACGAATCCTCTCGTTTCTGTACTTTTTTCATTCTTCTATTTTTGTTCTTCTCTTCCTTAGTGTGTGTGTGTGTTGTTTCTCGATCAGTCCAACGACAGTCTGCGACGATTCTCACAATTCGTTTTTGCCCTCGTTTAGATGAGACTGGACTATCCTTATTGGCGATTCCATCAACGCAGTCTACTCGTTTATATAGATATACTAACGAATTCATGCCTCCGGGGTTATACGCAGAACGGATCTCTATTAGCAATACACTACTGCCAGGAATTTGCGCGTCGACGTCTGTCTGTTAGATCATAAAATACGGCGTCGAACGCTCGGCAGTGTAGAAACGAAAGGAGACATTTTAAACGAATGATACACATTTTGTGATCAAACGATTCTGATTCGTATTATCCAATGAGCTTTCCAAGTTTAGTTTCATTCCTTGTGTGGGTCCGCGGGCACATTTAGCCACGCACGAATGCTCTATCGTTCGCACTCTCGCCTCTCTACCATTCTCGTGTTTGTTAAACGTTACTTCGAAACAAGTTATATAAGTTATCTTGATGCGCGGGAAAAAAGCAAGTTGTTGATCGCCATCTACGGAAAAACTAACGCTAACCCAGCGAGATGAGGCTCTTGCGGTGGGAGCTTTCTTATGTTTTACCAGCGCAATCGAATTTTCCCACGTGCTTCGCGTACGTCTATCCCGTCCGTATAATACATCAGGTCGACTGACCTTAACTGAGTTTGGTAATGGGGTTTAACAATTCCCCATGAATAATTCAGCACTGATGCATGAGTACTATTCCTGGTCGGCTAACAAATTTTCAATCTTTTCGGGATTTGTAGAGCGAACACCGCGAATTTTCATTTTCATCCTCGGAGACTAGGAAATGCTTGCGAAAAGTTGTGGATGTGCGGCCACGGTTACGAAAATGTTTGTCTGGAACCATCGCCTGTTTTTTTTTCGCACTGCGAGAGATTCGCGATGTGCGGGGGGGGGGGGGGGGGGATTNGGGGTGATTTGAATTTGAAATGACGGAGCTCCGCTGACGCCCGTGAAGATTGTCTAACACCCGCATGAACCTCATCTCGTTACTACGTGCTCACTGCTCTTTTCTCGTGTCATTCTCAAAACTGGCGATTTCGTGAAGTTTTGCTCAATTTTTAATCGTCTCTTTCAACTTTTTCAGTTTTATCTGATTCCTTGAAAATTCCAATCAGCCCAATGATTTTTCTTGGTTTATTCTTTCTCTCTGCTGTGTTTCAGTTGAAAAGCTTTTACTGTGTACTCGGTGATACCAAATACCTGCTACATATAGTTGGGCGTTCCGTATATGGTGCCCTTGGGATCGTAACCGTAAACGCAATGGTCTCGGCAAATAGAGTCACGTGTATGCACCGGTACATCTCTCTATATGTATAAAAGTAATCAACGGCACAAAGAAGCCGAGCTCCCCCACGTGGAGATGCAAAGAGTTAAGCAAATTTACAATCTTTTGTTTCAATTGTTTTTTTTTTCGATCGTTTTGCTGCCAAGAAAAAAATGCTTTTCGCTTAAATAAATAACAAAAATGCCATAGAAACTTTATTTGAAAATTAACGAAAGGTCCAAATCGATGAACATGTTCTTTCATTCTCAAGTACATGAATTCATATTTCATGTATGCTCCATTGATTTGCTGAATTATTTGTAAACGTGAATAAAATATAATTGACACAAATGGCCGTCAGTTTGTTCTTATCATAAAAATGTATCGTTTCATTTTTTCTTTGCGTGTTGCGAAAAGAGATTTGAAGAGGATCGTTACGAATTTCTCTTTTTTTTTTGTCCAGCAAATTCTCCCTAGGCCAATGGTCTCGCGCATCGGTAGTTGAGTTTTTGTTCATGCCGATCTCTTGCGTTATGAATCTTTTATTATCTAACGTGCAAAAAAATCAACTACAACGGTGCTGCTCCGCTACTTTCCCTCGACTTCCTGTTGCTTTAGAATTCATTGAATCGTAGACTCGGGAATTTCCTCATTCCTGTCGAACCTGTTTGCATCGTCGTGATTGCCTTGAATTTTCTTTCAGACGAAAAAAACCTTTCCGCTATTCTTTTATTCTGCCGGCTTCGTATTATGTGCCCGCGTCTCTATAAATGCACTCCCAAATTCACACATGTACGTGAATTTATGTGTATGCGAATTTTAAATTGAAAAGTACGTGTACAGTTCTAGGTCATTGCAATTTTCATCGATACGATCCGTTCGCGAAGCGTGAAGCCGGGCCCGTTTCCGGCCTCCACACTTCTGGCCGTTCCCGATTTTGTATACTCTGCCAGCAATCGAATGTACCCCGCGAACGTATACTTTTATAACGAAATGAAAAGTATTGCTTTTTCATTATTTTTACGGGCTCATTCTCACTTCTTTGTATTTCTATTTTTTTTCATCATACAACGCTTGCGATAACTGAAAATGTTTTCCGATATTTTTCATTGCCCTCTCATATTTTGGTCGACTGCTTTATTTTTCTTACATTACCGTATCCATTTCCTGAGCGGATATTACGATCTTCGATTAAACAAATCGAATTTCCAATCTGTCTCGATTCGCCCATTAAAGTATTTTTCATTAAAACGAAATATTTCGTTCCGAAAAGATTCTAATTTCTGTTTGAATGAAAATGCCCCCATTTTTTGCCGTGAAGTTTTAACCGTGTCAGTCAGGAAGTACTCTCAAATGGATACTTTGCCGCGGTGAAAGTCATCGAGCCCATGCATGAAGAGACTTTCGAATTCAAAGACTCCTGTATTAAGATCCTGACCAGTGGCGAGAGATCGCTATCGCACGTTCGGGCGCTTTACCGCTGTCTAATCCTCGAAAGAGTATGCGAATAATATATATTCTCGAGTTATTATATACCGTGATCATTTGTCCGAGAGATTGAGCATGAAATTTTACTCTCTCAACGTTTTTCTGAGCTTTTGAAACAGAAGAAACTGCAGTGACTGAGTAGTGAAATTTGTTCCACGTCGCAGCAAACGTGAACAGTAATTTTTGAAAATTTATCGGAAAATGTTTTATTTGTTGTCATTAGCAATTATTATTGTAAAGAAATCATGAAACACACGACTTGAGCTCCTCGATATATATGATACAAAACAAAGAGCAGGGCATTATCTGACGAGATCGATATTTCCTATTCAGCATCCCCCAACAATTCGCTCCTGCTGAGTCTGAAGGGTTGAACGTTGTAATGCAATATGTGCATATGTTGATACACGAAAACGTATATATTCACAGAATGTTCTAGATCAATGTAGTAGAATCGGTCCCACGAGGAGGGTTGCTAGGATCTTCTATACGAGGGTTGTAAAATCACCCTTCATCGTGTAGGGAAAACTGAAACAGGCGCCTGGACAGGATAAAGCGTTCTCCGATGCGAAAGCTTTGGCAATCGCTGATGAGGGGGGGCTATGGAAAGGAGGGAAATGAGACTATGCATTATGCAGCCACACGCTACGTAAATATACGCTTGGGGGTTCGACCACCCGCGAGCTTGAGATTCTATCTCCCTTGTATTCATCGGACGGCCGTTGCATTCGCGCCATCGGATATAAACGAAATAAAAATCAGTCTGCATTTTGTTGAACGGTTTCAAATTCTTCCAAACCACATAATTTCATTTAATTACTTTTTTGCATCATCGCGGAGTATATAAATATTGTTTATGACATTCTGGGTTAAAAAATAACGCCGGACGTTTGCATCTTTGACTTTGCGGTGACTCCCGTTTGCACTTTTGGTGACACGACACTGCCACGCCGCTGGGAATTATTAAGGAATATAAGGATAACGAGTGCGCAAATGTGTCAAGAATAAAGGTTCGTAACGGTGAAGGACATACTATAATAACAGAATAGTTTAGTGAACTCGGTATACCGCAATATTCTTGATTCGCGACGCGATATATCTCGTCTTCTCGACAGAAGCAATTTTCACCAACACCGGACGAAGTGATAATGGCTCTACGGCCGGTCGTACAAGAGCGTGTCGCGAATTCCAAAGATCCGGAAGCCTCCGAGCTAGCCCTGAGGAACCTCGCTTAATATCTTCAAACCTACAAACCCTTGCTCGAGCTATCCTGACAGAGCATTCGCACCCCTACTCTCCATTCATTGTCCATGGCTTCGTTGGCGTCCATCTAGAATTCTCTATTTTCTCGCATACTTGAAGCAGACGTAGAGGGGGGTAGATTTGAATGCTGCTGCGTCAGCTCATCAAGAATGCGAGCGCATGCCTATGAATGTACGAAATTCTCTTCAAAACTTGAAGAGTATCCGACTAGTGTAAGTGCATTATTGTCAAATTGGCTACAAATTCACTGATTCATCATTCGTAACCTAATGAAATGTCGGATCCTATAATTATGTTAGGTTTGGAATTGATGTTTTTGCCTCTCAACTACATGACTTTGGATGCACGAATCGTAGAGATTTCATTTTTTTAAATCTCGTTACGATGATTTCGTTATTCCACTGCAAATGATCGGAAATATATAGACCGTTGTGTAGAGCCTGTTATTCACTCAAGGGAGCTTTACTCAGACCGTGCAAATTCCCGTTTAAATACACGCACAGTGTATTATAGGATATTGTCAAATAATTAAGCTCAATTGAGAATTGTTTCATGGCTTCGATAGCCGATTGCCGTAGTCAAAGCCTCATTATCCAAGCACGACTGAGTTGGCTAATTGATTGATCCACATTTCATCATAAGCCATACCGATATTGCCTGCTCTTAGTTCGAGTGCATCGAGAGATCATTCCGTGTAAATCCAAATTTGTATAAACTTGAGCACAGATTTGCATTTTCAACCAGCCTTGTGCAACTGATCGTTCAAAGGGACTTTGTCGTGCTGCCTCTCGCGATCCTCTCATCTTTGTGGCTGCATACATATTATTAACTTCATCCAGTTTCGATACACGCCTCCTGCGAACTTGACTTTTGCTGGATTCGAGCATTTCCCGTCAACGGCTAGTAATCTTTATCAGTTTGTTAATTTTCTAGGGTTGATGATGGAAGTTTCAATCATCACGATTTTCATTACGGATGATTAAACAAGAGGGTTAACGTTTAATTTGATAAATCATTGGTCCATCGGATGCTGAAGATCTCACGTGCTCAATGCTCTCTTGGTTCACGGATCAATTTAGTTGATTGACGACTATATACATTGTTCAGACCAAATTTAACGTAATGGGTGTCATATTGGCCGAACGATATTTTATCTAACAAAATATTTTTCTCTCTGGCAATTCACTCTCGCTCAATGCCAAACACATTGCAATATCAAGTGGACACGATTCCAAATCCGATATTGGTAATCTATATATCGGCAACGACAAGCAAATTACGCGAGCGCTTTTACGCTGATTAGTGTGCGAATTCCGCGTTTATTGAATTCCGGCACGAGAACCCAGTTTACGAGCTATCGTTTGGCCGAGTACAGATTGCCGGCAATAGTCGATGAAAAGTACGTGTTTTCAATCACTCATTCCCGCTCTTCCACTACACTGGACGGAGAGTGTCAAAGTCTGTGGGATCGCATCGAAATTCCATTAAAATAAAATGAATCATCATCATTTTTTTTTTTTTTTAATGTCGTTTGCACGAAATCATTTCTTCATGTCAATGTGCTCGCGCTTTTTTTTTTGCACCATTTTGAATAGGGAATTCCTACAACCATCAATTTGCAACCGATTGGCAATAAAGATCGAAACTAAAAATATTAACACTCCGCCTGTAAACCTGGGTCATTCGTGGCCAGGCGAATCCGACGAATCGGTCTATTTATTGGATTAAAAATGAATAGAAAAATGTATTTTCCTACAATTTCGTAATTGAAATTTCAAGTTGAAGATTTCAAACAGTAACCGGAATTTTTTCAGAATTTTTGCAATGTAATAACTGGTCGAAAAAACTGAGTGTCTAGGTTTACAGACGGAAGGTGCGGAATAAATGTTCGAAAGTTTCGATATGGACAAAGAAAGAGAACTTTTCAGAAATATCCGTCGATATTTAGATTGTATTGTCGTGACATTCAAAAATATCTAAAAGATTATGGACTTCAGGGACGGGTCATTTTAGCATGGAATGTTCTGTACGTACGTGTATTTTTTCGTTGGACATCAATCTCCTCTCTGGGCACTAGAGTACTACCGGAATTCAATTCGATTTCAGTCACGTACAGATCGACGTGTTGTGTGTTTCTCATCGTTTCGCTTTGCTCTTGTTATGCTCTTGATTCACTCGTTTATTACGATTGAGGGAGGCGTTTCTCTTCCTTTTTTTTTTACCTCGCCCCTTGTAAAGGGATGAAACGAGAGCTCTCGCCAGTCATCGAATCTTCTTTTGGTTGATTGGCAAACGCAGTTGAATGGGTCGTTGAAAGCTAAACTTCATAGACTTGCGGAAATTGTCGATTCGAGCAACACAGTCGCATTGCTACGACTACACACGGTCCACTGTTTTTTCCCTTTATTTTCTCTTTCACCCATCGATGTTTTGCATCAAAACATTCATCTTTCATTCGTTGCAGCGGTCACGATAAAATCACCAAGAAAAATATTCTGACACTCAAAGCCTCGAATTCCTACGATTTCGATGTCTGCGCCTTCGCCTCATTTCCATCGGAAAACAAATTCGAAAGATTTCATTGATTCTTTCACCACACTCACCCATTCATGTTTTTTATCGATCAAGCACCTACACTGGAAATTAAATTTTGTTAAAAATGGTCGATATTTCGTTGAATACGTTAAACTAAATATTTTTCGATAATTTCAAAATTGTTGCTATTTTGGCAGTATATTTGGTTTCTAACGGAATTGTCAGCGAAATTTACGAGTGGAAAGACAAAAATTTGCTTCCGAAGAGACTTTCTAAAATATTTCTTGCTGCAATGACATAATTCTTGGGATTATTCGAAAAAACGTTTAGTCGAACGTATCGAACAAAATTTCCATCTTTTTCAACAAAATTTTGTTTTCAGTCTATTGAAAAATCTGACTTCTCGAATAAGGAAATCCAGACATTCTCATCGGCGCGTCAAAACACGAACACGCGCGCTAATGGTTCAGACACCAAAAATATTCCAACTGCGCTGTGTTATCCTCAATTATCCCTCGAGCGTGTTCAACGATATTCGATTAACTCAAAAATTGTCTCCATTTTGGCAATGGAAAAAATGATAAACTAGACATTTGAATGGGGATTTGGATGTTATTTATAAAATCTAGAGTCCTCATGAAAAATAAGTGTGCTCCCATGAATTATTCGGCCAATCGCCAGCGTGCATTTTCCAACAACACGGAAACCGCTTGGATGTTGGAACCGTTCGATTCGTATCAATATATTTATCGAATACATGCTGGGCTACGCCTGGTAAATGATGCTGGATAACTCATGGTTGCAATGGGAATCCTCTGCTCACGTACATCATATTCACGTTCATCGCAATTTAGGAGCTTGCACCAACTGAATATATGCAACGTGGGATTCTCACGCGATTTAATATATTCTCGTGGTTAGTGCGCATATATATACAACATCATATGTGGTTACATAATATTGCGAGTATAACGTATGCATGTCCTCGACGAGTATGTATTTCTGTGCAAGCCATGAGTTCGTGTGCACTGCGTAGTATCTCGATTCGACATTGTGGACATAGCGGATTTTGGATCAGAAATCAAAACGTCGTATTCGACTAGATTTTCCAATTTCAACTCGTCCGCAAAATGCCCTTCTGATTCTCAACTGCGATTCTGCGTCGACAAGGGGGTTGTTTCCACCTCCTCGCAGTTGGCGACTACGTAGACATGCACAGTCATGTACCATGACATATATATGTATCATTATCATACATAACATTTATCTATGCACATAAATGTCGAGTACATAACCAACGTCAGATATACCAGCCCCCATGTTTTTGAAATTTTTAACTTTTTCCTTTTATGCGCGGTATTAAATTGTATTTTGGAATTTGTCATTGCACAGGATTCTAGAAAGACTATTTTAAATAGTAATACACAAATATTTTGAATTTTGTAACTGAATTTCGTTGTTGAGTTGTTTTTGAAAAATCAACGATTTCAATTTGTTCCGGGTTATTGCGATTTTTGCATGATTTTCATGAAAATCGTGACTTTTTTTTAATCTTTCGAATTTGAAAACAACATTTACTTTTGGGGAGTCGCAGACGCCCAAGCGTTCGATTGTTATCTGTGTGCAAAGTTGATCGGAAAATTTGGAATTTTCCCGTCCGCGGTCGGTGATATTTGCATTGCAGAGTGAAATTGATTTTGTCGAAAAATAAGAGAAAACGATCGGAACAAAAGCTTTCATGAAAATTTGCATTGTTAACGAAGATTATAAAACAGACTGCTCGTTTTCTCGCTTGTATTCACTCACGCGTACATATTTAGCCAAGCGTTCTTCCGCTTATGTGCACATTCAGTATTCGATCTGTGGAGCCAGGAGACATTGCACCATAACGTGCTTTCAAGCCTTTCCTTTCGCGTTTCAGATTTTCATTGTTATTCAACCCTAAAAATTATAACGGAAAATACAAGATTTGAAGTTTGAAGTTTCTTGCCAAGTCAACCGGCGTGGTTTTCATCGCACTTGCCGGAGAAATCTCTACGCCAATTTCCCTTTACCGTTTAACCAAACGAACCAACACTCCGCTCCGTTGAACTTTTTCGTCTGAAAATTTCACACCTCTCAATTAGCGAAACTCTCAATTCCCCTGGAATTTTTCCCTCGGTGCAAAATTCAGGAATGTGTGAACATGTCCTCTTTTTTCTTTTGCATTCTTTTCGTGTTCTATTTCCATGGGACACTGCGACTGTATACGGAGAGGTGAAGAAGCAAACTCTCTTGAGACGCCGACTCTTGAGAAACTGTTTTATTCTCTCCACTACCACAGACAACATGATATACTAGCAGTTGCCTGGGGGAAAAAAGTAACGAAAGGATTCATGTTATCACAAAAGAGTTGGGTGTGCTCGAAAATTATGATAAACGAACTAAATTTCACGATATTTATCATTTTTTTTTCAAACTTATTTCGCAAATTAATAGTGTTGACGTTAAAATTTCGAATTGTGAACCGTGCAGGCAATATCTACGATTTATTTTTCAGTCGGGCTTAATAACGCACCGACGGAAACATCTGCTCTTCAACCAGGGTAGCGGGAGCAATTAATTATACGAAAAAGGGCAAAAGGCCTGTGCATACGCTTCTCGTCTCACGATCTACCGACAATCTTTTCACTTCCATATTAATAGAGCAAGATGTGGAATAGCTATCAAGATGGAACAGTAATAACAAAGAATAAATCCAAAATAAAAGTGGCGAAAGTCGAAACGAGTTATACTCGTTATCGCGAGGCCTAAACTTTTGTAATTAATATCCTGAGTATTTGTATGAAATCGTCGAAGAGGGAGTCATTGCGGCTGGGCCAAGGCTTCCTTTCGTTGAAAATTTTCGTCTCCCTAGTCGTCTCGGAGCTTGTGTTTTGTTTCAATTTAATTATATCATCGCAGAGGGAAGAAGGACCAATTAATTGGCCACTGACACTCAGACATGCACTTTTCGTCAACGTTGAGACTGTCGAGCACACAGTAAGGCTCTCATAGCATATTTTGCTCTGCCGAGTGCAACTTTTCTTTCTTCAACACTTTTCTCAGCGTTTTCTCTTTTTTTTTCCTCTTCTTCCTCTTCTTTACTCCAGTATTTTTTTCTTTTTCACTCTACAACTCACTCCCTACACATCGTGAATTCTCTCGCTCTATTTCCCTCTTCGATGAGCTCAACCATGTCCCAAGGCTCGTGAGAGATTCTCCGCTCCACGTTGGAAAGAGACAACTAAAAATAGCAACTTTCCAGGCGATCGTACGTTGAGGTCGACAACTCAGGACTCTGCATGCTGGAACCACGATCGAGGGTTTAATAGTAGAGTAGGTTCTTTGTTACCCTTGTGCAGTGTGTCCCTCGAGGATTCCGAATCTCACGAGTGCACCGAAATATTTGTATTTCGCATTGAGAAAATAATCGATGCAGAAAAAACATTGAAAATTAAGGGCAGCAGCAGTGCGTGACATTTTTTCTTTATTGTGTAAAAGATTTGTGGTCGGAATAAAAATTTGGAGTAAAAACGTTCTGGGAGAACGAGAACATTTCTCAATTGTTCGAAGATTATTAATTTTCACAATATGGCTAAATTTGGGAAAGCAATATCGTTCGTTGGAATGTTTAAACAGATATAAACGATTAATTTGCTCCACTTTTATTTTATTACGGGCTCTGTAATCCTGGAAGCTTCGGTCTCGTTAGATCGTACAACTCGCAGTCTCACACTCGATCCTCGATTGCTCTGCTCGTGCAGTTCGTGCCTGTTGGTATTACCTCGTGTTTACATTTTCACTGCTCGGCTCGGGAACTCACTGTTTCAGTGAATATTCAGCCTCTTTGGGAGGATCGTCCATTCACAAATATACATCTCGTTGCACTGGGTACACCTCGTTGTTTTCCCTCCGGCATAATATGCCAACATACAAGAGAACATTGCGAGTATTGTGCTCGGTGGAACGTATCGAACGTATTACACGATCCAAAGTCTACTCCATTCTCGGGCCACTGGAGCAGTCGATGTGATATTTCGAAATCATTTACTTCCGATGAACCGGAACAATTATCTATTCACGTTGGAATTTTTTCCGGCAATTGTGGTGAAGTTTGGAATTTTCCGAACAAACATTGCATTCGTAATGAATTTTTCACTCCAATGATCAGATTCCAAAAAAAAACACTTTGTATTATTTGATTTTTTTTTCTTCTTGAGATTAATTACCAGAGGTCAACGATTGTCAGTTCCGGAGGCTTATTAATGTCCCTAAGTAATTCCTTGTACGATTTCCCAGACGGGAAAAAAAGTATCGATACTGGTTTCGAGGTACGACATCGTTCTCGTCGTTGCATGTGCACTCCTCCCCCGAGATTCATTGATCCGCACACGGACGTCTCGGTCTTGCATCCGCCCACGTGGAGTCTCGTTCAAGTGGGCGTTGTATACACAAGGCATAAGGCCTAGACTCCTATGTATATGCGTGAGCAAAAGTTGTCCAAGCTTTCCCTCGCAAGGCTCATTCACGGGCTTAAATCAATCGTCCCTTCAGCGAAAAAGATTAGAGTGCTTGTCGAAGTCTCGTCATTGGACTCTATGATTCACGAACGTTTTGTCTTATCGAGCACTTTTGGTAACGAAAGAAAAATGCTCCATATGCGAAATACAATCGAGCATTTTTTCATAAATTTATTTATTTTTCAAACCTTGTGACTCAGGCTGCTGATTCGTTTGTGGTCAGGACTCCTGATGAATGTGGAACGATAAGAAGCAAAAGACTCTGTCAAAACGAAACCCGAGTATTTGAGCGATGTTTTTAAACGCGGTGAGAAAGTTGAGATGCTGAGCTCGCGATTGTCTTGACGAACGTGTAGCTTGAATGCTACGATACTTTAGACTCACCAGGGATTTACCATTTTTCGAGCACGGCCGATTTTTTCTCCACCGTCTCACTTCTCCGTCTTGACGAAGCCGGAAGTCAGTCTTGATATTTAATCACCTCGTGAAAATAACTTTGAATATAAACACTAGGATTATATGTGCTTCCAAGAAAAACATTGTCAAGCCATGAATTCTTTGGTTGGTTTGTTGGGACGACAAAGCCACGAAAAGTCAATCATTTGGGTTTTTCATAGTCGCACGTAATCTCCTAGATTTTATAATCGTAAATTCAAATTTACTATTTTGCGTTTTTTTTTTTTTATGTGAATTTATTGCAAAGGAAACTGTTTGAATGAAAAATCGCTGTACATGACGCACATGTATGATGTTCGCTTACTCGCACGAAGGCCCAAACAGTTTGGCACGCTTCGTCATCACATTTTCGAACCACCTTTCGTTTCTTAGAAATATGGACGACAGCGAAATTCAGTCGACGGTGGAATCCATTCTAGGACCCGGAGTCAAGGTTATTGACTGCGAGAAAAAAAATTGCGTAAGGGAGGAAGAAGTTCTCCTAATAAACGGCGTCCCAATTGCCCTGGAGGGCCCCGATGGCGTTGCAATACGCGAGGCTATGATAACCGGTCAAATACCGCCTTGCGATCTTCTCAATCAGATTCTCGTTCGAGCTGGAATTCTGAGGTAGCACAAAACTTTATTAAAAGACTTTTGAACCACCGCAATCTTTTCCATTGCTCCCAATTATCACAAGAATCATCTTTGATTTCAATCCGTTCGTGTAGTCTGACAAGACCGAAGCACTTTTCAAAATATTTTCTAGTTACGTCGTGAACACCATTCGTCTACTCGTAAATTTTATCCCGAAGAGTCTAGAATCTTTGATATCGTGAAAAATTATTGTAAACCATTCTATTCATTTTTTTACCAATATTTGCTGCACTGGTAATGTCATTGACATTGATTTTCAATAATAATTGTTTGGGAATAATTATTAACAATGATGATCCACAATAAATCGGAAATGGCTCGATTCACTCAAATTTTTTTGTTTTCTCAATTCGTTTCTTCGTGAAATAATGGTAATTTTTTTTGCAAATGAAAAAAAAATTGCTACCTCTGAAATTCCACTAGTGAGAGAGAAAAACGAATACGATAAAATATTTCAAAGGGCGCCGGTGCGATTGGAGACATCTTTGAGCGTAAAGTCGACGGTCGTAACGAAGGAGGAGGTTACCGTAGCACGTGGTGGTAAAGTAGTCGACGAGAGAAGCCGTGAGACCAAGGAGAACAACTTTTACGCCTCGTCGACGAGCGAGATATGGGAACCTGTGGGTATAATCCATCGTCCTCGGAATATCAAACCCTTTGACAGTTCGGACGATTCGAGGCCTAATTCGAACGCGAGTTCCGATCAGGGCTACACAACAAACACGAGCACCAATCATGTGCTACGTGTACGCGGTGGTGCTGCTTACGGTTGTCCTATTTGCGAGGATACCGATCCCGATTGTGCCAAACGATGCCTCAGTGGATTATCCGGGCTTGGAGCTGCAAATCCCAACAGAGTCGCGGGGCTTCAAACTACAACTTCCGCGGTAAGCTCAAGCGTTTACTTGTCCTTAAAAATTCATCGCCATCCCAACATTTTGTTCAGCCCACAAACGAGCATGTTCCACAGCAGATGCTCTTTTGGGAACTAGCTCGACTAGCCCTTGGAAAGAAACATTATTTCAACTTCGTTTTCCAATTAAAACGCAAACGAGTGTTCCACTGAAGCTCGCAAAAAATGCATGACCTGACGCCTGTGTACCTTTTTAACCAGATTCCTTTGACGCCAGGAGCCCACAGCGTGGCAATTGATTGGCTCCAAAAAAATTAATCGTAATCGAAAGTCAACAAAGATGAAAATAATCCATGAGGAACTTTCAACGTCGGTAGAAAAATTGGAGTAATTAGTCGAAAGTATCGATTTCGCGTATTTACAGTTAAACAATCCGTGTACTGTAATTGGCACGAATTCGTTAAAAAGTCAGCACAGCAGTAAAATATGCAAAAGGACGAAAATTATTTGCACTATAGAATCATTTTAAAGCCGAACTCATCAAAAAGGCCATTAAAATCCTTCGGTACATAGATCCGTCTTTTGAGAGCAGCTTATTTAACGTACCTTTCTATACGCAAATCGAGATGCAACGTATTTTTATGTTCAGAAGTTTCTTAAAAAGCTGCGCGAGAGTTCGCTTTGGCAAATACTTTGCTCTCCGTTGCTTTCGCTCTCAAACGCGTTCTCTTTCTAACACACACCTTCTGATTGCTAATAATTAGGGCACAGTTGAACCGGCCCCTCCGTTAAGAGCTTCAAACGTGTTAACCCCTTCACAGCGTACGGGATCGTTCTACGCTGATGAACACACAAACACACTTGTGCTCCCTTACGTTTTATATCGAACCGATGTTGCCGATTATAATACCGTCACATGCCTCTGTACGTAACATACCATGAGTAACGCCGACTTCATGACATATATATTTATTTATGCGTGCATGTTTTAATAAATATGTATATTGGACGACACAGGAGAGCGCGATAAAAGTGGGTAACAGGGTCTCTCGGTAGCTTCCTGTGAGTTACACCGAGCTACGCTTTACAAAAGCATTTTTATTAGTTTTTTTTAAATTCATTTATATTGGTGAGGAGAGCTCCGTAGGCTCGCAGACTTGAATAATAATTTATTACTTGCCGCTCTAAATTGCATGCTCCCTTCGATAAATGCGGAGACTCTCCGTGAGCACCGGACAAGAGGTGCGTCGCGGTCCCTCGGTTCTTTCTCCTTATTTGCTCGATACTCTCTTCGGCAGCGAGCAACGCATCGGAGTTGCGGTGAAAGAAACGTGGCGGCCGTCTAGGGAAAACAACGACAATAGATTTCGACGTTTCGATTCACAGATCCAGACGGGATACAAATATTTTAGCGCATTTTTTCACGAGAGGAAAACTCGCGGGAACGTATAGCGAGCAAAGAAGAAAATAGCGGCGGTGAAGATTTCTCGTACGTTTTCCATATAAGCTCACTTGCGGCGACGACCATGCCGGCTCGAACGTCACGAGCATCCTATTGTTTTCCATCCTCGAGACACTCTGGGTCAGCCACGTCGTAAAACTCTCGCGCTTATACTATAGCAACAAAAAATTTTGTCGTGTTGCCTGGCGCAATGGAAAACGCCCGCGGAGGCAAGGTTTTCCGTTTGTTTTATTGTTTTTACGGCGCGCATGGCGCTTCTTAACGCAAGGGCATCAAAGCACTCGCGAAATTCTTTTCATTTGCAGATTATTGCATTTTTTTTTCTAACCGTGGCCTTTGCATCCACAAAGGGCTTCGCGGACAGTGTGACAAAATTGCTTTTTTAAAGAATTTCGCTATTAAACTCTTCTTTAGGTTTTTGCACAAAAGCTTTTTCGCTCTACATGGCTCGGGAAAATACGAAAATTCTTAATCACCGTGCAATGTGGATGTAATTATGCGTTTTTTTTTTTTTTTTTTTTTTNTTTTAATTCACTGGAAAGTTTCTCGGCTCTTTCTCGGTGGCAGACTTTTTTTTTCAAAATAATTATCGTCCTCCAATGCTTGCGGTTTATTTTATTAATGAATACAGCAAATCCAGTTTTTTTTTTACGGTCGCCAACGTCGTGCCAATTCCACTAGATAACTCATCAAAATGCTCCTGTCGAGTTAACCTCCGCGTTTTAGATCACGTTTCCGCAATAAAAGTCTACTTGTTCCCTTCGTGATCCGCATCCGAATCAATCGGTGCTCGATGTCTAGGAAATCATCGGGAATCTTGTTATTCGCGCGTCATTATAAAATCGAGCATATCGCGACTTTTTCTACCTCCGCTTTTTTATCCGCCCATTCGTTCGAACCTTTGTGCATTGCTTCATTAATCTTACGAGTTTTTTGATAACAAATTTTTAAGATCTCATTCAATACTTTTGAGCAAACACGACGTCAACTTTCTTGTCCCGAATAAGGAATAATTAATATAAAGTGATTCGGGTTTCAGCTGATTGTCTCAAATTTTTCACGTCATCCCACGACTCGTGGTCACTTTTCACTTTTCCTTGCTCTTTCGATACTGAACAAATTGTCTCGTTCTTCTTTATCGACGCTGTGGAATGGTCATACCGATAGAAATTGTTTTGCCAGTTTCACCGGAAATTATCTACTGCCGGTAACTCGGGAGACTGTCGTGAAGAAACGCTTTCCATCGGTTGATACGATGCCGACGGGGTTTGGCTTCAGGAAACGCCTGGAATTCGTTGCTGGCAAAAACGTTTCTCGTCTTCCAGAACTATACAGCTTCCGATTGTTAATTTTTCAGACTTCGTGCTGATCGACAGCTGAACATGAAAACACGATCCTCGATAAAGTTCTCTGACGTTTCCTCGATCGTTGTTGTTGCTCATTCAACGAATTTCCTCAACTATAATTTCACGAAAATTTGCTCTTTCGATATTTGGCCAGAATTCGGTACATTCGAAATCGCTCAAGCCAAACGGGAAAAGTGTCTCGCCTAATATGGTACGAACAGGGCTCACGTCATGCAGAAACAACATTTCTCCTTGTTCCATTTCATTTCTTCTGGCAAACTTCCATTACAGCAGCCATCAAATTTTTTGCGTCTCCCTACGCGTTTCCTTTTTCTGGAATATCAATCTCGATGACAGTCTGCGCGATAATGGCACAGCCGCGTTATACGATATAAAAGAAACAAAAAGGCGAGGGCTTGAAAGTTCTCGAAGAATAAGGAGAACACACATTATGTCAGATCGAAATTTCCAAGTGACGGAATCACGACTAAGAGAGGCTCGGGCAGGAAAGGAAACGTGATCGGCCTACCAGGAACCCCGCAAAGTCGCGAACACGTCACAGAAGATAGGAGAGCTTTTCTCACACTGGGCTTGACAAGAGCCTATAGCCGCGTTACTTCGCTCCTATCATCCGACATTTCCCGACACGCCCCGTTACATATCTCTTGGTCCCTCTCAACTCGCGGAATCCACTCTAGTCTCACACCTCCATATACTTTAACCCTCAACATTCATCCCTCCGGCACGTAGCATGTATGGGAGACTCGCGACTCCCCATACTTCTACTTACGCACACGTGCACACACACGCCCACACACACAGCAAAGCTGCAACTATACACTGCATCTTTGCCGCAAAGCATTGCCCTCATACCCAAGATCTTTCCATCAATTTTCCTTCGACGTTTCTCTCTCGTCTTGCCTCCCACTCTTCGTTCAGCATGAGTGAGCACGAGTGAAGGAAAAAATCCTTGAGAGGCTGCTGGAAACCACCAAAAAGCCAACCAATACTTCAACTTCCGGCTACATACGTCACATGCTCGCGCGACTATGTACTATGTGCCTGCGTGTATGTGTGTGGAAAAATTTTAAGATCCAGCCCTGCATTCAAGCGAAAACTTAATGGTGAATGAAGGGTTTCGCTAGATTGCTCTTTTAGAGAAAATCATATATAATACGTTGTTATACCGCTTCTTGGAGACTTTCTGCAAAGATTTTGAGCTCATATCCGAGAGAATTTTTAATCTTCATCGGAGATTGCTTTGAATTTATAATTTCATGTTTATTATTTTGTGTCGTCAGACTTTTCCGGCTCGATTTTACATTTGATAACATATTGACAGCAGGGCATTCCGTTACCGTGATTATTTTTCGTTCGAACGACCTGCACAAATTTAGAGCGATCGATAATTTTTTCTGTTACTCTTCACATTCGTAGAAATAGTTTTTATTTTTTTGTTATTATTTTTTTTATCCAAGTGCGCACTGCGATGGAAAAGATGGATTGAAAGATTTTTAGTTGGTAAAATGTTTTCGTTACTCCGTTTCGTTCCGTCAATGAGAAACCCACGGACGTTGATATTTTAAGTGGCACGAGAAAAAGGGGAGTACGAGGGCGAAGATTGAAGGGGAAATAACGTTTAAGGGAATCGATTAGCGAGTTGGTGGTCCATTGGACATCCCGCTGTACTCACAAGAGTTAGCATATATTCTATATATACGTATAACCCTCGCCCACAACATCACGACTATCCTGGCCCATGGTCCTGCAGATGCTTTCCGGTGCGAATAGGTGGATAGTCGGAAGGTTCAGAAGTGCCCCCAAAACCCTTCATAGCCCCTTATGCACAGGATCCCTTCCTCCCTACTCCCCTGCCTTTCGCCCCCCTACCTCTCTATCCAAATCGTTGCAAGCTCACGGTAAATGGAGAATCCGAAAACCGATCGATAAATTCAATTAAATTTCGTAACACGGCAGGAACATCTCCCTTCCTTGCATGCCTCTTTCCACCACCTGACACCCACCAAATTGCATTTTATGCACGGCACAGGTCCCCGCTATATCGGCCGATAACCCGAATCACAATATATACCTCTATGCCTTATATTCTAATTCTATAACTCGCTTTTGTCCCTTTTCTCCGTCTATTTCGTTTGCTTTTTTACGAGCCTCTTTCCAAAAGTTACAGCCCTTCCGGAACAAACTAAAAAAATGTATAAACAGGCGAATAAAAAATGAAATACATATAAAAAAGTGTATTGAAGTTTTTACAACTTTTTGACATTACAACAACGCGATGGATATAGAGATATGACGTTGTGTCGTTCACGTTTGTAATATTGGTCATCTTTGCCGGACATCTGTGCACCAAACACCCTGCTCGGCAAAATAACAACCTAAAGTTATTATCTTTTCTTTATCTTCGGTGGTAAAGCACAAAACGCCGCTTCCGCGACGTTCCAATGTTCCGAGCAATGAGAAAATAAAACTACGATAAAATATAAGTTTCCTGACCAACCCGTGCAGAAATTTTTCAGGGGCTCCCTATTTGCAAAGGGATTCCGGTCGGGATTCGACATGGTAACCCCAGATAGGGTCTCCTCACCGGAATCCAGTCAGTGCCGACGTCGGCACACAGATGGCATGATTGTGCGAATCGGGACGCAATCGGGATTTTGTACGGTTCTCCGAATTGGAGTGTCCTCACTGGTATCCAATCAGNCGTTAGATCCCGATCGGAAGATCAGGATCCTGACTGGAATCCCGATTGAACACTGAAAAATTTCTGCACGGGAAATAACGCGCGACATAAATTCGCTGAGTCTTTCTACTTGTACTTGCGGATTGCTTTTGCATTACTCAGAGATTCAACTTGTCCCTCTGCGTGTATGTTCTCGACGTCTCGAGCTCCCTCCGCTTTCCTCCTATTGCCCATACGGACTACCGGAGACCTACTATTTATAAGCTCGTTTCCGCGTTGTAATGTCGCTTTCTACGTGTTCGAGACAAGCAGGGAACAAGATTGGAGGAAATGGGTAATGGGAAAATGCGAGAGCAGCGAAACAGAGGGCGATAGTGAACGAAAGGAAACGGAAGAAAAAATGCTGATGGCATGAAAAAGACAATTGACAAGGTCCGAAGCAATGGTTTATGTTGCAGAAAAGTTGTTTTCCAGTAGGAACAAGTTCATTAAATTAAATCGATTCCTTCAATTATCATGGCAAAGGCCAAATTACCTTGGAATTGCAGAGATTGATTAAAAAGTAAAGTTACCAAGAAGGTTAGTGAATTTTCCAATTTTTCATCGATGGGGCTCGCTTCTGTTTACAAATATTTGTAAATACAAGTATTTTTATAAATTCACGGTGGATAGTGCTCGATAGAGAGATGGTAGCCACGAGCAAAGCCCAAAACGTGCACCGACGAGATAGACCCTTTCAGCGTCTATGCCCCTCGAGCACATCAATGTGTAAAAATAGATATAGAAATGTTGCGCTTCTGAGGCTGTAGTCCAGTCGCTTCCCAACTCGCCGATGTCCATGCCGCGAGCCATTCCAACCGGAGTTTCATTTGTTTTCATAAGAACGATCGAAAAATGACGCTCGAAATAAACAAGCGTGCTTGAAATAGTGACGACAATTAGATCACTGCTGCCCGAAGTTTCGCGACGTCGTTGGTCAATCGACGATTCAATTACGTAGACAGAAGAAACTTTAGGTTGTGGACGATGTGAAAAACGGTGAAATCACGCTGATAAATAATCCGCCTCGGGTTATCAATTAAAAATGTATTGACATCGAAAACGTGCAAATAATCGAAAACAGTGATTATCATGAGTGATTTATCAATTTATTTTCTCTGAGCATCATGCATTTCTATTCATCAACCTCGGAATATTAAAATTTGATTATAACTCGATATGGGATTACATCCCCCCCATGGAATCAACCGGAAAGCATATTTTTTTTCCTCGATTCCGCCCCCCCTTCCCTTTCATTTTTTGTTGCACCCGTGATCAAACGGATATAGTCAGCTTTTAATTAACGCAAATTCTCCAATATTCCAACGGCGATACACGCGTGTACAACACTAAGCGGTCAATTAGAGTATGTAATTCGATAGTGTGGCAAAATCAAATCAGTTCTCCTCTCGGTGGCACGTTCGATTACAAAACTCGGGCAAGCGAGAGGATTACGAAACGTTATTCTCGACCCCTTCTCCCTTCTGCTCATCCTCTCGAAAACATCCTGGTTTTCAGCCTCCTGTCCATTTTCACGATGGATACTGTTCATCGACCATCGCGTACCTCTATATTAGAACACACTGTAAATAAGCTCTATGTATACGCTGCGTTTCGTGTATAATCAGTATTTAATTGTTCATCAATAATTGACAATCCATTGTAACCAATAAATCACCGCTTTAAAGTTCTCAACAAATGCAGCATCGAAATAATATTATTTTCATGAAAAATCTCTTTTTTTCCAACCGGAGGCTTATGTTTTATTCTGATGATACTTGAGGATGTTGTATGGCGATGGTTAAATATTCTAAATATTTATTTTCGGTTTTTCATACATAAAAAATGGTTTGCGAGCCCAAGTTCATTTAAAAAAATTGTTACAAATTGACTAACGAACAAAATACTCTTAACCCAAGATTATCCGAGGTAATTCGTATTTGTTATGTAATTGTGGGATTTGAAATAAAAATAACTATTTATTCATTAGATTACAATGACGTCTCTTTTGCTCGAACGTCGCCGATCAACTAACTTTTATCTCCACAGTAACGTTTGGCTGTTTTTCTTTTATTTAAGTAATATTTTGTAGTAGACGTTTTTAAGTCGTAACGGGCATAGTAAGCTATGCACAATCATCTGTTCCCACATAATGAACAAAATTTAGAAAAATTTCATGACCGATGTTTTCGAAAAACTAAATAAAGCTTCTTCGATGTTATATGAAAGTTTGATGCAAAGTTTTAAGAGGCTCTACCATTTAGAAATCGAAATTGGAACTTTTGACGCACGCTCTTATGAGAAGCGACTGAAAATTGTGATTTTCATAAATAAATATCTCGATTTCTACATGGTAAAACCTCGTAAAATTGCGCGAGCTATTATAGATATCAGTAAAAATTCTCTTTGTGTGGTGCAAATTTGAAGGAATTATATCGATGGTAATTTTTTTGCATAGAACGTTCTCAAAAAGCATGAAAATGGAAAATGTTTTTATCGTTATGAGTGTTTTTTTTTCTTGTAATTATATCTACACGCTCCGTTCGCGTAATCGATGTTCTAATTAATTGAATATAATTCCAAACACAGATATAGAGTTTTTCCTCGTTTGGGAGCCTCCGATTTTAATTAAAATGTTTAATTCCATCAGTTCGGTTCATGCAGAGAATTCCATTAAACGATCCAGACATTGAATCACTCACTCTTCATTCCTGTTGATTTTATTTCAGTTTTTCATTTGAATTCAAAGTGCATTCATTGACTTTTTCAAAGGGTTCATTCATATTTAGCTTTTGTGTGTATACGAAAAATGGACAATTTTTTGTTGGTAAATCAATGTGTACCTTTGCACGTGGGGTCACAATACGAGTGGGTCTGAATGATCGTGTGTGAACACGCGGATGGTAATTCTATGATGGCTGTGTCGGTATCGGAGCAGCGATAGCGCGAGAGTCGGAGGACATCCGCGTTATGTTGATTCGCGGACCGCTGTCACAAACCCCAATGCACCGGAAATAGCATCGATAGCTCTCTCGTCTCCTCCGATAAATTTACCCGATCCGGCGGCCATTGTCCGGCAAATTCAGTGATCGTGTGATTTCTCGCGACCGCACTATTTCCGGTTTTCACCGGATAGGCTGATACTGCCATTTCGCGCTTGCATTAGACACCGAGAGGACGAGTCGAGGTGTAAAGATCTCTAGAGGGAAACAAATATGGCAGAGAGTGACGACCAAGTCGAGACGCTGCCGACTGCCTATGGCTTGATGATCGCGTTTCTCACTGGCGTTCTTGGCTATGTTTTGTGGGTAAGTCGGTGAACTCTATTCTATGCGCGCACTGTTTTTCTTTCACTCGTATATTTTTCATTCACTAGACCATGGGAAAAATGTCATAACGAATTTTGTTTATTCAACTTTAAATTCATTTTTACGTCGCCGGGTAACTCTGGAATGCAAGAAGAACGTCGAGCGTCGTCGTGAAATTTGTCGCTCGGAGGAAAAGTCAAAGCTTCACATTATTCAAGAGAATCGAATAAATTTATAATAATTTTTATTTCTCCATCGAAAACTGAAATGCCAGAACGTTCTGTCGAAACATAAGTTCTCGCGATGTATCGTCAGTGTTGATAAAAGGCGAAGTTACTGCACGTCAGTCGTACTCATGACGAGCAGAGATTCTATTTTCGTTTTCTATTAAAACTCAACGCATTATCTCGAGTAGCTTCTCATTCGCAATCGTACGTTCTCGTTCGAGCAATTCTTCTGGAGTAAAAATATTTCATGCGTATTTTCGATGTGGGTCACTTCCTTCGAAATTTCACAAATGGAACCTCAACAGGAATCCCGAGGTGCAATGTGAAACATGAAAATTATCGTTCCATATCAATGCGTCAATCGCGAAGAACTTTTTCCTGGTGATCAGATTAAATCTGAAGCATAGACCATGCAACCTTTTTGTCCATTTTAGGCAGCTATCAAATATTATTGTCTTCTTCCTCGCTTTTTATGAATAACCATTTTTCATTGATTCTCACTATCCCCAATGTTGAAATGGGTTAAAAGCTGATGAAAAAAGCTGGTGGATTCGATATGAGGGGCAACAA
Source organism: Hyposoter didymator (assembly GCA_037952995.1). Taxonomy (NCBI): domain Eukaryota; kingdom Metazoa; phylum Arthropoda; class Insecta; order Hymenoptera; family Ichneumonidae; genus Hyposoter; species Hyposoter didymator. Next base: position 5,912,333 of record JBAJMU010000003.1, on the reverse strand, counting down.
TGCTTTCACAGACCTCGGACCACTTATCCTAGTTACCTTTTTCCATTTTCTTAATTCTTCACATCAATTGATGACAATAAAGTAACTCGGAGTGAATTGTGAAAAAAAGAGAAGAGATTCATGGGCGGGAAAAAAGAGGGATTACCTATATATAAGCAGAATGTGTGCAACGAGCGGCAATTTCCGCAAATATAGTGGGAGGGCAAGCATTAGCTATCCTCCTTACCCCCCAGCATCGCTCCGAAGTGTAACAGAACGGAAACAAAAACATTGCGAAAAGCTCGTTGACTAAAAGCTTCTTCCGCAAAATGATGACTGCATGCCTTACGTGAAAACGTCTAGGCTAAAAGATTTACGAATAAACGACTCGCAGGGTAGCCATCACTTCGACGATAATCCGGAAACCATCGGTGCTCGGTGCGCGTGGAATTTCGTTGATTTTCTAAAATACTCAGCAGCCTGGAATGGAGTCAACACTCGGTTGGGTGATCGTTACTATTATTCGAGCCGATTCCCGATTGATTGATTGCTGAACGAAGAAAGTTCGAATTTTGAAATTGGACAAAAACGAAATATGTCACTCTTACCTCCCCCTTATTATAAAATGGATTCTCGTTACATAACTGTCGAGATAGAATAAACGAATGAACTCGAACGTTGCGACATACCTCTGATATGATTCTGGCTATTTCTCAAAGTTACCAAAGATCTATAATATTCTCGTAGATCCTTCAACTTTTCATCTATCGGTCGCGATTTATTCCCCTGGAGGTACGCAGGAGCAAGAGTTGTGCAGGAAGACCGAGTAAATCTGAGTTTCAACGAGATCGTGTTCCGACACTTATAATCCTACTTTACTGCATCTCGTGCGATATATCTAGAGCGTCGAATACTTGAAAAGCGATTATGCTACGACAAGTTTGGTGAACAGCGTACTTGGAGCTGCTAATCGATTGTTTCATTCATTGGAGACGGTGGCGGAGACAGGAAACGTGGGATATAGATGAAGGCAAAGAGAGAATGGTAACCAACCAGTTGAGAGGGAGTTAAAGGGGGTATAAAGCGAAATAAACGAGGTTTTATTGGATGAAGCAGGGAATAAGGGGGTGAACAAAAACGTTTCTAACCTTCGGCTCAACGTATAAATGACCCAGCATTATTAGCTTAGTTCTTCAACGATTCTGTTCATTTCTTCTTCTATCTTTCTCGCCTACAGACTTATCCAAACTTCATATATCATATACATATAATATACAGGATTTTCCAGAATAAGTGTTTAATAGCTTAAAAGTGAACCGACGATTTAATGTCAAGTCAAAAATTCAAATTTTAATTTTTTGTTATTTTCCTCTTTTTTTTTTTATTTATCAACCAACAAAGTTTACGAATCTCTACGCTTTCGACGAACGTCTCGTGTCAAATTGTGACAACGTTCCGTTTCGAAAGTGCACGAGACTAATGAAAACCTCGTTTTTTATTGATACTTGAAATTTGCTTCTAAATCAAAGTTGACTGTTCAGTATAAAATTACGGTGACTTTTTATCGACTATTTGAACAGAAACAACCTGTACACAAAAATGCTTGTGTCCGAAGGTATGTCACGAGCGTTTTATCCGCTAACGACTTTACAAAATCGAGGTCGTTAGTCTCTAGTTTAGTTTTTCCTCTTCCCAACATTCTCCCTGTACGGAAACCGTCTATGATTTCTAATTGTCGATCGAACAGACTGCACGTTCCTGCAATTCACTCGGTAATTCCACCGAAGATTTCCTTGCCACGAGTCCGGATGAAATTCTTGATTTGCAACGCTCGCGTTTGCATACATAACTGGGAAATTTGGTGCAATCGATACGCGGGACTCTTGTACATCGCAGAGCTTCAACCCGTTTTTCCTATAATGATGCTGAGCTCGAGTCCATATGATTTGAATATCCGCTTTTTTTTTCGGCCCTTACGGGTTTTCTGCTACTCCATAATTATGGAAGCAACGTCCAAACAGCGATGATCTGGATGTCCCTGATTGTGGAGCTGCAAGATTTTTGTTCGTCACCTCGTTATTTATTTGCCACTAGAGATTATTACATTTTTTTTACTCTGCGACGTTCAATCGTGACAATTTTCTTTCCGCGTAGATCGAAACAAAACATTTTGTTGCTTAATTTGCAAAAAGTTCTTCCCAGTTAATTATTGGCTCTTTGGTTTTCTTATCGACCATATTTTCCTGCATAGTTTCGGCCTCCGTATTTATTTCAACCAACATGCTCGCGATCGAGATAATTTTCTAATTGTTATACTGTAATTATAGAGGAAAATTAACGCTGGACAAACATATGTGATGAGCTGACAGCTTGTGCGGATCGATAGTGTGTCAAATGTAATTAGAGAGTAGAGAATGGGGTTCTACGATTCTCAGGGCTTGTATTAGACGAAATACATGGAGATGCGTATTATGTTTCAGCTAGTATGTATAATTACTGCACATCCATACAGATAACGCTCCACATGACATTAACGAGGAAATTAGATCGTTGGAAACGTCGGTACACAGTTAATTCCTTTGGTCCACATCTCGCTCTGCCTGCTTGATTCATTGACTAGTTCCATTTTATTATTAACGATTGTTAAACTTAAGAATCCATTATACGTGTACAGATCTTTGAGATATTCAAGTTTGAATATATTTGAATTGACGTCATACAAAGATTTCGTAAGACTTTTTATTAGGCAGTCGCCCAAGAAGTAATTTTAATGTTCGGTTAACGTTACGCAGATTTATCTCCATGCGTCGGAGATACTCGAGAGCGTTCATCAGGGCTGGATAACATTTTCTGCCTCCGGCCTCGATTAACGAGAAGTCATCGCTCCTGAGTCGTTCTAAGTTGTTCTAATTGGAAATCAATCAATCTCGGAATTAATAAATTGCACAAAGTAAATTCTAGCACATTGAATTAATTTATTGCGAATTTGACGCGTAAAGTCAAAAGAAATTTGAAGTAAAGAAATTTTCTTATTGTCTTTTTCAATGGACACCCTTAGTTGTCGATTATTCGAGTTTGGACGGAGCCGGGAATCGAAACTGATCAGTTAACTCGTCAGTGGTTAATTTGAATAATGAGAATTCGTCAATGGTAACTGGCGATAGTAATTTCGACATCCGAACATTCACGAATTTTTCATTGCCCTCTCCGCGAAATTCGAAAGCGTTTGAAGTGTGAAAAAAATTCTTACCCCTGATCTACGGGTTTGATGCTTTTTTCTATGGATGCGAACGTCGCCATCCGGATGCATCTCGTTGTAATCGATATTGGATATTGGTAACGCGTTAATTAGTTGCCCTAATCGATACTTTTTACGACGCCTCGAACCTTGCAAACTGCCATATCGATTCGGTCGTCGCTAAAAAATCAAGACAACTAAATGAATCATCGCTTTTGCTTTATATTTTTTTAAAATATTCAATGTTCAATCATGACGTATGATGTTAATACAGGTTCGTTTTTGTACTTGCATTGTACGTTCGTGAGTCCGAAGAGCCACCGTGATTAACGTTAATGTTGAGACTACTTTTGAGCAGACTGGGCTTGGTATTATTTTTTGGGTGATCCTTTCCGGACAAGCTTGCTTTTTTCACCGTCGGCTTAACTTGATTAATATCGACTTTGCCCCCATTCACGGGCTGGAGCCCAGCTTTCGATGAACCCAACGGATTTGTTTTTCCAGGCCCTGGTGCGACATCAGTTTCGCACCTTGCTCCTATCGACTCAAATTGTTATTTGTTTATATCACAGCCATTAACCAAGATCAATGGCTATCGAAGTTCCGTTGAACGTTGTGAGGCATGAGTAAGAAATTAGCAACCAACGAAATGCCCCATGTAGTCGACTTACCACAAGACCAGATCCACACAATTGTACAGACAAAAATGAAACTCTTTAAAATCATTGAATTTTCGACCATGCAATGCAATGAAACAAATCGGCGATCCCCTTTCGTGATGAAAAAATAAAGCTACGGTTGATCGTATGATGTAACAAAATCGAGCATCGTCACACTACGATTCTAAATGCAAACGAAACAATCCAAACTTTCATGCTTCTTATATATATACCGCGTTTTTCACCGATTTTTATATTTGTTTTGTTTACACTTTGCCAAACGCGTGAAATTAGTGTTTTGACCAAGTGATTGAACAACTTGAACATCGTACACAGCAGTCAAACGTTACTTTTCGTATATAATACTTCCTGATTCGTCCAAAACCGATTCGTTCGTACGTACGAAAATAACGATATTGTTTGTTATTACTCGCAATGTACGAAGTGATTGCGTTCCTCTGGTAACAAATACCAGCGAATATTTCGCGATTCAGTAGCTAGCACGGCCACATCGTTAACAAAGAGAATTTCGATCAACACCCTTAAAGGTTTCTACTAAAAAAACATGAAAATGTACTCGCGATCCAGAAGGTTTCTCGAAAACCATTTAAAAATATTAGGGATTCGAGCACTCGTTCGAGAGTTATCAACGAGGCTCGGGACTCCAATTAAATATTTGATAAACTACACGGCAAAATGATTGAACATAACATCCCACGTATTGTGAACATGCATTCATTGATTCCGGAGAACGTCGAGTTTGAAAAATTTCAAGTTTCAGTCGATACGATGTTTCATCTCATGCAATAGAATAGACACGTTTCTCCTCCGTATATGTGCAAGAGCTTATAGGTGCATGCCTAGTCAGCCACCAATTTCCCTCTTGGTCGTATAATTATTGGAGCGGCCCATGACACGCAATAGTTATATGTCAAAATGGACGGAATGGTTATATTCCCAAAAGTAAATAACAAACAGTTGGATGCCCAGCTCCGTAAATTCAGTGCATATTCGCGTGAAACATATGAATATAAATATAGCCATGTATATAGGTAGATGATAATCTCTCCACGCATTGATACAGGTATATAGTGAGGTTGTGTCGATATCTCTGGGTATGTGGTGTATAAGTGATGCTGGGAAACATGGGAATACCAATTTCATACCGCACGTACGAGTACGTTCAGTACGACGAACATTTGAACGATTTCCAACGGTTCAATGTCCACGAGGATTACAGGACGAAATACGTTCGAAATATTCCCCTCGGATCTGCGTGATGCTCATAATTTCAGTGGGTTCGTGCTTGGCACAAATCGAGAGTTGCTCTGTCTTCTATTTTTCGACACCCCTTGCCCTGCTCTTTGTTCCTCCATTGTGCGTCGCGCTATGGCAACGGAGAGCGTTTTTTTTGTCGACTCTGTTCCATCGCTTTCGTTATCAAAAGCCACCATGTTTATTACAACCATTGTGCTCGGCTATCGATTTTTCGCAACGAATTTGGATTGCTCTCGAAAAAGTCACGGATCTCCACTGACTGTATGAAGAGCTATTTTTCTCGAGCTTAAATTCAGGCGGATATTGTTTCGCCCTGCTTTGACGGACATTGGAATATAACAATGTTTGAATATGCAGCGGAAATTCACTGATTCTTCTCGAACGTTCTTTCCCTTCATAGAGATATCTTGATGTGTCAATGTTTCCGATCCTTTTGAAAGACTGATTTTACGAGACAAGCATCCAACTTTTTTCGAACGTGATTTCAACATCATTCTACTTTATCGCCCCTTGCTTGTACGTGAATGAAGTGATCACAAGGTCTACTCTTTATAGACGTGTATATACAAAGCGAAACAGGTGTATATTATATACGTAATATATACATATGCTCCTAGTTTGTATACGCAATATGTAGAGTATTATACAGACTAAGTCCGGAATAAGCTCTTGGGCAAGCTGAACTGTGCTCAAGCAGGCTCCCTCGATTTATGCGAATCCACGATGCCTCTAAAACACGTACATATGTACAAACGTACATAACATATGTACATGAAGGGATCTACACACGTAGCAGGAACTTGATCACGCAGCTCGTCTTACTCTCTTCATTTGCATCTGAAACAGCGAGCAAGATAGATACGCAGGACAAAATTTGTTGGATAATGTAGTAACATCACAGTGAAGAATTTTGACGTCACGGACATTCTCGAACCAGATAAACCTCGTAAGGAAAAAAATAGTACTCCGCAACACACCATGAAACTTTTTATTTCGTTCTTTGTCTCTAGGTAACGAATATGCACCGGAGTAATTTGTTACACTTTCGACCGTTGGGAACAGAATGAATTTTGTGCATTAGTTTCTATTCTTTTATTTGCTAGCAATTAATCATTATTTTCGGCGTATTTTTGACGTTTTCTGCACATTCGCAGTATAACTCTTTCAGCAGCAGCAGCAGCAGCAGCAGCAGAACGACAGCAGACATGAAATGTTTTTCGAAGTTCTAAAATCGCCCCGTCAAATATCCGCTATATGTGTGCACGAGCGAGTCTCGAAACAATTGGTCAATTACCGCGTCTCGAAGTGGTTAACGAGTCGGGATACGAATGCTGCTCTCTGTAATTTTCACGTGCCCCTCCAATTCTTCCTTTGTAATTTCGTTTCGGGCTCTTGATTTTCTGAACTGTCTAACTGACGAAACAAAAATGCATGGGAGATGCTCGTTTTTTTGTTAACAATCAGCTTTTAAAAGTAATTCATAGCTCGAATCTTTATCGGGACAAAAGAAATTTCAGATATTGTACAGAATGTAAAAAGTACTGTGAAGAATTTTAACAACCATCACATCGTGTTTTACTATTATTCGTAACTCAATGCCATAAAAGGTTTATACGAGGAATAAAATGACGACGGATCGTAATAATTCACATATAAATAATTCGCCAATGTCGCTCGTTGATATTTTCCTGTATCGATCATTCGTTATACTGAAATTCGAGATGAAATTATCATCCACTTGTTCTCTTTTTGTAACTACACTGGAATTTTCATAGAATTGTCTTTCAATCTATATTTTTTCAATTAAAATTCAATCGAACAATGCACATCGATATCGAGATGCCTCGAGAAAATACGCTCGAAAAATCTTTTTTACTTTTTTTCATCTCAATTCGGGATATTCTGCGAATCGATGAAAATATAGGTCTCCCTCGTTATCGGAATGTTCGCCAGTCGTTTCGTTGTCCATCGGGTGTCGTTTCTCGAGCTCGTAAAGCGCTTTCGCGCGCACTATACTGTGAATAACTGCCATTTTCTTGAACGAGCCTGCAAAACTTTCGAGCATTAACTACCCTGAGCTTACGATCGCAGGGAGAAAGAAAGATATAAAGAAAAAACGGCGAAATGAAATGAGAATGGTAACATTGAGGGGACTGCAAGGCGATTCTCACTTTTTCTATATTGCAGCGTTTTTTCGATGCACCATGATTTTTTGCGAAGTATGTATGAGTTGCAAAAATTTCAATTGATTTTCTCATTATTCCTGCTACTTCGGACGGTGTTGAAATTCCTAGAATATTTAATATTCGAATCTCTCGTGTGCAACGAGTTTTCACACTGGTTTACGGAATCAGTCGGTTGCCTCAAATCCCTCCTCGCATCAACCTTGCCAGCCCCATTTCTATGCTCGCTGGACCACTGAGCACGGAGAATCTTCGCCCTTGCAGGGATGCAATCTGCAGCGTGTATTATCTCGCGCGTTCGAAGATTATTCCAGCCGATTCTCCACGTGAAGGCATCAGTTTTTAACTTTCCCATCGAATAACTGGAACAACAGATTCATCGTGCCAAAAAAATCTTTGAAAGAATAACACACGTGCTCGATTTTTATTTGGTCTCGTTTTTTTTTTTTTNTTTTTTTCTATCGATTTCCCCGAATCCGATTTGTTTAATACGAAAGTAGCGGCGGTGAGGACTGACAAGGGGTTTTTTTTCATTGTTTTTGATAAAGTCATGAAAACCTCTAGCGAAGCAACCGTTTAATTTCGGATTGTAGCTTCGAAATTAACCAATCGATCCAGCGCTCGTTCTGCTAAATATTTGATTCGAGCTCGTTGAATTTTCTTGCTCGCGTAATCGCGGTATTGCACGTACTACGACTGCGTTTCTCGGCCGTTCTCTTAACATTATTCACGCTCGATTTATTCAACGATATTTCCCGCATTGCTATTGTATCCGTGAAAGCCGTTATTTCCGATCCTCGAATTAAATCGCCAAAGTATTTACGCATACGTTTATTTTCGTTCCTCGGAAATGGAGTTTCGACTCGAATTCCACTTTCGTGAGAAATCGTATTTGAATATCTCGAGCTATAAATCAATCGTTAATCCAATTATGAAATAGAATAGGATATCGACCGTTCAATTTTCTTCTCGCTATCTGGTTGTTGTTATTTTTAGCTAGTTCTCCAAAATAATATTACGTCGTACAAGGTATGAACTAAAACTCACAGATGTCGCGAACATAAAATCGATTCATATTTTATATTTATCCTATATGGTCGTCGATAACATTATTTCACGCTGTTGTTACGTTGATTAAGATAAAATTGATTAGTCGATAACGATTTATCGAGCCTGACCGGTCACCGATAAGAGGAAAGTGTTTTTTTTTTCTCGCTATTTCAATATAATCCTTCGTGCGTTACTGCGGAAGGCAAACTCTCAACTTTTGTGTATAAACCTAATCCAATCGATTGACAGACGTCAACGATCTATAGGTTTCGATCTTCAACTCCGGGAATATTGTCACCGAGCAATCGATATTCTTCCATTTCCTCACCTGCTGATTTCATTGGAATCCTCGAATATACATCCATACAAAATATTCCTAAGGGCATGTTCATTGACGTAGAATAAAGGAGCATCTTGAACAGACGTTTCTTGATAATATAAATTCCAATATACCTCCTGAACGTTGAGTGCCATGGTTGTATGATTTAATACGGTTGAATACTTCGAACGAATGACTTTTTTGCCTGAAAATTTTCTGCTCCGATAGTCATCGATCGCGTGTAGCATTTTGTTTAGCGAACAATCTACCAGTCCTTACGTATTTAATATGATGCGTCCGGAAGCTCGAATGATGACGAAATACCCTCAGTTTATCCGGGTGGAATGTCGTATAACATTGATTTGCCAATAATTGAAAACTTATCGAGGCGTGCAGATCCAGTTTTTCACACTTGAAGAAAATCTTCTGGATCTTGGACACCCATATAGAAAATAAACGTCAACAAGGTCAAGAACGTTAACAAATAGTATAATTGCACAGATCGTGTGATTTGTGCAATTATACTATTTTGGCCCGGAGAATTTTGTCGTGTGATAGTTTCCCACGATGATATTTTGACTGTCACATTATGTCGTGTCACCCAATTTATAACGTGTTAGTAATCAGATAATCAGATTTGCCAGAGACCACGATCGAGAACCTGAAAGATATAGTTCGATAATTTGTTTAAAAAAAGATTCAGCCCTCTTTTGGCGAGAAGATCGTTTCTGGAATATGAAATAAAAATTTGTGCTAGAATCATCGAATGGCGATGATGCTTGAAAACCGTTACATTTTTGTTTTTCAGCTCCTTTACTGCTTTCAGACTTCAATCGTTAACACTTACTTACAGCCTCGGGGAATGGATTTTGCTTTCATGTCAACTACCTGCAGTTTCGTCGAGAGATTGATGACTTTCTGCGCACGGTTTTCAATTATTTTCCACTCATTAATAGGCTCTGTATCGTGATGTAAAAACAAAATGTTTTGACGCGACAATGAAACGGTTTATTGTCCTTGTGGCCCTTGGGGATTAGTGCGAGCACGGTAGTCATAAGAGGAGGAACAATGAAATAGAATTTCCGCCGCGTTTTCATGCTGTATACAGGGCGCACGTATGCCTCTCGCTGGCTTCCCACGGATTAAGTAACACTGCATTCCGTATTATACATCCACAAGGTTTAACGGCCACTCAAGGCTTTACCCAATGGATAAAGTTGCACTTTGAATTATGCAAAAGAGCCATCATTTTGTCGACATTTCATGAAACGTTTTTTGATTCGCATCGAGCACATATCAGGCCTGTTTTGTCATGATGGAAAATAGCGGAAACTTGTCACGCATCAAACTGATGTTTGATCGAATCTGTCGTGCTGCGGAATCATTTGGTTTTAAATAATTTGTTGACATTACTGTTAGGTTTATTTATTTAGGATCGAAAAAAAAACTTGACTATGACTATTCTTATGACGATCAAGCCTCACGTTTGGCAAATCATACAACGCATACTGGGAGCAATTTTATTTCCTAAACGATCGAAAACCATTCGATTGTCTCGATGTTCAGGGACCATTGGTACATCGATGGTTCTAGCTAATTGTGGGGAAAGCAGCATTTTATATAATAATGAATTCTGGAGAGGTGTCAATTGTTGGAATGGAGGATCCTGCATTGTGCCCACGTCAAGTTGATGCGAATTCTTGGCCCTTTGGGATACCGCCCTTTCCGGATGACCATGAGCCCGAATTCCCCTCAGGAACTCCCGACGCGATGAACTTTCACTTGAGCTCCATTGACCATTCGATGATTCCTTGGATTTTGCTTCCGTGTCCATGCTTCTTCTTTGTCCTTGTTGATGTTGAAAATCATAAACTTTTGCATCCTTCCGAGGCCCTTCATTCTTGGATTCTTTTTCCGCTCGGCTGTTGATCTTTAATGTTAGCAACTTTTCGTTGATTTCTTTCAAGAATTCGGGTGGTGGTTCTTTGACGCCAATGCCCCACCGACCAGGAGGAAATGTCACAACAACGGATGGTTCAGTTGTTTTTCCTTTGTTATTAAAACTTTTGTTTAATGATTCGAGCTGTTCCTGCTCCGGAGGACGGTTGGATCTTTGAATATTTGACCTTCGATCAATGGCATTCAAAAATTCCTCCGGAGGCTCACTGATACTCATTCCCCAACGACCTTTCGGAAAAATACTTTGGTCTATTGGTTTTTTGGAATTATCAGGGACTTGATTCTCTCCCATTGGGTCTCGGGATGTATTCGTGGCAACCGTTCTCCATTGCCCATTGTGTAAAGTGTTTTGCACTTTGACAGAACCATCATCCGATTGATCGGTAACCGATATCCTCGGTTCTGTGACTTTTGTCGTATGTTCCAAATCTTCATTCGACGATGTGGACGTCTTATCGGACAGTTTGGTCTCGTCTTTACCCCAACTCTCCCATTTCTTTCTCTGCTCCCTGGTTACTTCGCGCATTTTTTTGTCCCATTCATCGAATAGTGCTCGTTTCTTTTTCTCTTCCGCCGTCACAACTTCTTGTTTTGACTCCCAGATTGGTTTTTTCCTAGACAAACAGTAGGTCCAATTTATTGAATTGTGTAATCAGTAAATAAATAGAAGCTCTCGAAATTGTTGCCAAGTATGTTTCGACATGAAATAATAAAAATACCTTGGTCCATCGAACTTTTCCAATGGTTTCCACGAATAATTCGGTATCCAGTGTGTATTGTTTCGGTATCGCGATACTGCGAGATTTCTCTTGAACTGCCGCGAATCAGTAAACTCTGCCAACCGAAATACAATATTCTGTAAACACACTGACAAATTTTTAAGAAAAGTCAATAAGTTGAATTACTAAGACCTCCCATACTAACGGAAACGAGAGTGAAAAGGTTTCCTCGGGATCGCGAACCAAATTTAGTAGGAAATTGGCGTCAGGGTTTAACGTTTTGGCTGAAATGCCATCAACTGAACTTGGTGCCGTTGATGAGGAAAAAGCAGCTTCGATACACGTGGTTGAAAAACTATATGCGGCCTTTCATACTGTTTACTCTTGAACTCGCGAGTTTTCCTCACCATTTGATTGAGTTTGGTTGGTTGCGCGGAAATGGACGAACCTAATAATTGTACAGCGTACTATTGAATTTGAGGTCAACTTCCGTTCTCGCTGTACTTCGTTTCAGCGGCTAGTGATGGTTGGTTCGATTCAATGCTATTTTGTACATACACATGTGTTCGTATACATATATGAAAGAGCATTGACTGTACTCCATCAACTACTACCTAGCAGTAAATGCGCAATGGTCAATCACTCGGGTAAACCATTCTCGGGTGATCGATACATTGCAGCGAACCAACATGGCTCAGCTCTCAAGTACTGCCGCTTTTTTTAATCGACTTTCGACCTACTAGATGCTTCCATACCAAGTTCCAATTGAACCGTTTTTCCTCTAACGCTTCCACTCTCTTTCGATGAACTAAGAAGAGTGGCCCCAAGACTCCATATCGTGCAGCAACCGTGAGTACTTGAAAAAAAAAGTTTACAGACCATTCGACACGCGGGAAAAAAGTATGTGAGCAAATAATTAGCTGCTTAATGAAAGATTCTATTGCGGTTTTTAGGTATCGTGTCAATAAACATCGAATGGAATCGTTCGATCGATTGTTCAATCGGTTACCTGTCGAGATTGTGTCCCATATAATGTGATCTCTTCAACTTCAAGCTCTTTCCGTTGAATCCACCAGTTTACTAAGTCAAAACAAATTTTTCGTTCATAAACAAACCTCAATCCGTTCAAATAGTTGATGTGATTAATGCACAGATTTTTTTTCAAATCACTACCCTGAGTTTTTCCTGAAGATTCACGTACGAAATTGTACGAAACATGTAGGAAATCAGATATTTATTTGAAACGAAAAACAAAAACCAGAAACTTGAAAACAATCTTCCACTCGCCTATCATAGACTCACTGGACGAGGGCCTTCGGTTTGCCACATTTGTGTGCATTCTTATCGAATGGTATTGTGTTTGTGGAGGAGCGACAGCAAATATTCAATAAAACACGAACCATCGATATTTTATAACTCTGGATAAAGCACACGATGCGAAATATGCGACCAACAAATTGATGTTCGCAGTAGAGAATGGCGGAAGATTGTGGTCGCGTTACGACTAATTTGACAAAGCCAAAATTCTGTAGTGAGCAATGTATTATAAAGTTGGAATGACGATACGAGGGCCATATTGTACCGTTGACCGACCGCAGTGGAGTGTACTTTAACGATATTTAATTGTCAACGGCAGTACGAACGGTAATTGAATAGATAAAAGCGCAATAATCGGCGCGAGAGGTGGTGTTCCGGTTACTCGAATATATATTTATATATACATATATATTGGTTTCTACAATACACTCTACAGCCAATACCCCCTCAGCGCATGTCCCATGTCGTTGTGAAATGTACAGCCGTTGCGCTGTTTACTTTCGATTCGTTCAGCTGCAGGCATTTCGCGAGTGCTGCAATGTATTGCCACGCTGTATGAGCTCTCCTTTCTCTCTCCCTCTTTCTCTCTTCGTCTCCGTTAACCTCTCTTTCACTCGCTTTCACTCCCACGCTCTTTTCCCTCCGAGCTTTATTCGTAGCCCTAAAAGAGAGATTGCACTCCACGCTCCATTGTGTCCATCGTTCTCACCAATGCATCATCCTACTGCGAGGATGCCGTTGGTTGCTGCCACAACGCTTCGACGCTGTCCCGATTTTTATTCAAACAGCTCTCGTTGAACGACTACCACGATTAATTTATTTAGTGGAAATATCCGCGATGGACCCTTTGGATAAGTTTCTCTCTGCCTCTCCTTGCCATTTTGTTTATCATTTTTATATTACTTTTTTTTTAAATCGATGCATGGTTCTCAAAACGTCGTTGAAGCTAATTCATTCCCACGCGAGTAATGGCAAATTCATGTTGAATGGACACCATTGAAAGCACTCCTAAAACCGTTCAATGTATAACCGAATTATGGACAGTTGCTCTATCTTTCTTCCATTTGATAATCCACCACCAGTCGGTAATTCCTTCTCAAGTTGAAACTTGCCTATATTTCAACGGCTTAACGTAAATTCGTGCGAGCTTTCCACTTGAGAATTAACGTCCTATAAATAACGCGTGTAACGGAGAACAGAGCTATTTTTACGAACTCCATTTTCACTACCTTCTGTTATTATCTACTTTGCACTATAACTCGAACCATTTGGAAGTGGTTTACGAGTTGTTTCGTTTCACCGCAAGCTTCGTGTCTGCTTTTCCGCGTGCTTTGGGAACAGGAACGGCTAAACCAGACACTAACAGATGCGAAGAAACGGTCCTGAAGCGAACCAGATTGCCCCGGTACCAGAGCGAGGGATGTTCCAAAATGGAGTTCGTGGCAGCAGCCACGATGGGAGTCCATTTCACGTATCCCGCCGGGAAATGAGTGGTATCGATCTTGAGTACACGTCTATTCGTTCAGCAGGTTCTACTCTCTTGTCATTTGCAGCTTTTGCTGCTCTATATCGCTTCTGCTTCTTCTGGCAATAGACAGCTTGCTCCGTGATGTTAAAACGGTATGCCCGGAGGTACTTGGCTCCGCGTCTCGTGGTTGGTGAAAACCAGCCAGGAGACGCAGCAACTGCACGATAAACATATCCATCTTGTTTATCCATGTACCACTCGAAGGTTGTGCTGAATCTTAACCGAGACGAGTCCATGCTCTTAAGGCACTCGCTTCAACGATCGTCCCCGAAACAGCGGAGATCAATTGACATTTATATTTAAAAAAATTAAACGTCACGAATGAAAGCAACCAATTTTCCGTCCCACCCTCCGATGAAGGTTGTTTTTTAAGATCGAAAGTTTCAACAGGCGCTTTCTGAATCTCCGTACTGTCATCAGCTCACCGTGACTATCTGTAGTTGCACATGCCGATCGAAACAACGAAGACTCGACAAGGAGGATGACGGTGATCGCTACGACCAAGCACAGCTGGTTACTAAGCCTGCTGATAGACATTTTGATCTCGGCACGTCCGCGCTTGTATACACAATATCCGTTCTACATATAGGTTACGATCGAATTCGAGATGCGGTGGTGGGGTCGATTTATCGTTCCTTCCCGAACCTCGTCACAGAACCCCCTCCTTCCCTCCGACCGTTTCTCCGCTGAGCTACATGGTCTTAGTATTTTGGCCTGTGCAACGAGGCTCTGACATTGAACAATAATGTTGTAAGCAATTCACTTTTCTGGTCCGGCTGTTGTGTGGGCATCATTGTTCAATTTTTTTTCCTTATCGTTTAACTAAATCTTGCGAATCGCCGCAGCCAAAAATGCATGCAGTCAAACATTAGAATCATCCGCTTGCGGTGTCTCGTTCCACTCTGAAGAACGGCGGAACATTCATGGTTCGAAGATTACATTAAAAAACTTAGTCCCTCGGAGTTTCAGCACTTTCCTTTGTTCTTTTATCTCGAGATGAATTGTCGTAAAGCTTGATTTAATAAAAAGTTGAGACCCTTGTCACACTACACTCGTAAACGGTAACGCTGATATACGAAATGCCAAGACGCATCCTTTGAAATGTGATTTTGACGTCTTCAATGAAGCAGCAACTTTCGTCCCTGAGATTGAATAAAAGTCTTGAGAAGAGTAGTCGAGAAGTAAGATTGACAAACGACATGCTGGTATAAATCGAAATACAGTTCGTTCATGCTATATTGACTTTTTTCACTTTTATTAATGTTCGAATTTGGAGAAAAAAAAAGTTCATTACTCTGTCAAAAAATTTTTGGAATGGTTGATACCAAGTGTCGAATTTACCGTTAACAAAAGTTTGTGTCGATGATACGGTTTTGCATGATGAACTACGTCTTTAATGACATACAGACAGCAGAATAGATGAATACAATTTCCATCACTGATTTGACATGTTCATTTTTTTTATGGCAGTAGCTTCTGCCACGATAAATGTCACATATGTCAATTGGCCATGGTCACGTTGCGTATCGAATCGTGAAAAAAGCGGGCGGAATAATCGATAACATTTGCCATTTATACCGAGATGAGATGAGCTGCATCGCGGTGCAGACACACGTGAACCAATCCAATTCACATACATGCTTCGATGTAAACATGACATGTTGGTATATATGATTCGTTCGTAATTCATGATACATTTCTAATGCATAATTATGATTGGCATCGTTGAGCTGTCAGATCGTTTTAATTTCATCTACTACATTCGAATATACACATCGCACAAATGTTTCATAAGGCTGCATGTTGCCAGCGAAATGGTTCATGTTTACAGTGGCACAGTATAAACTCAATAAACTGCATTTATATGCATCGACAATCAAAAATCGAAAACACGTGCCTTACCCTCAGGATATCCATGAAATGAAGAGAGTCTCGATTTTTCCTCCCAGACGTTTTTAAGTCCATATCAAAAGCTACGTACGAGAGAACACTCTTCAAAAAGCAGAATTTCGTGGACAAGTGACATTGCAGCGTCCGCTCGGTCGCTGTCACTTCGCACTGGATGCTACTGTTTCATTATTATTTTTCATCAATGACGTGAAGCTCATAAAAACGTAGAGATTTCGTACGTCAGAAATTGTTCATTCTGAAAAACTTGAGCACCACCGGAAACGCTCACCCTTCGAATATTACTTGTAATAAGAACACCGTCACCCAAAGGCAGCACTTGTTCCTTTGGATAAAATACGATGCATTTGCGCGACCAAGAACTTTTACGGCAATACTTCCGCATATTTGATAATTCGTTCCTGTTTCATGGTAAAACACATTTCTTGCGCGAAGTTTACCCTCCGGCGCATAATTTTAATGGTAATAATTTTCTCGCTGCGTGTACGACAGCGCGGATTACCCCTTACGGCGAACTCTGAAAGTTCTAATTTCCGTGACCACGGTAGATCCCCTTTTTTTACATCGATGAATCTGTCCGATCCCCCGATGCACTCCTGTGAAAGTATTCTCTTATGAACTTTACGCCAGCACAGCTGGAAAAGAGCATTAAAGTTGAAAAAAATAAAATAAAGAGTAAACTTAGTTATTCCTTCCTAGGAAGCCCATTGGAGAAGAAGCAAGATTAACAAGAGGCTATATTCGTGATAATATTTCCTGTGCACTCCGAGGCAATTCGGAGGCTATTACTTCAGAGTAATTGAGCGACGTTGATTAAATTATTCGCTACTTTTCACGATTTCCAACAACTCTGTATGCTTATCTATTTGTTTTTCTACTTTTCTTTTTACAGCCGACAATCTTTGGAACCGTAGCATCGGACCTGAATCCAAAGGACGGCAACAGTCGAAGGGTGAGTGAATTTGGAAAACATTTTTTTCCTATAATTTCCATGAACAATATGAATAAATAAAGTAATATAGTTCAGAAGATTTTTTTCATTAGAATGATGAACATTGTATGACTTGCATTTAGCCACAGAGCAGACTGACGTTATTTTCGAACGTTTTTCATGTTTTAAACAAATCAAATTTTTGACCACACAAGAACGTCGTGTAAACCTTCAATTTTGCTTGATAATGATGACTTTTCGTGAAAATGAATTAAAATCGGCCGAATATTTTTAGTTATAGTTCAAGGACCTAATCGCATGCCATTGTGTGATAGACATAAGAAAAATGTCCATTTATCGAGATTTCCCGAGAGATTAATCAGGTCGAACAACGAGAGAAGCGTGTAGACTATGTGACGTGCGCCGACTTTGTTCGCTCTTCTCTTATCCGCTCGCCTTAACGAGGCTAGTTCAAGAAAAGCCTGGTATTACAGAGTAGCTCAAAAGCATTATGCAGCAAGAGAATTAAACAACGAGACTCGCGGGGCTAAAAGCTCGAATATCTTGGCAAGAGAGAACGCAGTTGGAGAAATCCTTGTTCGTAGGAGGTGCTAACCCATGGGACGTTTTCATCTTTCTTCTCGGTTGGAACGCACCACGGGGAATACTCTTGTCAGGCCTCGGTCTTCGTAATGAGTAAAAATCGTCGTTAAGTCGCGTCAAGGTACTAACCGCCCCAGTTGAGATAGCAGGGGTGGTTCCCCTAATTAAAAGTTACTGCTGCGCCAAGTGGTTCAACCATTCCACATCATTTTTTCCTCCTTTTTCCTCTCCTCTCCATGGACCAACGATTAAAAACTTTAATATCTAAAAAAAGAATCATCGTTTGAAGCATCGAGTGCCCGTGGCAACTGATTTTGTCTTCAACATTTTCTATTCCGACGATCTTTTGCTGTTCAATTCACGTTTTCTTGGAAATTATGTAATACTTCAATATGCAGCCCATTTCGTAAACTCGATGATAAACGATTAAAAAAAAAAGCGGTACCATTAGTCGATGACATTGGTTCTAGATAAGCATGAAGTACTATTCTAAATAGTACATTGTGTACCGAGGAGGCAAAGCGGGTCTTTTGACGCCGGCGGGAGGTTTTCAGTACGAGGCGAAGACGAGTACTGAAACCCGTGCTCGGTGTCAAAAGGACCTTGCCTCCGAGGTGCACACGACTCTTTATATAAACAAAACCTCGTTTTGTTTGCAACAAAACGTGGTTGCGTGATATAAAATTATTTATTTGTATGGACCATGGGATGTAGTCTCAATGCAGAATGTAAAAAAGACTCATGAATACATATACGCGTACGGTTGAAACGTTGCACTTACGTCTGGGGGATTCCCTCGAGCAAAAGACTCTTGAAAAATCCAGTGCGGGAAACTACTTCACGTCCGAGTCGCGATTCCGCTTGAGGGAGTAAAAACACGAGTTGAGAAAAATCCTAGCCGCGAATCTAACACGCGTATGAATGTATTATAGGTATGTGTTTATGTGGTGGGGATAAAAATGTTTAAGCATTTCGATTGTCGGTCTATTGGAAATCGACAGCTGCAAAAATTCCATCAGTCATCCTTTCCCTCCCCTCGGGCTCTCGAGAAGGATACTACATAAAATAGTACTTCATGGGAAATGTCGTGAAAACCTGTGACGAATATTTGTGAATATCATTCGTAGATGAACGCCATATAAGAGATTTGCAATGGAAATACGAAAAAGAAATGCGAAAAGAAAGAATAGAAGTAAACGTTCGAAAGGATTCGATGATAGACTTCGACGCCATATTTGTAGAGAGTAAATATTGCTGACGTTGAGCGAGACGGTAAAGAAAGAAGAAAACATTCCCTTCCTCTACCGCTCCTGCTTTAGTTATGAATATAAATATCGTCGTTGGTTGCCGACAACGCGTCTTCGAGATCTAATAAAGAAACGACGTTTACATATATATGTGCCGTTGTGTCTATACGTCAGCATAGATGAATATAGATTACGAACCCTTGCTTGTGACAAAGAAGCCATGCTGTTGGAGCAACACTAAAAAATGTAGATTTCTGTGACATTAATAACAAATTCCATAAATTTAATATATCTCTTTGTCACATTCTCATTTTGAATGGAATTTCATATTACTCGAATGATTTTCTCTAAACCACCGAGAATCGCTCCGAGCTCAATAATTAGCACGTATATTATTAATATTATGCTCATCATTAGTATCCAAGTGAATGTACTTTTCCCGAGACTCTACCGAGTCTCTAGATATGGATTATCATTTTAGCTCCGCGAAATCGATAGGAAAAAACTCATCAGATTGGATCTATATTAAATCGATTGCTTCGTCGCTACTGCCTCGGGTCACCAACAGAACAACATGCGCTTCGGTTGTTAATCTTCTGTGCAATTCGCACAACAGGGTCACATAATGTGCAATTATACGTATATGTATACAAGAGACTAATTCTCGTCTTGAGCGACATAAATTCACTGCCATCGCATGGTACGAGGTCTGGTTTATTCACGTAATCACGATGAGCAAGCCATCAGTAGTTTCGATATGGGAGAGCGAGAGGATGGAGCGAAGAGGAACGGGGAATGGGATTCTGTGATCAAGGATCAAACCGATGGTCCAGTATGGCTGTAGTATGTTGGGAACGTAATACAGACCATTCGAACCAGAGTGAATGACACCTGACACCCTGTTGGAATCAATGATCGAAGGACGTGTGGTCGACGGATAATCCGTAACAATTAGATGACCGAACAATCCGTCTTGTCCACTCTTTGTGGACAAAGAGTAACTCTTCTCCGATTTCTGGTAAATACATCAACTGAAGAAGAAACATCACTCGGAAAGAATGTGATTAAAAAATTGGCAAACCCGCTTACTATATGGTGTGCATTTTCACATTCGAACGTATATACGCGAGGCTTCTAGTTTTCCGCGTAAATGTTACAACGTTAAACCATGCAGACACAGACGAGCATTTGCTCACTTGATGCAGTGACATGCTTGATACGACCCTTGAACCCCTAAACCTAATACTCAATAACGTACACATCAGTTTCCGTACATACGTACAAGCATGAGTTTCCAACGGATACCGGAAGTACGTAGATATTCTATAGTTTGCCTGCTACTTGGGAAACTCTCGAAACTCTCGAAGCAACTTCAACGCGGCAACGATCCGATGACCCTCTTGTCTCGATATTCTCAGTGTACTCGTACTCCAAAGAGCAAAGGAGTATTATCGGTCAGGTGACAAATATGCCAACATCAAGCATACAGAGGCCCGTTTTTTGTTCGTAGGCACCAGCTACGTATCCAGAGTAGATATGTAAATCATTGTAACCCAATCTCACTCCATTGCATCCTAGGGCTGCTTTTTTATATATCGATGTCTGAGTATAGACAAACAAGACACTTCTCAATGAGAGATACGTAAAAGAAACGTTTCAGCAAGCGGCAGTGACCCAATGATGCACTTTTAGTACAATAAATAACAACAATATGAAATGGGTCAGCCTTGGCCGATCTCTCTCGCGATTAGACTCACTCTCAACCTAGAGGCGATTCTCCTGTATACGTAATATGGAAATTTAAGAAAATTACATTATATTTTCCATAGATGGAATGAGGGGTCTGCCGCATAGAGTGGGCCCTGGGGCGGAATGCCTACGTTCTTATGGATCTTTCTGAGTATAAAAGCTGTATAGCAATTCTACTGACACACTGAACACCATTACAGCAGAATCCTACGTGCACGTGTCATTGATATGGTTTACAGCATATTTCATATACGTACAAAGTTTTCCCACAGCTATACACTGGCCAAGCTTTTGCAACACGTCGAAGCTGCTTTCTCAGTGCAATACAACGTAACTCGATGTGTTCTCATTCCCCGAGAGACTAATAACAGTAACAATGGCGATAAACGTCTTTATTATCCGGCACGGGCCGAGATGAAGGTGCTTGTAGCTAAAGATCCTTCAACCAGATAAGGGAAACGAAGTAACAAATTCTACAGAAATTGCGGTTCCCTGGTATACACTGCAGCTGGTCATACTACTCTTACTAGTCTCGCAGACGTGTACACGCACTTATGAAGGAGCCTTGAGCACCTCTTCGAAGCTTGTCGAGGTATACGACTGGTTACTTCGCGCCGGCTACTTGATGTAGCACAAGTAATGATTGAGCAATCTCAGGAAAATTGACGTATTGCCACGACGAGATACTATTTCGGAAGCTCCAATTACGAAAAAAAAACCAATCGAGTACAGCTGTAGGGAATGACTCGTAGTCAAACAAGTAATGAATGTGTTCCAGTTATTTGGAAATCGTTGATAACTATTTGACAGCTCCCTAATAAGATTTTCACGGATACATAATAAGTCCTGATTATAAACTGTAATTTCCTGCTTCCGGAGGTTCCTTTACTAGTAGCATTACAGTAGGTGTACTTCATTGGTAAATGGCTATTTGCATAAAGCCAGCCATCGATTTTATTCATTTAGACTCGTCTAATACATCTGCATTAGTTAAACTGTATGCTCACAAAAGCATAGAGAACAACACGCGTTTGCATCGACGCACAATAAACGTGAGCCGAGCTCACGCAAATGGAAAACCCTTTGCGGTCTGCAAATACGAAGCATGTACCAATATACTCCATTTGTGACTGAGAGCCGGGGAGTAGATCACTCGTACATACAATCGAGCGCACCCACCGGTAATCGCAATGCGTTATGTTACTCGCTGCACAGCCTGCCCCAGTGCGTATTGGTACGACTTTACCAGTAAACGCACGATTGAACTCAACAACTATGTTCATCCAGGATTGCCCTGAGACTAAATATTACTGCAAATGGATGGTTCGCTATTTTCGCAGCTAGTCAATAAGGAATATGTTGAAATAATCAGACATTAGAGAAAAGTAGCCGGCGAATTCCCAAGTTCAAAATTAAAAGGAATCAAGCAAATAGGCTTTGGAATACTGAGTCGAAGCGAAGCGTCAATCACAGACTTTGATGTCATAATTTCTCGTCATCGATTCGTATAGATACTGAGGTTTGCAACAGGGTCGCAAACTACGTAGTTTCGCTCCGTAGATTACTATGTACCATACGTCGTGTCGCCTCACCGTGCTCGTGGGAGGATTGTTGGAACTATCTACACAAGCATCGTGAACCGCGACACTGAAGGGATGCTCACAGAGACATAGACAGATGGGCTTCGCTTTCCTTGCTTATACTTGATTGAATACATATGTGACCTGATCTACTCGTGAGTTTGGCGAACACCAAGAAACGTTGCAAATTGCAGAACCATAGCATTCCATGTATTCTGCATGGAACCCATAAACGTTCAACATACAGCACAAGGGACGTGAGACAGACTATGCCGGCTGTTTCATGTTTGCGTAAGGTGTATCAAGATATTATGTGGCTGACTGTGACAACAATACATTCATACATTCAATGACAACGTGAAGATGCTTGGGGCACAATCAAACGATTTCTCGCACATTGCTCACCCGGCTCATTTACGCTTCGATAAAATTCTAGCTATAGACCGAGACGAACCCAAAAATTGAAGTGCAAGACGAGGAGGGTTGACCCCCACGAATTATAGAAAGTTCAATGGGCCGGAAAATTAACAGTTTCCATCAGAAAGTTGTATTTTTTGTTGAAACTGCCTGCCAAAATTACAGCCCTCGTAGGGAAGGAGAAGGATCGAGAGAATAGGGCAAAGATTGCCTATCGCACAGTTGCTCGGTTCTTAAATTCCTTTGGCATTCTCTTCTATTACTTTGAGGCAACCCATTCATCTCTATCGAAGCTCTCCTCTCTTTATCAATCCATTACACCTCGGTACTTTAGACTTTTCCCGAAAGCGGCACAGTTATCCAAGCAGACCTCTAATTTACAATAGGGAACTTCCGCATATTTAAAGCACTTGGAGACCACAGTTTGACGCGAATGGTAGAGAAGAAAACGACTACTGTAATGACTTTCACAACGCCAAACTGTTCCTTTGCCATTCACTGCATTCGTAGCTATCCAATTTATCGGAATTTCGACAAAAAATATACTATTTAAGCTTGGAAAAATCGCGGTTTTAAAAATTTCCACATAATAATATTTCCTAAAAATCTTGCTGCAATCTTTTTCGAAATTTGTTCCTATATTTTCTGGGATCCTTCGTTTAATAGATATAATTTCTGAATAAGACTGTTTCATCGGTTTCTTTGCTAAATTATTTAAAAATTTTGGAACTCTGGAACGGTCGTGACGAGGGCTTTGGGAGTATCTTATGGAAGACTTGATGAGAAATTCGCGAAGTCTCCCGAGATTTTTTTCTACGTCCCGCCGTGGGTTGTCGCCATGATCGCTTCATTTCTCCCACCGCAGTAACAGTTCGAACTCTCGTGATCATTCAATTGAATATTGCTCAAAGTTTTATAACCATTGTGGTTATTTTTGGGTACGGAGAATGTTTCCAATGTTTTCGAGTCAATATCCGCAGTAACAGATATAGTCAGCAAGGGGTTGAGAAATGAGGAAACTAGTAGAACGCGAACGTTAGTAATTACGAATAACCAGACTCATCACGGAGCACCGCTTGCTGAGAGGCCGCGTTTCTGCCCTCGGTGTTCATAGTGGTACGAGACTTCAGTAATAAATCGAGCAGGGGGAAACACGACGTGACGCCTGGGGCTCCTCTCACCTCGTTCGCTCTTGCACCCACTGTACCTTCGCTACGTTTGTTCACTGGCACATTTTCTCTCGTTTATTAAGGATCCACTCGGGCGCAAAATGATGAAAGATCGTCATATTTGCTGCTTTGATAACCGTATGCCACATGCAACTCGCCCAGTAAATTACGTCACTCGAGTCTTTTACTTAGGTCAACGAAATTTATTCCCGTAAACGTACTGAGGCGTCAATATACTCAGCAAAATATTGCGCTATACTTTATGAAGTAGAGTCATTTGCATAATTACGCCGGAAATAGTGTCCCTTTTAGACGGCGCTATCTCGTTGTTGTCCAAAACTTTTCAGCGGCAACGTTTAAGCTCTTTGATTCTTATCGCCCACTAACCTCTCATGACAACATTGCCGATGTTATACTTCCGGTGGCAAGACCGCTGCCATGTGGCGTTAACGCCGCTCAGGCGAAAAGAATTTAACCCTCGGAACAAGCAACGACGCGTCGCTTCACAGTCATATCATAACCATGAGTGGTAAGATGACCGTCCGGGTAGGATGGGAACGAGCAGCTTGCTCGGCCAGGCAATTTCAGGTAACGGTATCAACGGTACTCCCTCGTATCTCTATATTCGTTAGAAGCATACAGTACTGCGGTATAGCTCGAGAGAAAAAAGAAGCAGTAGTCTGATCTTATCGACGGATGCTCCATTGCCGCTTCCACACTGATACGCTGTCCTCCGCCTATCTCACTGGCCAACCTGTATCAGCCATACCTGCTTGGTCGTAGGTTTCCCATATATGCACAGCTATATAACCAAGAACCTCGACGAGCTGCACTGTCCCTCGGGGCTTTTGGGAGATTTGCATAACCCTTCGCTACTCTAAACAGGCAGCATCAACCTGATGCTCCGAAAGAACAAGCGAGTAAGCGCGAGGCTTCAAGTGGATCTGGCTAAAAAGTTTTGGATAAAAGCCACGTGTACGTCCAAAGAGAATTAGCTTTATCTGGAATAGAGATTTATTCAACTCATTAGCAGTTGGTAACAATTCTCACACGTACTTTACTTACATCATGAATATTTCGTGTGAAATTTATTCGTAGTGAGATTTCTGCTATTTCAACATCATCGCTCTAATGCGAAACTCTCATAAAAAATTGATGTAAATTCAGAAATCCTTAAAATTGAAAAAACAAGAAAATGTAACGAGCAGATTCGTAACAAAGCGAACACTGGATATGTGTTTAGGTTACTGTTAGTAGACTTTATAGAACCGATTTGCATAATGAGAATTCCTAAACGTTTAGTTCATTGCGTGCTCACTAGCGCATATCAACGTCCTTTGAACGATCGCGCACTCGATCTACTGGCTCTTGAAAACTTTGAGATTTATCGTTATACTTGTTCGACGTACGTATACAAATGCTTATGTTTCTTCGAGCGTATTATGCATATCCACATCCGTGCGAGGCCGCCGATGAAATGAATGGCTGCTCCTAAAGTCTTATGGGATGGACTGCTAGTGTTGAGGAAGATGATCTAACAAACCGAAAGGCAAAACAGTTTGGCAGCAAACATGCAATCATTCATTGTTTTTCCGTTCTATATGACAGTATTCTATCGTTTTGCACGCATAGCATTCACGATTACATTTACGCTGCGTTCCTTTGGCATGTGGGTTAACGCCTCGATCATAATCAAGTTCGCAGCTCCGTTAACTACATGAACCTTAATCCCCGAGTCTCGTCAACGAAATTTCTATGTGATACGATCGCGTACCAAGCGATATTTAAACGAAGCGCAGCAAATGTGCGTACAACTAATGTTTGGGGCTTGGTCCTGATGTTCTGTGGTTTTCCGCAACGCAGCACGTACGCGTTGTCTCATTCAGTTACATACGAATGCAGTATCATTTCAACGTAGTCGATCTCCCTGGCTGATTCACACTCCGAGTCATCCACATAAACTGAACGGCCAGCAGCAGATTTCGTGCTCGTTCACACGTGGCGAACCAAAATTTCCGGTGGTGAAGTCATCGACCGACACCACGACGGAGCTCCCAAGAGCGTGGAAACTAGCCCGAAACACCGATTCGGCACCGCAACTGTGCCAACCAACTGTGGTAGATCGCGTAGTTGGAGATGATCCCTAAATACAATACTGCACTGAAGCTTGCTAGATTTGTCTGAAGTATCCTCATGATGTGTGTATATAGTAAGGAATCAAATGGCAGCGGATGAAGGGGAGCGGCTGGCGGGATAGAGAAAGGGGATTGGTTTTGCCAAGGATGGGAGCAGTCGGCTGGAGAGTATCGAGGCAATTTGTCACCTGTACCGACGCCCAGCCCGCCCGTGGTTGCCCGTTTGATGGGCTTAGATTAATTACCCCTGTCGGTGGATGCGCGCACACTTATAGATATACATACGCTCAGACGTCGCGTATACGCAACTCGACGGCTTGCCAACGCGGTCGGTACATGTGCGTCGTTGCCCCTCCAACTGTAAAGCAGATCTCCCGACAGTTTGTCTGCTTCACCAACTTCATTCACACTCGGAATCGGCCATGAGATATCCGTGGCGTATAACTAATTCGTTTTCCGCGGTGGTTTTCAATAAAACAATGCAGACGCCATGCATTCGCGATCGATCCTGTGAACGCTCTAAAAAAAAAAAACAAAAAAAAAATTAAACAATTCAGTTCAATTTCATATGTGATGCAGCAATTGTTAATAGCAAAATGGCTAATGGGATGCAACGATATGTTGTAATTTTTTGAATCCATCGACATTTTGTTGAATACTTTAATTTCGTTACACGTACGTCCCTTTTCGTTTTGCAAACCCAGCTGGCTCGATACATTCACCACGAGATACGAGAAGGGAACAAAACAGTGGAGTGAAAACCTAGTCGTACTGCTGTAGCTCACGGACACCGCGGTTAAACACGATGTAAATTAATCCTTTTAAACCATGCATGCTCCAGCTTTTCTCACTTAATCCTTCGGGAATGTCCAAATAAATACCTTTGTTTCACCTCTGGGCTGTGTGTCGTACATTGTTTCGACAAACGCTTTTTTTTTCTCACCACTTTTTCTTCAATATACACGAACGGATTCCCATCTGCTGTACGTTCAACCGTTCCCAACCTGTCATTTGGATCTCCTGTACAACTACACATTTTTTAGTTTAGGAACAGGCAAGAAGTTTATGGAAATTCGTCGGAAATTTTAGAAGAATTTCCGAAGTACTTGAATGTCAACTCGTTGAGGTATGCAGGTCGTATACTAGAATGGAAGTTGACGTTCGTATTACGTATGCCCGGAAGAGAGTTTCGACGAAGCTCGTTCGTGTTCTGAGAGCTTGCGAATCAGTTGTTGGGAATCTAGTGAGTACATACGGAGCACGGTTGCGAGGTTGATGCGGTAGGAACAATGAGCTATCGAACTTCGTCAGCACACCAAAGTAAACGAGAAGCTCAATTCATTATTGATAGGCCTGGTGGAAGCGGTCTCCGGAGGTTCCTGATCCGGCTAACTCTGCGTACGTTCACGTTATTCCGCATCCCTTGACCGGAGGTCTTCGTTCATACTATAGTATCATTTGTGCAGTCAACCGGATGCATCGCTTTCGGTTTTTTTCACTTCTAATTTTCTACTCCTTACAACCGGCCCAGGAAATTGTACATCGCGTTTTATTACATTAACAAGTACATCCGTTGGTGCGGTGCAGCGATCCGTGACCCAAGATTCACTTGCTTTCAGACGTTTTCAAATATTCAACCTGGTTCCTATAAATATTTAAACCAAAGCTTCTCCTTCTTTCTTTGCGTTGTCTATTCTTTTTCTCCCTCGACTTCTCTCCCTATTTTCGTATCTTCTGCTTCTGTACAATCTTCACACATAGTACCGCACTAAGCTACTGCAAGGAGTGGGCAGGACTTAGAGTTTTCCTCCACCAGAAACTAAACTGATACAGTGAGCGAAGCTGTGGGCACCTGAGAACTTGGAATAAGGAAAGGCCAGCAAACGCAAGAAGGCTTTGTTGTTTATATACGCTTCGAAGTTACTCCAAGAAGGTTTTTGGTCGAGTGTCGGTAGCTTAGACTTGCCCAGTGGTATTCCACGAAAGAAGAGATCAAGTCAGAATTCTCTAAAATATGCCAAGGGCTATTCGAAGTATCGCAACACTGGTACGTTATCATGATACACGTGGTGTCTCTTTTCTAACAGTTCAAAGTTCTACAATACGAATAATAATTCCATCTTGTTGCAGGTATTTGAAACCGCAAACGAGTACCGCGGCCATAAAAGTGGTTTTCTTCGTTAATATCGATTCATTCAACCACGTTTCAGCGTCCGTTTTTAATGGGACAACGACGAGGTTCAACAAGATTTTGAATCCGATCCTTGCATTGCTGGTTATAAGTTTTCATAGGAGTAAAAATTCAAAAAACTCGCGAAAACTCAAAAAAAAATCGATGAAAATGCTAGGGCAAGATGAAAATCAGGCGCAAAGCAGTTCTCTGTGGAAATTGGTGCATCCAAGTTGCATGGAAAGCTATGAGTCTCTACGTACACGAAATATAGACACGAGCTTAACGATTTATCTGAAAATATCAGCAAAGCCGGTGAACAGAACCAAGTTACGATGTTCAACCACAGGGAATAGTCCCGATGATCTGTCTGTGGGTCGAAGACGAAACTCGTTTAGCCGAGAGGGATGAACATTGGCTATACAGATCGACGGCTAACGGTGTCTTTGTGGATGTAGTGAGTGCCATCCAAACGGAATGCAAATGGATCTCTGCGTAAGCTTCGTTCAGTGTACTGCGAAAAAATTATTCTGTTTAGACTGTTCTGTTTCGGCTTTGACTTTGTACTCTCTCTTGACTCTTAAGTTATTGAGATCTTTGAGGATACGCAGCGAATGCGGAATCAAAGGTAGTCAATTTTGCTTCGGATTCGTCATCCCCACTCAACTCGACAAATTGCCTGACCTTAGAACCATCATTGATTTCCAAATATCTTCAAATAATATTAAACTTTGCGCGTATGCGTCTGTGGCCCCAAAATCAAGGCGTTTTTTGGAAGATTTTACTTTTCGTGATTATTCATGCGTCGTAATGCACGAAATCGAAAACGGCAAATCCGCACTGACGGCAATTTTATTTTCAAGCATTTTAGGGGTTGGACTTGTTGAAAAGTCTGGGTCGAAACGAAGTTCGAAGTTGGCACGTGTAACATGTATATGTCGGTTGCGAGAAGATGGAAGGCCCATTGGCGAGCTGACAGGCGCGTTTTTCTAACCATGCTTCTCGTCTTACGTATCTGTTTATCTTCTGGCTTCTCGCAGACGATCCTCCTTCCTCCCGGAAGCTTTGCCGCTTCGAGTTTGCTTTGCACTTTTCCTTCCCCTCCTCCGTCTCTGTCATTTCTACTCTTTTTCTCCTCTACGTTACGCTTTCGTTGCCACTTTCTACTTCTTTCATGTCTTCGTACTCCCTAGGGAGCAACGAATAGAGAAATGCAGAGAAGACGAACCCATGATGAGGGTTGCGCGTAAGGGGACTCTTCCGTGCGTATTAAAATCAGTCTCTAGAACTTTGCAGGTAATAACTTCCGTTCTAAGGCCACGCCGCTGTTAACTCTTTTCTCTCCTGTGTCTTCTTTCTCCCTCTGTATCGCGTTAATGCTCTTGCCATTTTCCATTGACCAAATCGCCCCGCACCGGAGTCTTACACCCTATCCACTCTCCAAGAATCGCTTAACGTTAACGAGATGCCTTGTATACATGAGAATGCGATAACATATAGAAGAAAATCGGAGCCAAAAAGATCAAGCGAAGGATGAAGATGTTATCGCTCTAGCAAACAAGAACCAGCTGAAGTAGTGAGCATAGCGAAAGATAAGGTTAGCTAATACAAAGCCATAGTCGGATGATAGCAGCTAGGAGACAAACGCTGCGTCCACCAACTTACCGTAGCAGACTAATTCTCCGAGACGATTGAAAATTTGCAAGTCGACGAAAGGATCACTATAAGCAAGCGAAGTTGGCCCATTATTGCATACAAAAGGTTAACTTTTTTGCTTCTCTTCTCGAAGGTAGTCAAGTTCGTTAATTGTTACACAATTTGAACGTATTTTAGCGATCGAGTTGTCTGGAAAATCACAGCGAATCATGTAACATGGAATAGCTATTCAGGGAAATTTTCTTATACGAAAACATTTGTTCATCTCAGTCTCGGTATTGGTATTCACCGTGAACTTGAACCTAACGAATTCTTTTTGTGTTACTTGGATGATAAGGAACATTTGGACGAAGTTTTTTCGCTGGCACTGCACGAGATCACCGCAAACGATCTGCGGTGTACGGATTAATTATCTCAAGGAAGTTTCCACTGGAAGCAATAAAAGTTGGAGAGCGGAAACTGCGATGAAGACGGCGAATTGTTTAATCTCCTTCGCAAATACACGCCACAATGAATCGAACCCGAGTCTCCTACTCGTGTAAAACGGACTTGGAATGTTTCTTTTTCAGCCTATATCGTCCAAATTTTTCAATAAAATCTTGGAAGTTTTATACATGATTACGACGGACAATGCTCGGGTTAACGATCATTTGCACAAGGTCCTGTAATTGATCAGGGTTTCTCGTGAATTCTCGGCTATTCAAACCTTTCCCGCATATGGACCTTTGTCAGCACACGTGATTTCCTCCCGGGCAATCGGACCACGCGGAACTATGAACGAAATGAACGTCCAACGTTTTGAAAACTGCATGCACCGTGTTAAGGCGTTCTTTTCCATACAAGCTCCGACTCTATACGATCGATGGAAACGAAGTCACTGACTGGTTTTCCCGACAATTTGGGTCGGCTGATTCAATTGCGGGAGAAAGGCAGAAACGAACACGGTGAATGGTCCGCAAGGATGTCCGAGTATACGATTTTCCTCCATTCCGGGACAGGACCACTGTGAGTGATTTAGCCGGCGATTGTCTTCCGCATGAATGCGACGACGAGAGAACGAGAATGAGATGGCGACACAAAGATTCCCATGGGAAGTTTACGTGCACAACACATACAGATAGTCCATGCGCAGCGCTTCGACAAGCGGCCACCGATAAATCGCTTTTCTTTCGATATTCGATTTCGAAGACCCTTTGCTTTTTCGTCTGAGATCTTGATAAATCACATTTTCCCGGAAAACATAAAAATTTTCAGGAATCCCTCTGCTATGCTTTTGTTCCCACATACCCCATTTTTTTTTTCGCGAACCAAATGAACACGAATTTAGCCGTGCATCCTGCAGTTTATAATTTTATCCTGGTTGAATATTCGATTTTCCTTTGCATACAGACGCGCTATAGCGATTTTCCAAAACTACTGGCAACTGAATTACACAAAATTAAGCTGCTCATCTTTCGGAATATTCTCTTCACTTTAATCCCTGAAGCTCCTTTGCGCCTAAGCTCTATCCTCTTGTGTATATAAATTTAAAAAGATGCGCAAATTTTTTTTCAGACTCATAAAATTAACATATTTTTCGAAAAGTAAAGTTTGTTAGCCGGCGAGCTGTGAGTAGTGGAAACGAGGAAAGCGTTAATCGACTTTACTCTCGAAATATCTGTAATTCCCCTCTTGAACTCTTTCGCATCTTTCATACAGTGCCACTGTTATACGTGCCATTTTCATCGTTCCAGTAGTTTAAGTAGAACGGAATAAGGTTCTCCAAGGTGTTGCTCGACATGCTCGCCTCCACATTCCGAAAACAAAACGTTTACATCCTGCATACGTATATGTTCAAAAAATGATCCATCTCCTCTGTTAGAATCAAATGTGAATATACGGCGTGTCCTGGAAGTGTACATGGTGAAACTTTTGAAACGCGAGTCGTTAAACTTTCCGTGTCTGGAGCAACGAATACTGACACGTTAGTCGGTCTGAATAAGACTGTTGAGTAATCCTTTAGAGTTACCTTTCGATAGTTCGAGTGTGATCTTAGAGACTTTCTATGTATCTGAGTAAAGATTACGCAGGCTCGAAAGGATAAGGGAGCGCCGAGGGCGGTGAGTGGAAAACGAAGAGCCGACGGGGTTCGGTGTAATTAAGCGAGGTAATACATCTTGAAAGGGGTCTCCGTTGAGGTCATAGTGACTTGGGGTTCCTTCGCTTTTCCCAACACCGATTCACGTCGTGTGATGCACCGCCGAGGTCCCAGCGACCCAAGGGTGCAGAATGAGATTCCTGTACTGGCTGCTCTCTCGCCCTTTCTCTCACTCTCTCTTGCTCCCTTGATGGAAGAACGCTATAGTCGCCAAGTGCGATTTTCCGCACTCATTGTGTTCGAGGTTGAGATTCTCCCGAGAAGGACCCCCAAGATGCTCGCACCGAAATCAGTCGTGTCTCTCGCACTAGAACGTACTCAATCTTCGAGCCATAAACGCGCGAAACCTTTTCTATCTCGCTCTCTGCTCTCTCTTTCTCCTTCTTTCCCTCGTTCTCATAGTCTATCTCCCTCTCCTACCTCGTTGCTGATCACCCAGACAACTAAATTGCCTTCTGCACCGACCTCGCGTAATCTCGGAAGTAATCTTCGTTGGTGAACAACGAATATACGTGCGGTTGCCTCGACGATGATGGTCTATATGTTTCTACGTGTGTATAGATACACGATCCACTCGAGTATACGTGATGAATGCATTTTCTGACGGCGTTTCATCTACACGCTTTACACGAAGCCTCATTACTTACCATACCTCTACAGAGTAAATGTTTGAAAGGGCTCGCAAAAAATAAATTTGGTTTGCCAATTTTTACAAACGCGTCCGACCGAGCTTTCGTTTCATTCGAGCCCGTCGTTTAATCCCCTTTCTTACGAAGTTTTTGTGCAAGTTTCCCGATCCTCTGCAGAGATTAAGATAATAGAAAATCCGAAAGTATTTCACAATCTTCTGCAGTGCGAACATCGAAATTTCTGTTGCGTGAAACGTTACTCGAAGATTAACTGAAGTCGAGGAAATATTCAGGGACTTCTGCGCGTGTTTTCGAAATGCAGTCATTCGGAACTCATTCGCTCCGTACTCGCTGTATTTTTCCGCCATTCCGTCACCTTGGAGAGAAAAAAAAACGAAGAAAGAGCGGAAGCCAACGGAGATATCTGAACCCGATTCGCGACTTTTTCAATGCCCGTCACAAAAAGATACCCCGCCGAGCGAGATAAATTACATTTGGATGATCCTTCTATCGGGTATCGGGGTGCACGTCAAGATGTCCCAAGCTTCGCTGGCTCCACAGTCGTTATATGGGCTCGTATACCATGTGGACTCTCTCACGCGAAAGGGCTTTGCAAATATTCTCATGAGTATATCTTTCGAGACTTCTTGGCACTGACAAGAGACCAAATTATTCGCATTTTTTCACTTCCTGTCAAACAAGTTTGTCCAAAAGAAAAAGGTGATGAAGAATCCCATTGATAGACGTTCGAATGCACTCCGAATATACCGCCATGGAGATTGATCATTTTTCGAAAATCCCTCCAAGAATTACGCGGTTATGAATCAATTTTCGAGCATGAAAGAATCAGATAATCGTTGGATTACAATTTTCTGCTTAATTAAAATAGAAAATCTTGACAGGGAATAACTCGGAGAAAAAGTTTTCGAAATAGAAGCTCGACAATGAAAACATCAAAACCTGTGGTAGCTGCACCGTATTTGCATCGTACACGTGTAATATAAAACTTTTTCATGTGTCATGTTACTTTTCTTGTAGCAAGAGATGAGAGCTTTGCTTTGCACAAATTTCTAGCGTAGAATGAAAATGAAACGGCGATTTTTCTGCACTTTCCGCTTTTTCTCTGCATTTCGCCGCGTCATAGACTCAGCTCGTATATTACCTTCATTTCAATCCTCGGAATAGCGCACGTCGATGTACATACGGACGACGAGCAAGATATTTAACTTTATATGAATATTTGCCAACTTGTGATATGAGGTTTGCCCTTTTCTGATCCTTAAGCACACACCGAGATTAAATGTACGCGCACAGCTACCGCATCATTGAATTCTCCTTCGGATCTTAAACGCGTTCTTGCACAAATTTCTCTGGCCTGGTTGTTGCCAAGTATGAAATGAGACTCATATCTGAATAAGTGTTGAAGCTTATTCGACGTCGTCAACGTTTAGGGTATGCAAAAAAAAACGTTCTCTCTCACCTAACGAGGAACAAAAATAAGAGAAATTGAAATGAAAAAAGTGTCCTGAGAAAATACTTGAATTAAAAAAGTGAGAGAAAAAACCTTGAAACAATGTGGTGAAATTTTCATACAAACCCTTCAGGGAAATTTCATGAATTAAAGCAGAAAAACGCACGGTCCACGTATCAGGAAGCAAAAGTTGTCGATTCGTGCGAGTGTGAAGTAAAATCAGCGAGCAAATAACGTTGGGTCGGGAAACAAGATTCGAATTTAGAAAAAAAAAAGAAAAAATTACGAAGGGGAGAAAATTCGGTCAAGAAGCCGAGTCCAAACGGCTTCGTCGAGAACACTCTGCGTATTCAAGCTTTTCGTTATTCCCGTATTTACCAGGCTCAAGAGGTACAGCCTCTCTTTCTTTCTCACTCAACTGCAACGGTATCGTGAGTACTCGACCCCCTTCCTTTCCGCACACATTATGTATTCATTATGTGCGCTACATACGGCATGCATTCATGGATATATTATATAGCATATGCGCAAAAGTATGTACACGTTGTATATAGTATAACGATGTATATGTTCGAAAGCCGAAGTAGGGGAATGGGGACGAATGTGCTCTCTACACATGCTCGAGATAGTGACTCCATGGATGAATTTCTAGTGGCATCTACACCCCTTTCTCTCTTCGGTCCAACCACTCGACCGCCCCTTTCTTGCCACGTCTCTCGCTGCTTCATCCAACTTTTTTTTTCTTCCCACAACTTCCAATTAAAAACTCATTATACTCTTCACACTTTGGACCACGTCAAGGCTTTCCCTATAATAATAAAAATATTTATTTCTGTTCAATGAATTCGACCAGAGTTGCTACATCGCATGACCAATTCTAATTCGCTGCAGACACGTTATTAAGGGCATTTTTTCGAAGCCGACCAACTTTGTTATGATTTGGAATTTTACACTGAAACAGGTTCAGCATAAAAGTAACATTCGTTGCAAAGGCGTACTTTTGCAAAAAATATTTATTCCTTAGGCTTATTCAAGCAGCAGATTTCGAACGAAAGTTCGATTTTTCATATTCTTGCCACCACTTTTTCAGTCGGTGATGACAAAAAAATGTTCTTACACGGATATCCAATAGCCGTGGATCTAAGAGTGACAAAGAACGATATGGGAGGCAAAAACAAGCGATGGAGTTAGAAAATAATTGGGTAGATGGCAATAAAATAAAAAAAGATGACGTTGAAGAGTTGGAAATTGAGGGAATTATAAAAAAGCAAATGGTTTGATGCATAAGGTCGTCCAGCGTTGAGAGTAAAGGAATAGGGCCAAGGCAGGCACTACATGAAGAGCGCACGAGTGATGGTCGGGAGGGAAAGGAGTGGAAGGGCTGTAGAGCAGTGAATATTCCGAAAATTACTTTGCCGATTATCGCCAGCCGCCCCTTTGAACATGAAGCAGTTCGTCATAATCCTTTCAGTCATGGAACTTCCTTTCATCTCGAGCGGACAGTGTAGAATGGAGAGACGGTTTTAATAGACTCGTCGATGCCCCTTCCATCATACTGCTGTGGAACCTCCTAGCACGAGGCCATCATTCTTTTAGTTTCAACATCCTTTCCGTCTTGTTGCCTCTACGTTTTTACTTTATTCAGCCCTTCACGCTATTGATTCTCGAATAACGAATACTCAATGTTTGCGTGACTCCCTGACATTATTATTAGCTATGGCTGAGGTTCATGAGCTCGAGAACCAAAGGGGTGCGAGGAGGGTGAGGAATTTCCGCTTGCTACTTCACGATTTTCCTTTCATTATGTTTCATTATTCCGTAATTCAGATATAAAGACTCTAAATTTCAAGATAAGAATTTTAAAGAAATTTCTCGCATCGAATGTTCATTGATTTGTACAGATTGTTTCTTTTATCTGCTGCACAATCTTGATCTCCGAACAAACGATGTTTACATAGTTTCCA
Source organism: Hyposoter didymator (assembly GCA_037952995.1). Lineage (NCBI taxonomy): Eukaryota > Metazoa > Arthropoda > Insecta > Hymenoptera > Ichneumonidae > Hyposoter > Hyposoter didymator. The sequence goes on along the minus strand of JBAJMU010000003.1, from coordinate 5,876,338 downwards.
GTGGAGGAAATAATCCTCCTCCCATGTATCTTCGTAATGAAATGTGCCAGAAGAAACAAATGCGACGCTATTTATCCGCCTTAAAGTTTCGTCGCATATTTTCTAGCGTTCCGAAGAATTCAAGGGGTTGAATTATCGCGAAACGTCGCCGGATTCAAGTTGCCCGCAAAGATGGCAGACTTGACGCGATATAACTTTGCCGAAAAAAAATTTGTTGGTCGTCGATCTGCTTTTATGCGTCATAATTATTCACCGTCGCATTGAAGCCTCGTAACTTTCTCAATAGCTCGAATAAATCAATTTTCTTGCGTCGTCAATCTTAAACTTTTATGCTTCACTATAAATCCGCCGAATGACGATGCATGAAACAATCGTCCAGGAGATAATTAATGAGCCTCGAATCTTTTAGCAAACCACGGCGATTGTACCATTTTTTTCATCATTTTTATCTTCTTTTTAATTCGTAATGTTCTGCACTTTTACGCGGCTCCGGATTAAGACACGCCAAGAGCGAATGGAATTGCTTCTCTCGCGCTGCTATGGTACTCCGGGTAGGAAAAACTCTCACCGGGCATAGAGAGACCAAAAACCCGGGGAAAGAGTAAGAGAGAGGATTACACGGAATTAAACGGGCATGCCACATGCGAATTGCATTGCGCACTGGGAATTTAAATGGAAACATCTCTCGGCGTAGTTTTATCGGATTCTTTTTTTATCTTTATATCTGTAGGTGCGATCCAACCGCGTTACCACGACACATTCATGTATACGTAATGTAATAATGTTCTTTTGAACGCCCGCAAGTACGACATGTTTCGGTTGTTTTTTTTTTGACATTCGTCCTGTTCCTTGCGTGCCTTTCGTCTATAGATTCCTCTGTTTAACCATCCGAAACTTGAAACTCATCTACGTTATTCATAATGTGATGTTCTTAAAACAAAATAATGCGAATTTTAAAAATATTTTGACGTGTGGTAAACCGGGAAAACGCTTCTCGTTGTTATAGAACGACAAATATATCCATTGTTGAAAATAAAAGGAATTTCAATTGCATTATTATTGTCACTTTCTGCTTTCCTTCGGGAAAGTTTTGCTGACTGTGCTATTGTTAATTTCTGCCTTGAAAATGTAATCAAATTTGGCGAGCAAATCAGCTGCTTTGGATTAAATTGTTATATATATGCTGGTATACGGAATTTAAGGTCTCTTTTTTTTCAACTCGTTCAATCACATTTTTTGTACTTTTCCTACTTTTCTTTAAAGTCGTCGCCGGTCTAATTTGTCGTCAGGTTCTTTCTTTTTCCTGGCTGCTTTATTTGTTCTCCATTCTTGGAACTCGGCTTAATTTCCTTGTTAAGTTAGTAAAAGCTTGGCATCTTATTTGTTTGATGTTTTGTCTTATTTCTTTTTACTATTCTCCGAGCAGCGTTTCTTTATAGTCTATTCGCAGGTTTTTTCATTCCTTAGCTCTCGTCGCCTCTTTTCCTCCCCGTCCCGAGACAACCATCTACAACGGACCCATATACTCTTTACGCTTTCACCGTATACCGGTGCTACTTCTTTTTCTCGGACTTTTTTTTCTTTCGCGTTTTATACTTTATTTGTGCGTTTTTCACGTCCTGTGAGCTGTGAGAAGTAAAATAAACGCCTTCCTAGAGCCGATGATGTGTCTCCGTAAGGAGACACCGGAGCAGAGACGAACGAAGCAGGGAAGTACTATATTGCTCCGAGTATTTCGTGGGATCCTCGCGCTACGCGTAAAGTAGATTGCCCGTTTAAATATTTCTTTCCATTTCTCCGGCTCTCGCGGCTTCCATGACAAATTCTATCGTTACATTTGTTCACCTGCATCAAATTTCATCTCGCACATTCATACATGCCTGTGACGAAGATTTATAACTTGCCTTTTTGATCTTGCGTTTGTAAATTCGTTGTGTACAGTGTGCTGATCGTTCCAGTTGAAGTTCACGAATTCATATTGAATCGAGTTTCCCATTTTTGTCATAAATTTGATAAAAATACGATCTTTCTTTTCTTATACTTCAGGGCAGAATATAACGGGGTCGTATTTTCTGAAGCTGTAAGCGTCTTTGGGCAAACAATAACGAAAGAAGATGGATGAAGGATCGCGTGCACATTGTCCTTTGTCAAGATCTTCTTTGTCGGGGATTTCTGTCCATGACTTCCGGATTTGTTCATATATTGCGAACACATCGCTATACGTCAAAACATCCTAACATTAATACCTCCAACGAAAATAAATCTAAAAATATTTTCCCCTGTCAAAGTCACCCATAACCACACGATGGCCACCGTGCAGTGTCATCCCGAAAAATTCGACTTTTTTCAGGAAATTAAACTCCCAAGTCCACACGGTCGAAAAACTGCTATAAACACATTTTTTTAAACCCTTGACCACACTTTCGAACACAACCGACTCTGAAACCAAAATATCATTTTTCGTACATTTTCATATACAAGAATATTTATCAACCCTTAATTGCTACACTTCTGTGGAATTACGTACTTGCCACCATGAGGTAGATTTGTACCCCAGTAACAAAAGTTGTTATAGAAAATGAACTACATATACTGAATATTTCGACTTGAAAATTGGTGTAGAACATATTGGAAGCTTTTTTTGAAAAATTGTTTACTTTACTTAGCCAAATATGAAATTAAATTACACTAAAACCAACAAAAGTGGAAAAATCACTAGTTTCCATGGGCCTGGGGTTGTTTGTACCCCAAGGTGGCAAGTAAGGGTTAATGGGGACTAACACTGATGGGGGCGACTAAGAACATATATCGATGGGATTGTGCAGCTGCGGTGATGCTGCCTGTATCTCGTGATGTACAGAATCGTCAGTTGTTGCGTTTCCCTTTGGTGGAAGATCATAAAGCTTAAGAAAATTGTTTCCATTGCCAAATGCAAGTTGTGTGTCTATAGCAGCCACGACTATCGGTCGGTGTTGTTGTGCCCAAGCTTAGGTAGAGGTAGTTCTAAGCGACACAGCGAGGATGAGCAATGAACCGTACATGAGCCTCCGTGTTCCATCGTCCCTATAGAACAAATAACAAGTGCCATGCCACGGGAGCGGGTCATAACGAATGAGAGAATGAGAGAATGGCAATAATAGAGCCTGCAGTAAGAATCAAGTATATAGAATTTTGTACTCCTTGTATCATTTGTTGATGCTTGCTAAATAGATGAGAAAAAGGAATGAAAACATATATTTTGTTAAGCGCGTTATGAATGTGTGAGAATTGAATTGGGAATGAACGAGCAAATTTTTCTGTGCTTTTCCCAGCACATAATTTTTCTCGTTATCGTAATTTGTATTATAGGTTTGTTTTGTCTTTGTGATGCAATACAGAAATAGGAAATGTACATTCGGCAAAATTTTCATAGATTTGCTACAGGCGCACGAGTATTTCTTGGCGACGTCCTCCTCGCTTGCCCTCGGGATGGAAAAATAATAAACAAAAGTTTTCGTTGGAAAACTTTGGTTTTAAAATGATATTAGCCGAGGGGCAATCGCGTTAGGTCGGTGAGCCTCTCGCAGTTGGTTCGACGTGAACAGGGTGAAGAAGAGAGGGCGAGAGAGTGAGAGAGGGATACAGGCAGGTCGACGAGTTTCGATGTACGAGAGTAAAAAGTAATGATAAACTTTCGAACAAGTCCTGCACCGAATGTGTCTGCGGGCTTTCCTTTCCAACCCCCTCCCCACTGTCTTACGATCCGCCGTACTCTTTCGCTCTTCTCTTTGGCCGCGAGCTCGCCACCTCGAAGCCTTTCACTCCTACGTTCTCTCGTCTTATACTTGTTCTTGTTCTTCTTCCGATACTTCTATCGCAAGTCGCCAAAGCTTACTCCCATTCCTGCGAACCTTCACAAGACTGCAGTGCTGCTCTTCGCTACTTGTACCGTACTCATTCTACTTCGTGTGCAACCTGTGCCCACTCCCCTTCTCTTTCACCTTTTCCCCTCCTTTCCTCGTCTTTTCTTGGATCCTCTTGGACTCCCAGTTCATTCGAGGAGTTTCGTCTCCTGGTTTTGTTCGCGTCCTGGGAAATCCATCTTCTCTCGTATAAGCTTTTTTCCATTCCTTTCGCAACACGATCGCTTCTCTGTCTCTCCACCCCTCCTCTCGCTCTCTCTCCCTCTCTCGGTGTTTTGCTGGCTACACACACCTGTTTTCCACGTACTCAACAACGATGAAAGTTCTCTGAGGATAACACCACAATCCTCCCAGGATTCGAGCCTAGGCACATTCGCTTCTCCCTCTGTTTTTCGATCCCACGTGTCACGGTGTTAAGAACAACGCCCAGCACACATGAAATAGTCCAGCAACTGTTCACAGCGAAATACCTGGAAAATTTCTCAAACTCAAAATGAAACGCTCCTGGAATAATAACGAAGTTGTTCGTGAAAATGTACAACGTCCAATCGGGCCGCAAAACTATATTCAACAGATCCTTCCGAGTTGTGGTCCTTGAAGTTCTGAAGCAGAAAAATAAACAGTTCCGAGTGTTACTTCTCGAACGATCGAGTATATTGTCGATTCATAGTCATTCTTGCGGTCTCGTCGTCGATACGTAGATTGAAAATATTTTCTAATCAACTTGAATATGTTGACCTTCAAAATTGTTGCCGGTTCATGATCGTCGAGTGATGGAAAACCGTGAAACAAATTTAAAGCTTCAACTGTGGCAATATTTTTAGAACAACGACTTCTCTAATCAAGAGACTCGGTTACTATAATCCCCATTATGAAATTGTGTATGTGCCCTTTGCACGCAAAAATCACTCAACCAATTTTGATGAATCTTCGACAGGGATGAAGCTCATAAATCAGAATAGGTTATTTAGGCTGTATTGCATTCTGATAATTTTTGCTTTTCTTTGGGAACCCGAACCAAAAATCAAATACTTTGTCATATTTTCCACTTTCAAAGTTCGTAAGCATAACTGAAAAATGATAATAAATCAGCAATCGCTAATCACCGATTCAAAGATAATTCGGAAACGAAGATAATGAGCGGTAGCTGGAATGCCAGTTTGTAAAAAAATAAATTATAGCGATTTTCGTAAAAAATAGTATTTTAAAAAAATCCATTCCCTTTTTCACGACCCTTCGAATGAGTTTGTCTATCGATTGCTCCGTCGTTCGGATTCAGCTGCATCAATCATCATTGCGTAAAGTAAAGTTTTAAAACCCCGTAAGTGGGTTACGTGAAACGCCCAGACTCATCCGTACCGCGCTCTAGGGTTAAGGTCAGTATTGGGCAATATTGCCTGCTCGTCTCTCGCGTGTAGCATAGACACCAAGTTGTACACAGAAATCAATTACTGAAATGAACGTTGTGTCTGATATATTGAGCGTCGATTTCTCACCAGTTATCACATCCACTGTTGACTCTCCATTTTAATATTGTCCGTGTTTAACTGCCGTCATCAGAATCGTGTTTTATGATTTCCGATATGGATTTCCAATTGTATGCACGCAGTCATACGATTACTTTCGATTCGATCATCAATCTTTGTTGTACAAAAGAATCGTGTTCTGCTCTGTCTAATCAATCAGCATGGAGATTAGTCGCGCTAAAAGCTTGTAATTCATGATGAAGGTCATTTTGAAACCGAGCATGTCGAAAACGCGGTCTCTGCGAACGTATATTTTTGAATTATTCATTCAATATTTTAGTTACATAACGAAATAAAATCCTCAATAAGAAAAAACGGAACTCTGCGCATGTTACCATCAAATATTGTTTCATTATGATTATTATTATTGTTTGCATCCGAGCAATTTTGATTGTTGATTATTGTGAACTTCCATTCGCAGAAATTTTATCGCGGAAATCCACTGATAAATACGCAATTCCTTGAAATGTTAATATATACCACTAAAAGTTGTCTGCGCCCGGATTACTGAGAAATTCATCATCGAGGCAGTAATTTTGCCAGTTAATTACAATTCTATGAGGAATATAGAGGAATATTCGACGGTTGTTAGGTTTTTGTGAACGTGATATAAAGAAGCCTCAGTCGAGCCGGCTTAATATTTCTTTTGTAATGGGGCTTCGATGATTAATCAATCATTTTGGTAGAAAAACGGAGGTTCCACACGGAAGGACCAAAAGAGGCCCTGGATATGATAATTCATCGGGTAGATCTTATCAGAAGCTTTTTCACTTTCATTACATTATTCGCTTGTAACGGGCATCGAGATCCCTGTTCCACACAGAAAATGTCTATTCATTGGAAAAATACCCACGGCTGAAAGCCATGAAAAACTTAACGAGAAAGATTCTCGTTCGATTAGTACATTTAATGATCGTTGGATTAATGCCGGTTTTCTGCTCTTGAAAAGCATGAACAGCTTTCACAGACGCGATATCAATGGAAGGCAGTGTCGACAACTTTTGTAATTAAATTTCACGATGTCTCAATGCCTTGAGAACTTGACGCGTTGATCCTCGAAAAGATCAGGCTCGAAGTATGAAACGCAAGGTAGCATTACATCGTCAACTCCCATCACAGAACTGTTCCTTTGCTTCTTTCTCTATCTTATCTATAATTAATTAATTACTCTCTTATGCATTTTTGCTTTCTATGCGACTTCCGCCAATCGTTGGATGGCTTCAATTGAACCGAAATATTTGCGAATATAATCCACAGCGGTATTCTCGCTGTTGTAATATTCATTTGCCTTTACGGTTTCTAAAGGAACTATTCAACCATTACGATTCACGTAACTATATTTTTAGTGGATGGAACGTATATTCATATCAGTTGAAACCCATTCGTAATTCGAAAAGGATGAGAGAAGTGTCCTTCAATCTCGAGTCAGCGTACATCCGAAATACGGATGGAATGCTCGGGTATTCTCTTTACCGTCGTTGCGAAAAATTCAATTCAGTCCTTTCACATTCTCGGGATCCATCACTGTATTGCAGCTTCTGGATGCTGCATCCATAGTATGAAGCCTGATTCAGTGTACCACATTTTCCAGTATACATTCTTTGCACATATATAGATAAAGACGAACACAGCACTTTAGGTAAATATTGGCACGTATATGTAGACGATACTTGAGGCAATCGCGACTCCTTTTTGTCTTGTACTAAGTTTCAATCGAGGAACAAGTACACCCAAGAAAGATAGACCTTACAGGTGAGACGAATTGTGTTTCAGTCTCAATTTCTGTGCACCTAGATATCGTTCACGACCTGCTTGCATCGTTCGAGTAAAGTTCTGTTTGGGATTTCGTTATCGTTCTGATATTAGAAACCAAAGAAAATGTATAATTTGTTACCTGTTGGTCGTCGAAGTTTCTGATAAACTTGCTAGAAATTTGAATTATTAGACGAAAAATGTATGAAGAATGTTATAGAGATCCCCCCAGACAAACTCGACGAAAAAAAAACGTTTCGTTTTTTCGTGTTATCGATCACGACAGACGGAGAAACTGCTGTTAAAATATTGAAAATCCAAAATTTTCCCTCATTCCCGAGTTCGCACACTTCGCTTGCTGTGTAACTCTTCGCTCCATCTCCGTTGAAGTGTCGTTCAACCGAACGGAGCGGAATAATATATCAGTCGAGAACGAACGTCGATCCCTGGCCAAAATTGTGAAAGTTTGTGGGCTCTGCATGCTCCCTGTCATTCCTGCTTCGCTATGTACACGTGTAGTTTTCTCCTAATGCATGCACACAAGTATATGGCACACGTTGCCAGCGGTATGGTAGTGTTTTGTAAATTTGTGGCAACACATTATGTGTGTCGATATTTCGTTGGCACAGACATGTTTCCCATTCTCGGGTCTTTTCGAACCTTTCGCTCGTACTTTTTTTTTTGTTCGTCTTCTTCATAAGAACGAAGAAAAACTGCAACAGCCGTTATCGTTGCAGGTTTCGTATCAATTTTATTGAGTTTCGACCTGCCAATCGGACACTTCTATTAAATTTCGCGGAAATAAAACTGTCCCATGCAGTTTCGAATTTCTACAGAAAGAGTCACATTCATTCGTGGATACAAAATAGATAGGGCCGATAATGTATCAGGCGTGTCTGCTGTTTTCGGTTCGTTATTCAAAGAACTTTTTGATACATTTTACCTTTTGATACCTTTGATACTTTTGAATATTTTTTATTTGTTGATCCGGCTATAAGTACAGCATCGGACGTTTCTTAGTATACTTGTTCTGAAAAACTGGAACAGTATGCCTATGATGCATTTATTTTACTTCACTTTTACATCCCAGAGCCTGACTGTTTTTGGTTCGTCGGAATTTTTTGAGGTTCGTATCCAGAAATAAAAAACGGACGTGTATTCCGAGCGATTCCGATCTGGCCACATTGTCGAAGTTTATTCCAAAAATGATAGCCAACAGCGTTGCGCAGTTTCAGACATGCCTCCATATAGAAAAGACTAGGATCGAAAATTTTCATTTTCAATTCGATCGCCTCAGCAAAATGATGGGGATTTTCTAAAAATATCATCATCGATTGTTATTGTTGAGGGTTTTTTTTTTTCAATTTAACACAAAATATGCGACTAATATTCTTCAAGTTTGCATGAACGAAAAAAGATCAGCAGGTTGTCGCAATGTGAAAGTGACATGAAAGGCCCTGTGTCCACATAAATAGTGTACGTCCTATTGGGATTTCATTATCTTTTTGCTCTTCTAATCGTCGTTGGGTGAGTAAAATGTGTCGATTCAAGAACCGTACGGATTCTATCTGGCGTTGTTTGCCTTCTCGTTCATGGTATATTGACAAACGACCACGATATAGTCTAGAACTCCTCGAAAGCGTCCTCAACGACTACGTAGGTTTCTTTGTCTCAAGTTTTGATCTAAGCAGGGACAAAGAAGAAGAGAAAAAACGATGAAAGCACGAGAGGACACAGTAGGATATCTTGAGATCGATGAGAAAGAAATGGGAGAGCGTGACCCTTGTTTGCCGGTATCACCTAAGTCTCCATTCCATTCAGCGTCTCAGCTCTTAATTGTTTTCCTTGTATAGCGGGGCTACAGGAATGAAGAAACCGGAGTAGAAAAGGTACAAATACGTGAGGGAGAACATACATCATTGATTTCCCTCATGGATAAAATTGTATGGAGATACATTACGTTCTACGTGATATTTCAGAAGTATCCACACCGAAAAAATCAGCAATGCTGCAGTTTTTTTTCCCGATAATATTTATCTGGACACATGTATTCCTTTTTAACATGCATAACGTATTGGGGAAATATATTATCACGGATTTATAAGCTGTAGGAAAAGTTTTCGTACGTTCGATATTTCTTCAGATATCTCTTATCCATGGGATTTGGTGGACGTACCGAATTATAAGATAAAGATAGAAATGCAACTAGTGTTGGTTTTGGCCATAAGGTGATAAAGCGTCTGCGATATGTGTTTCACGTTTCTCTACTTTACTTTCCATCCTCTTCTACCAGCTACACATAAACTAAATGAACTTGGCGTACGTGGACAGACTTTGATTGGGAGTCTAGACCATTGTCCACTGTGTCCATATTGCGGTGTTGGTGTAACTACAAAAGCCACTAGAAATGTGCATAGCAGTATCAAGCCCTGTCGTTGTGCTCTACCAAGAGACCTACCGACAGAAATTTCCAGCAAAGCCTTCGACTCCCTTTGATCATATTCAAATTGTTTGCTGATGCTGATTATCCGTCGATCGTTTAAGAGGGCATTTGTCTGATGAATTCATTTGGAAGTAGAGAATTGTGGAAAAGTACATGAACTTAAAGTCCAACGAATTCACTGAAAAATGGTAATCCCCTAATTTTTTGAATATCCAGTTGATTCGAGTCCTTGTTTTCTGTTATTTCACTCATCACGAATATCAAAAATATCGACGTGTGGTACCATCGCGTGTGTACTGTGTGTGTGTAATATTGATGACAAATAAAAATTTGTAGGTACCAATCGATGGAATTCATTGAAGCTCATAATTTGTAATTTTTTTTTTGTTACAGGTAAGCATATGAAGTTCTTTTCCAAAACTCTACCTGTGAAAACCACCCTTGGATAGTGGGTAAGATAATGTTACAACACACAGGATCGATAAACACTTTATTTCTTAGGAAGTACTTTATGTAACGCTCGAAGTGTCGATTGCGACAGATATTGAGAATCGTGGAGGTTACTCACCCTCGTAACGCCAACGACACGTTTCCCGGTGTCTCGTTTTAGCGATCAGTTTCCTCGCTTGGATTTCGACAGATATGACACTGTCGTGCTCCCGGTATCGATGAAGATAGAGTTAGACAACCGTCATATCATCTTGATGACATTCATCACCGATCTCGATCATAATGCTGAATTACAGTCGTAGATTGGTATGCCAGGTTAATGCAGAACGATAAAGATCACGAACACGTTCATGCATCAACTGGGAAGAAGGTTTGAATTTGCCAGAGGCATTCGAGAACTTTTGTCCCAGCTGCATTTCTTCCCGTGGTTAAGAATGGAGAGTAAACGGAGCTTGATGGAGAAGAGTATGAGGAGAACTGGCAGACGGTAAATGGGTGGGGCGGGACAGGGGAGTGGAAAAAAGGG
>JBAJMU010000003.1:5805958-5865719 GCA_037952995.1 Hyposoter didymator | reverse complement strand
GGCAGGTGGACGTTGCTCCCGGGAGTTACGACATTTGAGCTCAAATAAGGTGGCCGAGCTCGTTGAGGGTGGAAAGAAGGATGCAGGCCTGCGAAAATGATGCAGAAAGAAAGATGGATAGTTGAATGAGGTAGGAACAGAGCTAGACCTTGAGTCAAGACCCGTCAAACGGCCGAGAAATAAGAGAGTCCCGAACTAAGTGCGACGACGGGGCGATGGGCTAGGAAGGCGAGCGTAAGAAGGAGTAAAAATGATGGGAAGCTAGATAGGACGGAAAAGTTATTCTTCAGTAGAAAGGCAGACGACCCAAGAGGATAGAACCTCCGATCCTCGAGTTGGAAGCCAGCATCATACTAGGAATCGTACTTTAAGCACCAATTGGCGCGACTCAACTCCAACGACATTTTACGAATGTTGTATGAACAGTCGCGGTTTTCTCTTACATCAGTAGATGAATGGATCCGCTAGTGATTCACAATACCGCCTCCTGAAAGCCAACGATAAAGCAGACTAAGCAAAGCGCTTGGTGATAAAGTACATTATGGTGTAGTCGCTTCGACTATAGGGATTCGTATAGTATACCGTAATTGGGGACTTCTAACAACCTCTTATATCGAAGTTTTACTACTCCGTATCTATGTCCCACTCAATGGGCGGTTCATGATATTCACGAGAGTTAAGTGCAGTTGTGCTGCCCGAGAAATCTGCCCATTAGACCGGAGGAAAGACGGAAAACACAAAAGAGAAACAAAGACGATCCGGAGGCTAAACAAATAATATGCCTAAGAATTGACTCTCTGTTGTTCTGTTAGTGTATCAATTACCTTGGCATACTCACTCGTAGTATACAAGCTAGAAATAGTCTTGGTCATGGTTCAATTTACGAGGAGGCAGTATATAGAAGTGCACAGGAGCCACATAATACCTTCTCACTTTCCTCAAACCAGTTGTTGGTTCATTCGTTATATGTCCTGGGAGTTGTAGACATGTCCATTAAGACTGTTCTTGTAGTTTCGTTATGCTGTTCGATGCAGGCAGTGAACGCTTCAGGACTAGTGGTTCGTTGAACTTGGACAGAGCCATGAAGCGACAAAATATTTTCTCTGCTTTTTTGATACTTTCAAATAATTCTAATGCACCTGCTAGGACGAGTACCAGTCGCTGTGGCAAACATTCACTTTTACTTATACTTTTCGGCCAGTGCTTTTCCGCCATATGAATGGATCCAACTCTCCAGGTATCTCTAAGAATTCTTTTCAGTATTTTTCGCACCGCTCGGTCGCTAATGGTTCCTCTCGGCTCTGCTCGAGGATCCACTGTATCGTGTGGCGTTGCCTGCTGACCATCGCGCTGCTTAATTCATAGTTGGCACACGGTCCTCGACGAAATTGCATGGTACGTTTTGTCGATACAGTTTGCAAAGTGTTCTTCAAGATTGAGAGAATGTAAGACCATCTCAATATAGCGGCTCCGCATGTTACTTTGTTCCGAATTGGTCAATTTGAACCAAGTGTGTGAAGTCATGTTACTAGTTTGCTATTATCTTTTCACCCGAATCGTGTATTTTGTTACAGCCAACGTATTGTGACGATCCTTGTTATCCCAGTAAGCCAATTACATCGTGCCAACAAATGATAAACATAGCTCCCATTCACTTACACCCTGAGAGTCAAAGCATCCCAAAGCTTCTTTATCCACGGGGTCTTATACCTTTTTACTTCTTTTATCCCGGGTATACCATTTTTTGTATGTTCGGGTCCTTAGTTCCACGAAGTCTGGGTTTCTTCGTCGCTGTCGTTCATCCTCGAGCTCACTCTTCGTTCTGTAGCCTTACGGGGATGTACTAGTTCTGGAGGGTGGAAAGGCGTCCGGCTGCGATTTATCTGGCTGTACGAGAAGAGAATACCTTCCTCCATGAGGCTACCTAGCCCTTACAACCTTCTCTCTCCTTTCCTCTTTTTCGTATGCATATATACGTATAGATACTCATACACACATACACGTAGAGATTCCCCGTGCAGGTTTCTACAGCGCGTGGTCTAGGCGCACTAAATCACGACCCGTCCTTGTTGGCCGACGGTCCTCTATCTCCACTCTGGCTCCCAGCGTTGTGAGCTCCTCGCGTTCTAGTGGAAGCAGCCACCCACGCTAGAGCATCAACAGTACACGGTAGAGTTCTGAACCCCGTAAGGGGGTGCTTTGCTTGCTTGCTCGTTGTGTGGCGCTGCTAGGGATGCAGAGGGCCACGGTAAACGGGTGGCGCAGCAAGAAACGAACGGTAGAAAAAGACTGGTTGGTAAACAGATGCGAGAACCGAGAGAAAATGGAGGTCGAAGGCTCAAGAGGTTGCAGGCCACTTAGTCCTCGCCTTTCTCAAGTTTAACCTCGCCATGACGTCAACGTTCTGCTTTTCCACGCATTCCCAGAAGTGCGATCTACATTACTTCCTATTCCGACATTTCTCCGTCTACATAATCATCACAATTTATGCAAATTTTGTAGCACGATGCAGCCAATAGCAGCAGGATACTAACCAAAGGCTTTTGTTATTTAGTTTTCATTGAGGCTCAAGCACTATGACTCTTGCTACTTTAATGTGACCGATCGCAGAGGATTCGTCGGCCCGCTCACCGCAAATGAAAATTAATAGCCCCTCTCGGTCGTCTTGGTCGTGACTTGGAGGGTATGGGTGTGTCAGAGGAAGTACGCGACGATCGATCTTGTCCCGGGGGAACGTCTAGATAGCTCTCCTCGTTCTTAGGTCATTCGTATTTTGGGCCTTCCTCCTCGCTTTCCGTAGCACAGCTTTTCTCTCACTGGAACGCCATCAACGACGATCCGAACGATTCGCTTCAGGGACCGTTCCAACGGGAACTCTCCCTAGATTATGGCTAGTCGTTTGGACAGGTTCGTAAAGATGTTTACGATCTTTCCTGCCGATTCTACATGTTTTACGTACCTATATATACCCATAATATGTATCCTCTCCACGCCACTTGTACTCGTTCCTTTCCTTTCTTCCTCATCGAGAAAATACGCCACGCTATACGAGTCTCCTACTCAATTTATCTCTTTGTCCTATCCTCGACTCGAGAGCCCACAATTTGATTTTAGCCATTGTCCTGAATATATATAAGATAACCAAATTACCAGAGATTCGCATACGAATTCGAATACTTTTGTCTCATGGAAAATCTTACGGTATTTCCCATGTAAAACTTTGCTTCAGTAAACTTTCAATCTACTGCTTTACGATCGAAGCTGTAATATGGGAATTGAACAACTTTTGCGTATTGAGACCGTTTCATATTCGGCATAATAGACAACGCAAACTTGGAGTGTATATCTTACCGTTGATAGAAACTAGTTGCGTCGCAGTTTACAAATTTTATACTCGTAATGATTTTTAAAAACATGAGCAATCTCAGAAAACATTTGTATATCGAGACTCAGAACTTGACGTATGCTTTCTTTGGGTTTATTTTCATTGGCTTTTTTATTGCATCAGGAAACGATATATTTTAGTTCAAACGTGAGCTTAGAAGCAGGACTGCACTTGATATAGATTCTATACGAGAAGCAAGATAAAATGACCCTCCCGTGGGATTCGGGAGGGAAGCAGCAAGAACGAAAAGGCCAGAGTAGCTCGAGCTCTCTCGCGGGACGACCAATTAAGGGATACTCTTGGGGGTTTATAGGCTTAGCGAGGATACACCCTCGAATGCATTAACGATACCACGAATAGTAGCCACACGCGATCATGGCTCCTAGAAGCAGGATCTCAAAACCTCTAGTTCTCTCCTATTTCATTCACCGCACCGTCTTACCACAAGATAACGTGTGATATCGTCCATTTAATAAGCTTTAGAGCCCCCAGTTTATTTAGCTTGATAAATGGGACCTGCGATTCGTTGGACTCAGCGTTGAATTCTCTGCGAGATCCATTTTCATAATCAAAGCCGAACAGGTTTGTTTTTTCAATAAATTTTACTCCAACGATTCAACTTCCTGTGTCAATCTTGCTTCGTTCATTTGTACAGCTTGCATAATTATACTTGTGAATGAAAACTGAAGCTCGGTGAAATAACACCACAAAGCGAGCAGCAAGGAAAACTTTGCGAAAATATTACGTGTTACAATTTTGGAATGAAAAAAAAAAGGAAATTGGATTTCGATGCTGTAAAATGTCGCAGCAGAGGAGCGGAACAATTTTCATAGAATATTCGTTTCCATTAAAGATTCAGAGAGACTCTGAAACTTGAGAGCATGTGTCAACGTCGGTAGAGAGTGTTTTTGAAGGGGCATTATAGTTAGTTGAGTTAGCTTGGCACTGCGTGTTGCCGAGTCATGTCATTTATTATATATGTATATAAAACCGGTTACCGCTTCGTGAGGTTCACGAATATCGTTTTCGCGAAGCCCTCCACTTCGATCGCCGAGCGAACACGCCCGACGATGGACAATTTTAATGGAAGAAAACTCGATAGTCATCGAGTGTTTTTTTTTTTTTCTTTATTCCTTTCTTTTTCTCTTCCACGTGAACCCTCCGGGGAATAATTTTGGCCCGTAGCTGGGTAGCAACGTGGATGTTTTATACGGTCCATGCTATATGGATCGTTCCCAAATTGCTGCACACGGCCTACCATGTCGAACCCTCACACTTTATTGGGCGCGTGCATAAAAAAATCCCGAAATGTTGACTCTTGTTTTCGAAAAAAAATCCTACGACCATCGCGATTTACTAATGTAAAACTTCGAGCGACCAAGTACCATCTATTTCGCTAGTTTTTTTCGATGAGCATGATTTCAAACAAACATTAAAATAAATGATCGTTCGTTCTCCAGTGAAAAGCTCATTTCGGATTCTTTCTATTTTGCGGATCTGATGCTCGAAAAACCGAGCACTGTGTTCATTACTATTGCCTTCTCGTCGGTGTTCTTTCAAGTCACGTTCAAAGAATTCATCAGCCTCTCTCTGACGATAGACGAAGAAAAAAGTATTACTGGCGAACTCTACGGATGAGAATTTCGGGCGACAGTACATACGACGGATGTGTCTCGTGCATACCATTCAGGATCATTTTAAAGCGGCTATCCCGTAACCAGAGAACGAGAGCTTGGTACAGCGAGAGGAGTCGCACGAATGTCGGGGGGAGGGAAAAGCTCTCACCCCGCGATGCAACCATAAATTCGAAGATAATGATCGCAGTACGTCTGCGTCCGCGGAATCTACGGCGCGCTATGGGACCCATAACTTATTCGGTTCTCTGCATGGATCTGTATATAGTCATGTACCTATGAATGCACGTGTATGAGTATGTCCCATGTTCTATACCACTTCGAGTATTATTCTCGTAACACCGATTCTCGTCGTGGTGCGTGAAATTCGGATATTCCTCTACCATCAGAGAGGCCCGAAACCTTTAACGCTCTCGTCGCGATATAATGACTATACGTGCTATGGGGCAAGATGAACCTAGTGCACAAAATATCACTCACCAATACGGTGAGACGACACAATATCACATGCATGTGACATTGTTTGCTAAAAATATTGCAAGATTTCATCCTTTTAAATAAATATCGCAAACAAGAATTTTTTTTTATACAATAATAATGTACAACATTTTTATGCCGAAGAACCATCCCACATCGATGTGAAAAAAATATCACAAAGGGGAAGAATTTTATTTGATTTGTGTTTGGTTTTTTTTTGTTCGTTCGTTTGTAAAATTTGAGCGATATGATATTATCTCGGATATTATGACGTGTGATATTTTTTTTTTTGAAATTTTTTTTCGTTGCACACATTTGCTGAATATTTTTTTTCGTGATATGGTGTTGTAGAACCTACGGAACAAACGCGTATCAAAAGCCTTATTTATTTTCCTCTGTACGTCTCGACTCCACAATTTATTTTCCATCATCGGGTCACACATCAATTTTACGTAAAACTTAAATATTTCTCGAACTCTGAAATTTTCTTAAATATAAACTAAAACAGAGTCTAAAACATCTTTTGGGGCTTGGCCTGATTCTCGATGACGAAATTAACGTCAGTTTATTATAAACGAATGCAAACGAATGAGTTAAATCTCAATATACGTTTTGTGATACCTTCGTGTGTTGGTGCATATAGACGATGCAAATAACGGCCGGGCTACACTTTTGAATTTATGGCGTTTAGGCTGATCGAACCGCGTCCCTCGTCGCCCCATTGTCATGTATTTTCCATCGCACGTGACTTTCACGAAGGCGTGAATGCACCTGTGTATTCCGACTATATGCATGCACACGTATATTTATTTCAGCGTACAGAATGATTGATGTTACGAGGGAGATTTAAACAACGTTTTTTTCTTTTTTTTTTCACCAAAACTGCCATAAAAATTTCGGACAAAAATGCACAACTCATTTTCCTCCAATTTTCCTCGTCAAACGTTTGCCGATGATTCTATACGTTTATCATGTTTATTTCGTCCGTATGGAAAAAAAAAAAAAAAAACCAATTAGCTACCAGATACACGAACCTGAGCATTATGCTTTGTGTAACTGAATGTTTCGTCAATTTTGCTCGAGGCTCTCCCATATTTTTTAATCATTCACGAATCCATGATATTTGCGAAACACATGCTTTCATACTCATCCCGTTTCAATCACGTTTCATCATCGCTTCAATTCGTTATTTTGAAAATACTGCAGAACATTTCGGAAAATTTTCAACGGATGAGGTAAATATTGGCTGATCTTCTTGTCGATGTGCGCATGGGCACGATCGTAGCTCGAGAAAAGCTCTGCAATGATGATCACCTGGGAATAACAAACTGGACGCTGATCTTGTGAAATGATTTTTTGAAATATACCGAAAAATATTTTCCGCTTAAAAAAATAAAATAAAAAAATAAAAATTTTATCATAAAGATATATGCTTTACGGAGTCGTGGGAAATGCCGCACGAAGTTGGAAAATTTGCCTTGCGACGTTACACGACGCAGTGTGTACGCGAAGTGTACATTGAGAATTATTCTGGCGTCTGGCCAAAGCGTAACAAATGCAAATGAAATTAACCATAGAAACAGTCACAGCCGGAGATAACAGAGTCCGTGGGATTTCAGTACTCATCGCTTGACCAAGAGGGGTGGTCTTCTTGATTTCGGCCTCTGGCAATAGCGTCGAAGGGAGAGGGGACGCCACGCGTAGTTTAAAATAACGAAAAAAAGACACGATAAAAGGCCGAATCGTTCTGACTCCCGCGCGAAAAAGAGCTTTTCTTCGATGCCGGATGAAAACGGTCATCACGCGCAGTGCAGAGCAATTTCCGGCGCTTGGGAATTTAAAACTTCGTTTCTAATATTGCAGACCGAACTATTTCGTAACGGGGTCGGAATTTCATTAGAGCCCAAACCGGCGCGCACAAATTCAAGCAGCTAGTTCCGAGGAGATTAGCCATTTTGCCTTCGTCTCGCAATTATCATCTTTTTTTTTCTTTTTTTCGCACCATGCCCGTTTTCATTTGTATTTATTATGATTTGAAATTTTTTCATATGAAGAAAATCGACATACAAAGTCAAAGTATTTCGAGGCGTGCTGGAAAACGTTAACTCTTCGTACTATTTTTTTTTTTTTCACGTGCAATCCACTCATTAGAAATCTCAACACAAGATTCACAAATTCCGGATTAATTATGACTCTTGTCATAGTTTCAGCAAAATACACCGTGGCGAAAAAGCATTGGCATTTTTATTGGCCGCTCATGTTCCGTGCGCCTGTATTCCCTCGAGGTTCGAGTGTGTTCCTCTTTCTTTCCTTCAACCATCTGTACCTGCAGTTTCTGCCCATCCCTTTGTCTCTGCTATGATGCCCCTGTGACCGGATCTCGTCGAGCCTTGCTAGGATGTCAGTTTGGAGGTGATTGGTCGCGAATCCTTCACCTGCAGCTACATGCAGTCTATTCAGCTTTCGTTTGACAGGTCAATGCTCAGGGAAATCACACGAGTGACAACCTATCCAGTTTTTCTGCTCACCCCTAACAAAAGCACGCTGTGCATTAAAACCTAAATTATTAAACTGGCTTCCAAACCACTGAGAGTGCAAAAAATACACAGAAAAATCCGGCCGTTGGAATCGGACCCGGACTCACTGATCAAGTATCGGTTTAAATATTCATTCACATGAAAACATTTATAAATGAAGACCGCTCAATCATTTTTACACTCATAAATATGTCCCGGAAATCAAGGAAGAACGACAAAAACAGTCATTTGATGAAAAGCCGGTAGTTCAACGATCAAGAAACTGTAGATAAATATGTTGGAGAGTGTAAGTCTCGTCGTAGCTACAAAGAGTGATGGAACCTCAACTCTACCAAATTATTTCAGTTTTCAACGATTGCGTCTAGCGTTTCGAGCAGCTTTCTTTGTCAATCCTCATCGCTCGATGATGATGAGAAGTAATTTTCCAAAAAGGAATTTTGTACAAAGATATGGTCGGATTTTGTCGAACAAGTATTTCACAAACATCGTGTTTTGTGTTTCGACGATTATCGTCGTGATATTCATCGAATAAAACTGTCCCAGCGTACAATAATCTTAAAGGTCGTATCCCTCGGAATAAAATGTCGTGAGAACAAATAAGCGTCACTTGTGCAAGTAATAATTCGATGTACCTATTCGTGGAGTCACCGGTACGAACGGTTTGCTAGTTGTGTACCAGTTACATTAAGAGAAACTCGTAGTTCGCGTTCGCCAGCTGGTAGGGCAACTATTGAACAGACGAAGAGGTTGAAAGTTAAAACGGAACGATGTTCCCAACGGGCTTGACTTATAACTTGAAGCTCCTAACTCGAGGAGATGGCGGTCTCTTCGGGATGCGGAAAAGATGAGGAAAAGGAGAGAGAGACCGCAGAATTATAAAGACACGATAAAAAAAAACTGAATTATCGCAGATCCAGCGGTACCGAGAAAAATAATTGGCAACGTTGTATCGAACTGGTTCCCATGAAATAGAACTCTATCCAACTTCGTATTACACTGCATTTGACAAAATATAAAAAATCACTCGTAGCAGTTACACTGGAAAATGGAAAAATACCAAAGTCGGTGTCTCTATTGATTTATGTATGAAACGAAAAATAAAAAATAGCGTGTCAACAGGACAAAGCCCCGGTATTCAATAATTTTGCTACCTCAAACGCAAGAATGTCGACAATGTTTTGTTTCGGTACTTTCGGCTTGGGAAGCAATGTCGAACGAAAATTCAGTACATCGGATTTTCGATGATAAAGATTATTAATGCACGTCATAACAAAATTCGATGGTGAAAAGCGAGACTGAATTTAGGGTGTGGGTGGAGCAAGGAGATGCGTATTTGTTCTTCCGGTGCTTTGGTATTTATATCTATATCGTGCGAATACTAATGCGCAAACATACACGTATACGTAGAAGCTTTTTACTACTTCGGAACTTGCGCCGGTCCTCGTGGGTTCGGTATAGATATAAAATAACGAGGGTTGGCGACGACCCAAACTGAAAATTAAATCTAAGCACAGAGTACCCGAGCGAGGGGACGACCGAAACAGAGAAAGGGAAAAAGTAGAACGAAGGAAAGAGACCGAGAGAGAAGGAAAAAGAGAGTGAAACGTGGCAGAGACGATGAAAGAGGAACTTTTGTCGTGGCCAATATTTCCGGACGCCTTTCGTCTTCTCTCCATCATTCACATATATACACTTCGTGGATCCATTGGCATCTAAACATCGAAGAAATCTCCTGCATCCGCAGCGAGCTTGACCGGACGTTACAGAACAAGTTTAAGTACGGGCAAAAAAAAGTGATAAACACACCAAGTTTTTAGTCTCGAATACGTTTCAAAAGGTGGCAAGCTGAGAAAAAAAATTATTTCCATTTTTTTCGTACTGAGCGATAATACGCATTAGGATAATGCCAAATACGCGAGTAAAAGTAATTCGAACAACTCGCCTTCAACTTCTCAACGTGATACTTCAATAACTTATTCATTATTGACCAAAGGGAAAAGATACTAAACAAACAAATAAATCTGTTCTTTTTGACACCGTTCAATATGTGGCTAATGGTAACGACGCGTAGACTGAATAATAATGACTTTGAGTCAACCATTTTTTCCCTATGCTTTTCTCGCTAAATTATTGTCCCGGGAAAGTAATTATACACCAATCAACGGACAACACGATACCATTAATTAATCATAAAACTAGGCCATACAAACAAAAAGTATATTCCACTACGGATTTGCACATGAACGATATTGTTATCATTGTCGTAGCGCGGATAATGATAATAATAATAATAATAATGGAGCAGCAACATTTGAGACAGCACGAACCAACGCAATGTGTGTTT
Source organism: Hyposoter didymator (assembly GCA_037952995.1). Classification (NCBI taxonomy): domain Eukaryota; kingdom Metazoa; phylum Arthropoda; class Insecta; order Hymenoptera; family Ichneumonidae; genus Hyposoter; species Hyposoter didymator. Next base: position 5,855,342 of record JBAJMU010000003.1, on the reverse strand, counting down.
ACACGCTTGACTGCAAGACTCTCGTGGGAAATTCGTGTATCAACATAATTTATGTACCTGTCGTACATGATGGACGAGTTAGTGGTAATTTGGTTCACTCGCGATGGGTTCGGTTATTTTTAGTGTTTGTAGAAATTAGGGATAGCCGGTCGACACGGAAGCGTCTGATGAATCATAGAGGGTGAAGAAAAATGACTGAACTTCCATTGCGTAGCCAGAGAATTCTGGACCACGTGGATGTATTGTCGAATTGAGATGCAACCGATTGGGATTAATTATAAAATTTGATGGGGCTGGATTGCATTGATATTTAAAATTCACTCTATATCCCATGAAATTCAATCATCGAATTCTTTCAAGGCTTATACCCATTACAGGTTATGGACAAAAGAAAATTCATGCTCAATGCCGATTAGGCTCGTGCGGTTGGATGCCATCGAAACTGACTGATCATACAAATTTTGGCCATACGAACAGAGAGGAAGAATGCGCCCGGTCCATTAATCAGCGTTCTTTTTTCCATATATCGATGTCCACATGTTCATCGACAGGCTCACTTTGCTCTGAAACGAATCGATTCTCGATTCTCGTCTGAATTTAACGAATTTTATTTCCTCATAGAGAAAGCTATAGGTGATCTCAGAATTTTGTCTTGATTACTAAAAAAAATACGAATTTTACAACATTTCAAAATTTTCAAAACTGTCACCGCTCTAACTTCCACAAATTTTAAGATTCGTAACTTACTTGTTTTTTTTAAGTATACGGTATCATAATATAGGAAGGTTGGTATTGAATTTGGAAAATATCGCTTGAACGGTTTCAATGTTTTGATTTTTCGAATTTTACGGAAATCTGAGTTTATCGAAAAACCGTCTAACCGCTTTATTTTTTTGCAAATTTTGTGAGACATTATGTTCAAGTTTGTACTTACCCTTTACTTTCTACAAAAGTTGTCAAAATAATTTTAAAAAATACGATTTTTGCGACATTTTGAAATTTTCAAAAAAGTTTGTCACCGAACTAACTTTCGTAAATTTAAACATTCGTTACTGATTTTTAATTTATATATACGCAGTATCATCATAGAAAAGTTGGTACAAAATTGTAAAAACGCTACAAATAGAAAGTTGCAAACCGCTCAATGTTTAGCACCACATTTTTTCAATATTTCGATAAAAAAAATGCATAACGCGATCAATTTATTGTGAATTGGGTTGATGACAAGAATAGCGAAGTACTAGAGGAAACTTAGGAGTTTGAAATTTTGTCTAGCATAATGTATATGTTTCCTATAATTGTAGACTAAATGATGCAGGGCCTTCGATCCCAGACGTAGATTCTCGTGGATTCTTGTCGTTCATGGGGTGTATATTTGAGCCATCAATGCCAAGTGTGTGTTCTTGATCTCTGGAGCGTACTGTGAATCAACAAAGCTCCTATAGTCGTAACCTAATATGCATCTCTATCCTTCCTTGGGCGAGTATATTGCTCTAGGATAACTCCGGCTCGGAACAAAAACACGCACACTCTCAAATATGTACATGGACGTTTTCAAAAGACAATTTCAACATCCATGGGGTGAACGAGTGATGAGCTCTGAAGAGTCGAGTCTTTGTGCATTTTTCTCTGTATTGCAACGTTGATGAGAAATTAATTGAATAGTGAGGGCCGATGTAGATTGTCAGGAAGAGAGCAGCGAACGCGAAAGGGAAACGCGCGTTCCATCCAATCCATGGCCGTGAATTGGCTCGAACGCTCCGTACAATCCATGGCACTTGTTATCCATGCGGCGGATTGTCTATTACTAATTAATTAATATCTCGTCAACGGCGCATACGGTACAGAAGAATCGACACGCCATTTCCTCGCTGTTCGAAACTCACTTGCTTAACTTTTCAGACACTGTATGTATGAGAGTTACGCCGGCAACCTAAGTCGCTATCGCGTGCACATCTATTATGGTAATGACTAATGAGAGATGGAAATATAGACACGTAGGGAGAGAAACATACGAAGAACCGCAAGATATCCCTCGCTACATAAGGATCACGTTTGGCGTGGCTGTGGCACGTTCGCAAACGCTGCAGGACTTACGCCCGCGAGATTCGTGTTATCACGGTGATTCTCAACAACGAGAACGAAGAATATAAAATTTGAATCCTCTTTTTTTCCCTTCCTCTTTCATTTATTCATTTTCCGGCGAAAATTTCATGTTTTTTTAAAAAAGCTTTAAGCGACGATTCACGTGATCTTAACTTCTTCCGACCCTCGGACAGTTGCGCTTGGGAAAATCATTCCAAACCTCGGCATATGGTCGTAGAGAGAATATAAATGAAAAAAAAATCTCCAAGTTCGTAACCCCTCTTCAACGTAAATCGGGAACAGTGATTCATGAAAATTCTCCAGTTCTCATAATTAATGACGAATTTCACTTTCATCGTAACTCTTTCGTGCCTTGCAACTTATTCTCAATTCAGATTCGGAATAGTTCATTCAATTTTGATCAACGTTCACTGCTTCTTTGAATTTGTTACAGTTTTCTCTGTACTTCACGCTCACTAGAATTTTACAGTGAGAACACCGAAGCCTCGGACTGATTTAACTTCGTATCGTTCAGTACTTTTTACTGTTTGACACTGGAAAAAATTCGTTCCCTGGGTCAGTGCTGTCGCTTATGGAATGAGGACGTCATAATAAAGCAATAAATGCTATTGTTATTTTTAATTGGATGACATATTGATTGTTTGCCTCTTCCCGAAGCGCTGGTGATGGAAAAATGTTGAATGTTAGTGTCGATTTTTTATCTGCATACGTATTTCGTGTCAGGGTCCGAAAACGAACAGCTATCACGGTAATTACATTTTCTGAGACTTGTAAATGGATCATAGTGAAGCCTGATTCTGGGAATTGGTAGTGAAGAGTTCCGTGACTTTTCGGTCATTTTGTTTTTCTCATCTATCAGTGCGTGCAGAGTAAGTTGCCGATAATTTTCCGTCTGTTCCGGGGCGATGTATACATACACGTGAACGCGCGCAGGAATGATTGTGTAACGCAGGCGCGCCGTTAACCCCCCTGGCAGTTGCTACTCGTTCTCTCGCAGCAGCTTCGAGCTCGACTGGCGGGGATGGTGGCCAACGCGACGTCGGTCTATGTGAGGAGTCAGAGTACCAGTTCTGTCTCGCCCTCACCCCGAGGTTACCGGAAATTGTTGGAACGGTTCCGCGCTTACTCACGGTGGCGGGAAACTTTGTTTCTCTCACCGTTGTCTACCTCATCATCCTATGACGACACGATCGTTCGTCATTCTTTCGCCTTTGGTTACGTGCTAAAATTCTAAAATTCTAGAAAAATACAGGTCCATAAATTCTCATGGTGCGACGACATTAATGCGACGTTTTGTGCAGTGATTTAATTAAACCTTCCCCAACTTTCAGCATAGGAAATATTAATTAAAACGGAATTCAAAAAATTCGTTATTGTGCGTACAACATCGAAAACCCCTGAATTTACGATTGTTGCAACATTGCCAAAAGTTTTATTTCATAAATATCGAAATCAACGATAAAGGTGTAGAGAAGATCGAAGAAACTCACTCGACGACATAAACGTGATATTAATTTTAATTTTGATGATTAATCGATAGAAAAAGACGGAAGTGAGAAGTGGAGTTTTGTTTTTTCATCGATCCAAGTAAATCACGTCTCGTGTAGGAAAACATACGTCACTTTTTTTTTTTTACAATTTTTGTGCTCCGAGAAAAGGTAATTTCGCTGAAGTCTCCGCAACGTATACCTGTAAAATGAAATGGTTCTACGGTTTATTGATTACAAAGGATTTATGGTAGTTATTTTGATTTTTTATTTTTTGTTTCCAAGCCGAGATAGAAGTATAGAAAAGGGGTGAGATCGAACCTCTCTCGATTATTACACTTCGAAGTTTGTTTCTCTTTTTCTTTTTCTTTCTGCACGGGCAAAAGCGCCAGGAGTTAATCTCATGAGTGCTTGTTCCGCGACGTACCAGTGCCAACAGAGATCGATTGACTCTTTGGGGAAACAGTTCGGAATCTTCTACAGTCAACCCCTCACCCTTACCACCCTCCCATACTGTCTGATGCTTGCCGGAAATCCGTGCACCAGCTACGAATCGAGAATCGGGAAGGATTATTGGCACACGTTCGCGACTTCTCACGTATCTAACCATGACTATCTACACATATGTGTTTCCGTGTATGTGTGTGAGTGTGCGCGTATATTCAGCTACATATACGTAGACCCATACGTGGATGAGATTTTTGCGCGATGAATGAGACGATCGATGGATATTTCTTCTTCGCTTTCTTTTATTTTTATTTGTATCGAGTTTTTCTAGTCCGTGCACGAATTCTTTTCCCAATTGCTCATTCTCACTCGTTAACAAGAACTTTTACACACTTTTCATCAGACAAATGCCGTCACTATTTATCGTGCCAACGATACTCTTCCGTTTCTTGTCGACATTGTTAATGTCCCTCCATTGCCACTAATTTTTTCCATTTTCATCGATCATCATTCAATTTTGATTCATCAATTTTATGATATTTCTGCTTTGTAATTTGATTCCTTGTGATGATCAAAAGGATTAAGTTTTTCGTGACATTTACATATTCATCCGTGCTCTTCACATAGTTTCGCATCCAATGCGAAACTCGCAAAAGCTTTAATGCGATTTGCGTTACTCGCTTCAATCGCAGTAATCAGTTTATTCGAAGTGTGCTCACGTCATTAACGAGGCGACAGTGCCAGTGCGGAGGAAATGGAAAAAGAGGCGAGAGAAAAAGTGACAAGCTTACGAACATTTGAGGGCGCGAATACGCTTGCTGTCATGTAAATACGATGTGACGGGTCATCTGCGTTGACGAAAGACGACGACGTCTCTAAGCTAACGTTTGATCTGTAATCGGGCAGAAAATCGGTGCGTGGAACGTTAGTCAGTGAAACTTGTCCAACCTCATGATCCAATTTATTGTTCGGAAATCGTGCGATGAGGCAAATGCTGCTCGAGAAACGAGGCTAGAAAAAGGAGCAATGGGACAGAAATTAAAAAAAAAAAAAAAGTAATGTACACGAACATAAAATCACGAAAGGAAAATTCCACATCAACTACGGATTTTCAAGCTCTTCGGATGTTGGTTTCGAACGATAATGTTCATATTCCTTCCACCCCATTAAATCATCGCACCCGAAAGAGCCTCGCACTGTAGGATTTTTAAGTTTGAATAAAAATGAAAAGAACAAGTGAATCATGGATTCTGATAATTCAATATCTTAGGCACGAGCGTTAAACAATTGCAAGTTTTGACGAATAATCTTCAACACACATTCTTTCACGAAAATTTTAAAGTTTTTTCTTATTTACATTCAATATTTTAGTTGCGAGAATGAAATGGCGGAATCGTATGTTAATTTTCGTGAGTACTTTTCGAGGCGTTTGTGAGTTATCGCCGAAGAGTCTCATCATGATTTATTCACACTTTGGATGATAATTCGTATCAGATCGTGGCGAAGGGTTGTTAGAAATGTGGTATTGGAGTAACGAGTTAAAATATTTAGCACCATCTTCGGGGATTTCCACGTGAAATTTAACTTGAATCTCGTGATAAAGCAAAACTGTTTGTACGTGTACGGGTGGGTGGACGTGTGTGCGTCGGATGAAATCTCCGAGGTAGCATAAAGTCACCGTTTTACGATTTCGTTTAACGCCCCACCGGAGGATTTTGAATAAATTAGCATTTAACATTCTCATACGTGTCCCCTCGCAGAAAATGAAAAAGTGGCCAACTTGGCGTACATTTCACCGCAAACCACAAACGTCTTATAATATATATTTCGCCGTTCTTCAGGCATGTTGAATTCTTGCTCCAGGCTCTAGCCTGAAACGAATATTTTCATGATTCTCCTGCATCGCAAATACCGATATAGAAACTCAAGGGAATTCTCTAATCCCACTGGGATGAAAATTATTTCTCTCTCTCTTCCATCAGCGCGACCCCACTCAACTTCAACCCTCGCTTTACTTCGCAAAGAGAATTATCCCCGGCACTTTAATACATATCAAAAGCCGTTAACGTAAATTGAAACATCGCGGAATAAAATATTCGATATCTCTCCGTTCGTCGTTTCACCCCTGCGGAGATATAATTTTCATCCTATCTCTCGACACAACCCCATTACGAGACCGCTTCACCGCATATCAATGAAATCGTCATATCTTAAAATAGTGAAATATGTCGTTAAGGGGAACTATTCAACACTAACATATCGTAACGTTTCCCAAACATATCGGGCTGATTGAATTGTACATTTTGTGTTTTCCTGAAACCCGCGATCTTGACATTCCGTTTTCGGAAAAACAAAAATCGATAAAAATCGAAACATTGACCGCATTTTTTTGAAACAAGTTTATTGCTATCGACACACCTCCAAATATCGATGGATCGAACAAACTGAAATGAGCGTTGAACTGGAACTGAATAACAAAATTTATATGATAGAAAGCGCTAATTAAAAGCGATAAAATTGAATCCGCTTCTTTCGATATTTCTTGCTATAGCTCGGAGTTTTGTTTCCTGCATCCTGTGCAATTTATCTCGTGGTCAGAGCGAGAGAAAAATGGACAGGTTTCGCCAAGCCCAGCACTCGCATTCTCTTCTTTATCTCTCTGAATATTTGCTTTGGGGTCCTATACTGCGAAGGCAGTTCTTTCAAATTTTATATCTATGCATACGTGAGCTAGTATGAGTGCACATATGTGTGTGCATTAAAAAATGTTTTCGATGTGAATTCATTCGTTGCATTACTGCACCAATAAAGAGCGAACATTTCGCCTAGAAAAATTGACCTCTATACCTTTTCAATTCTCTGTTTTCTTCCTGCATCGCTTCGCTGAAATTTTTCTCTTTTTACTATGTCTGCGTTTATATTATTTTTTTCTTTCCTTTTTCCAGCATTTTTTTGCCTTACGTTATTTCGTGCTTTCGTCCTTTTTACCTCACGATCCACTTTTTTCATCAGCGTCCTCTTTCTATGGTTCCAATGCCCCTTTGAACCTTAACTCGAATTTCGCAATGTGCAAATATATTCCCAATCTAAATATCAATTAACCTAGAATTCTCCTATTTCATTTCTATGTGCAAATTTCGTTCAACGAGATAAAACAATCCTGCAATCTCCACCTGCGCAACCAACGCTTAGGAGGTAAGAAGTGTGACCACTGACAGGCTAGGGCAGAGTGTGCGAACCTCGGTGCGAACCATATATGAAAGGAAAATAAAAAACATGATATTCCAGCCTCGTGAAAATGATTTGAAAAGTTGATGCGGAAATAAGTGCCTCGAACAATAGATCCGGAATGTGTAGAAAAAATAATTCGTTACAGGAAGAGAGAAAAAAATCTCGTGCAATTTAAAAAACCCTGGGAATCTGTTCACTGTCTAATATATATATATGTGTGTGTGTGTGTGTTTCCGTACCGAGGCAGGTTCATTGGATGCGAATAAGAGGTGGAGTGCAGAGTGCATAGAAAGCAGTGAGACATATACAAGGTTGGCTGCTGTTTCGAGCCTGCGGGGCTGAGGCCTTCGGGTCAACGTTGCTCTCACTCGAGGCTCGCCTGACACGACACTGAGCTAAACCACTGTGAATGGACTGTTCTCCCCTTCTGTAGACTTAGTACAGCGAAGCACGCTCGCCCAAAGCCTCCTTCCCCTGCAGCCCCAAGGCTTTGACAGGACAAACCGCAAAGCAGGAGTGTTCCAGCTATACCGGAGCTTCCTTCTTGCCTTACTAGTATTGCTCGACTCAGCACGCTTTACTGGAAGCTACGATCTTTTATGTGAATCGCGATTCGGTATATAAAGGGCAAAGGTTTTCACTCCAGAGTCAGAATTTCGATGAAAAATTGTAAAAGTCCCTCCATAGCTAAATCGCTGATAAATTCATAGCTCAAACATTTCATATTATTTCCAAATTATATTTTCGACGAAATCACAATTTTCTCGACGATTCCATTTTTTTCACCAATTCTCAAAAATTCCATCTTCCAATTTCCCGATTCTTTTCAATTGAAATACAAAAGATCAAGTTTATTATGGATGTAGAGATTGTTTCCTTTATGCATGATGCTATTGTGGATGAGAAATTATTGTGTACATGCTGCCGAGTGCACGTAGCGCTATTGAAATGAGAGGTGAAAAAAGTTGACAACTCCGAAGCAGGCCTTTCAGGATCGAGCCAAAAAAATGTATTTATGTACAGGGAATATATTCCGAACGACGTAGTATTGCTCTATTTGCGAGAGTGCGTCGCGCATATCTCGTTTGAGAACATTCAGCTGACATTCTAGAAAATGTTCCATTTTTTAGTGAACAGTTTCCGAGTGGTTTTTCTTGCATACAGAAAAAAAAATTATTGTTATACTGCAATGCACGTTGCATCTGTGCACATTTTTTTCGAATGTGAATTCCACAAAAANAGTCCCTCCATAGCTAAATCGCTGATAAATTCATAGCTCAAACATTTCATATTATTTCCAAATTATATTTTCGACGAAATCACAATTTTCTCGACGATTCCATTTTTTTCACCAATTCTCAAAAATTCCATCTTCCAATTTCCCGATTCTTTTCAATTGAAATACAAAAGATCAAGTTTATTATGGATGTAGAGATTGTTTCCTTTATGCATGATGCTATTGTGGATGAGAAATTATTGTGTACATGCTGCCGAGTGCACGTAGCGCTATTGAAATGAGAGGTGAAAAAAGTTGACAACTCCGAAGCAGGCCTTTCAGGATCGAGCCAAAAAAATGTATTTATGTACAGGGAATATATTCCGAACGACGTAGTATTGCTCTATTTGCGAGAGTGCGTCGCGCATATCTCGTTTGAGAACATTCAGCTGACATTCTAGAAAATGTTCCATTTTTTAGTGAACAGTTTCCGAGTGGTTTTTCTTGCATACAGAAAAAAAAATTATTGTTATACTGCAATGCACGTTGCATCTGTGCACATTTTTTTCGAATGTGAATTCCACAAAAACGTTTAAGCACAAATATGATCGAAATCGATTTCGACTCTCTTGTTGCGAGTGAAATCTGTAAAAAAAAAAAAAAAAAAAAAAAACATGAATTCAGCTGCTATACCGTACCAACGACATCCAATAAATAACGCTGTCCAAATTATCAATTGGAAAAATTATAATAGCGGATCATGATACTACGTTAAGAAAGCTCCTAAATCTTCGCACGCGAGTGCACACGCAATTAGAAATGAAATGGCACTTTTTTAAATCTATTGGAGACGGAGCAATTCCGTTCGTTACATCTCTGCCGTTGTCCACGTTTTGTTCAAAATGTTTTGTTTCAAATGTTAAACAAGCATTGAAGGCTGGCGAAAAAAAAGATCAGACAAACGCTTTTTTTGGACGAAGCTGCGAGCGCGATTGCATAAACCTGCTGTAAAATAGACGTAATGTTGATAGTATTCTAGAGTATTGGAACGGTTTACGATCCCATGTAAACGCCCTCTCGTATAACTGCTGTACGCGATCACGATAGAAATTTATCGTTTTGTCACACTCTTCTCGTAATCTACTCTCCGAAAGCTTCGTCTATCATTAAAGTTGTGCACATACACACATCCTGACAATCATGACTCGAACATTTTACATTCATTTGCAATTCCTGATTCCCCGAAATGGAAGCGAATACGATGAACGATTCATCCGTGATGCATTTTTGCAACGATTGCTTTCGATCGTAAGCGCTTCTCGTGCAACTCTATACGATCAACAATAAAATAAAAAATGTCCAGCTAGATTAGCAACAGAGCAATGTTTCAATTTTTTCTCGAACACATTTCACGACGTTGATTACGATGATTTATATTTCGGATTCTAAAGTACAATAGACCGTTCTACTTGAAGTAGAACGAACCCATGTGCGGTCAGACGCGGAACAAATCTCTGACATAGCAGCTGATTTATGTCTCAATGCTTGTTGTATATCTAATAGTCTCGATGTAACGTACTGCGAGATGCATATTCGATGCTCATAAACTCTGGAAAGGTTCCAGAAGGTCTCTGAGCTTGTGCAAGCAACAAGTACTCCCTGAAATTTCTTCACGTCCTAAAGTTTGACTGCGCATGGAAAAGAGGAAAACATGACACTCGAAGAATGATTTTTTAACCCTCCGTGGGCACCAATGGTCAAAATGACCCCAAGCGTCCCGCCTTTGAGCTAGAATTACTACAAGTTCTTGGCGCCCACGACGGTTGACCTGCCCTTATCAACGGTTCTTTGGAGTTCCTGAAATTTTTTTGTCTCACACATTGCTTCCTTGCTGATTTTTTCCGCCAATTGGAAAATTGGATAAAAATTCTTTGGCATGATATTCTCTTTCTGAAAGGTTCAAACTATAGTTCTGAATTTTTGTGTGTCGTTCAGAACGATACAGGCAACGCGGCCCGCGTCACCAGCGTACTATTTCTAGAACGTGTGACCACGGAGGGTTATAGTCAAATTGGTGTAATCGGAGTTTTCACGAAAAAAGCACCAGCGATGTTGCCGTGTAAAAAGTATTTCACTTTTTTTTCATTTCATTCGCTCATTGATTAGAAAGTTCCTTGGAATCGAGAAGCACATCCAGGATCGTGTTTTTTTGCTTATCAGAACGAATTGATAGAAAAATGGCCAAGGAATCGAGCGAAGAATGGGGGGAGGCTTCCGGATGAAAAAAACGTTGGGTTCACAGGCTCTTTTCTCATAAGCGTTGCAAAAATTCTTTTGGTACAAATAGTTTTGCATCTGGCTTTACTACACTCCATTTTAGCATATACGAGATTCGTTCTCAAACTCATGCCACAAGGTTCCGAATGATATACAGATATACAATGTCTATGTGGGAAACGTTGACGAAAAGTTAAAGGGAAGAGAAAACGTGCGGGATTGACTCAACTCGAGGAAGACGAGGGATGAGAATTTGCCTGCGCGATAGTTGCAAGAGTGAACGAGGGAGTTGTATATAGCACATATATACATATACACCTATTACATATTTTCTATAATATAATATGTATACCGTTCGGAGCACGGAAACTTTCGTCCAGGATTTGTGATAAACGCAGCTGTGGCTCAACGAAAGGACCTTCGGTTATATATAGCAACACGTGGCACGACACGCCGTGCGAGACGCACGAGTTTCCAAGGGATGGAATATATTATGAAAGGAATATGCTAGAAATTCGCGTTTGAATTTCGCATCGTTTGTTTGTGTGACGAATAACTCTACAGTTGTTACTTTCAAAAAATCCCCAGCAAAAATACTTATTCCTCATTGTATGTAACTCGAGATTTTCAAAGTTTTCACAACGCGTCAGAGGCTTCGAACTGACTGGAATCTTGTTGAAAAATTAATTGCGTGAGGCGTCAGCTGACTGCTCTGTCATTGCTAGTGAATGGACAAAGTGTATACGTCTGTGCAGGTACCGCAAAAAATAGAAAGGCTTCTGTAGCGAGAGGTGTCAAAAGTTGTAACGAGTCAGATACAACACAGCACCGAACGGAATTGTCAGGTGAAGAAGCAAGTCATGAAAGGAGACAGAGACAGAGGAACCGTATTTTGAAAGCAAGGCGGTAACTTATAGTCCCTTGGCTTCGGGGCTTGGAACTGAAGCGGCACAGTTCGTGCGTCGTCCTGCGTTTCCAAACCGTAGGCACTATCGGGTGGGGGTTAATATTACGAATAACCAAATTGTCGAACAGCTAATAATTCGGAATTTTGGTATTCATAAAATTAAATAAAAGAAAAGTAAGAAAGTCGAAATCAAATTGTTCAAGTGACTAAAAATTCGAAATACAAAATAGCGAACGTCAAAAATGGCGAACGTCAAAACGGCGAGCGCCAAAATAACGAACGCTAGAATAGAATAGAATAGAATAGAATAGAATTCGTTATTTTGGCGCTCGCCGTTTTGACGTTCGCCATTTTTGACGTTCGCTATTTTGTATTTCGAATTTTTAGTCATTTGAAAAATTTGATTTCGACTTTCTTACTTTTCTTTTATTTAATTTTATGGATACCAAAATTCCGAATTATTAGCTGTTCGACAATTTGGTTATTCGTAATATTAACCCCCACCCCACTATCTCTTATCTCTTGCTCTCTGGCTCTCTCTCTCACCCTCTCTCTTTCTCTGTTGCTCTTTGTGGTCTCCTAGTAGAATGCCAACTGTGCATCGGACGTACTTCCTGTCCGGAACCGTCCAACCGGTTAGACCTAAATCACAGTCTCTGAATAGGGTTACAAGCTGGTGTGACCGCGAAAACCAGACGTCGCGAAACGTACACTTGCAGATATCGAGTACGAAATCTGTGGCACAGGGTTGTCGGAGTTTCGCTGATGCCCGAACAACATCTCATCTTTCCGCGATCGCTAATGAGGTAATCACGTGAATTCTCTGATTGCGAAATCGATTAAATTGGCAAGTTTTTCAAAGCAACACACTCTCGTCGTCGCTTTTTTTTTTTGAGTTTATGTCACAAAGCTCAAAAAACGCGACGCAATGCATTCGGAATGACTCTGGAAATCGGTTCACAGTTTTGTTGCCATAATAGAGTCTGTCCATTCGGCCGATGTCACGAACTTTTACATTTCTCGGTTAAGTTTCATTTTACTCGAGTTTTCGACGGAGTCACCTGCAGCGTATAGCAAGATCAACAGGGCGAAGCAGGGTCGCGACCATACGATGCAAAATAGCGCTAAAATAATTCTGGACGCCATGGCGTCAACAGAAATAAAAAATTAGATGGAATTTGTCTCGTTCCCAAAACGACAACGAAAAGCAGAGCTTGCTTTTCATTTGTTCAACGTCGCGTTTTCAGCGATCATCGGAATCACAGTTTACGAGGAAACTGGCATAGACGAGAGGTTGAGAACCCTCTACGAGGTCGAAGCTTCTGATCGGACGTTAATGGCTTTTCAAGCACAAATGCCCACGCCTCTAACGGGATAGGGAGGAAAAGTGGCAGAGTGCAAGTACGGTGGATGCGAGAATTGGAGCTCGTGGAGTAGAGTCTATCTCACACTCTTTCCTCTCTTGCTCGCACTTTTGAATATTACCAAGACCCATAGGATCGCAAAATGCTAGCACAGAGTTCCCAGATCTCGTTGGTTGAACGTACAGTTATATACCCCGAGTCTGAACCCGTCTTTGCCGTTTACTCAGGCCCTAACATAAGGGTAACGCTCTTTGTTGGGTATATAACGGTTATACACACATCTTCCACGTTGAGGACCTCTCGGATTCCATACTCTTTCGGAAAACCACGCTCGCTCGCCACACGGTTCCGTAAAACCAAGAGGTATACAAAGTTGTGTTGAGGTATACGGACGTTTGCTATATCCATAGGAAACATACTAGCGTGGTGCGCAAATTTCCAGTATCCTGAACTCTGCAAACCTCACAGCATCAGCTCTGGAGAAAGCGAACAGCGAACTACCCGCGCTGCTTGGAGCTTCCTTCTTTCTCTCGCCCTGTCTTCCTCACTCTCTGTTTCTCTGGTTCAACACGAAATCTGTAACGCCCGATTGTACGTCGAGAAATTCCCTTGCAGTTTCACGGATGCCTCAGGTCCGTGCACATGTGGATTTAACGAATCAAATGCCGATGGAAATTTCTGCACTTGCTTCAGGTGCTGTCGGATTTCGGTCATCCCAGCTGCATGTCTTTCTTTGCAACCAGAATTCTTGACGTTTCATGCATTTAAAGATTCGCTGGGAAAGGAGAAAATTACATGAACAATTCGCGCTTATCGCGACTTAAATTGTAAGTCTCCGTTACTCCAGATTCTCTTTTCGACGAATTCGAAGTTAACGATTGACTGAATTTTCTCGATACGCGCAATGGACCCTCCCAAGTTTCCAACTCCTTCGCCTTCCGCTGATTTCTATGCGACAAGAAGAAAAGCAGTGAAACTTTCTTCATCTTTGCTTCCATAAAACACTATCTCCAGTTTTTTTCTTTCGTACAGCCAGCAACACAGATTTGTATTCGAGTTTTTTAAACCTGATTATTTGCTTGCACACCACGTTCTTCGCTACCTTCAGTGCCTTGAATTTTCAGAACGGAATGCATATCGCGATGCCTCTGAGAACGAGCGTTGTGCTAACGCGCGACGATAAACATTTTTATAGTTTCCTCGTAAAAATTCCGAGAGGTGGAACGGGCGGAACGTTTAACTCGTTTTGGTTGACGTCGAGATTTCATTTATAAATGTATATACAAATATATTCTCCACGTTTCAGTACGAAAGCTAACGCACTTCGTTGTAACGTGTAGGGACAAACGCGAGTACACAGCTCCGTGTAAAGCAAAGAGCAAAAATTACCGGTACTTAAGCAAAAACGTTGAACAACCTTCGTGCAGTGATGTGTGATTTTTATCGTCGTGACATAAAATTTCGTATATTTCAATGGAAATTAAACTTTGAAGCCTGTCCATACACGATAACTTAATTATTAGCGTTCTTGCCTCGCGGGTATCAACGCATCTTCGTGGATTTATAATCCGTGTGCTTGGCACTTTCCGTGACCGAAATAAAATATTGAAAATTATGCGGTTTTATCCACGATGACGGGACTGACGTGTTGCTTCACGATTCGCGATTGTTCGTGCATATTGTCCGAAACCACGTCAAATTGATATTTCGTTGATGATGGAAAGGGAAGCGAAGATAATGTCAACGGCGCTCTCGATTATCGTATGGCGGGGAGAAACGAGGGCCAAACGAACATGAGAAGAAACTTCAATATTGACTGAGACAACCTCCCTGTGTTTGCCCTCGACACCCTTTCCTTTGTAGACGATCTGAAAGCTCGCAAGCTGCCAGTCTGAGTGAAACAGACTCAAACCTCTTCTTATCGCTTTCGCAGTTCCTCTCTGTCTCTCTTTCCTGTTTTTTTTTTTGTCTTTCTTCAAGTTCCTTACACTCGTTGCTTCGAACGGCTCTCGCGACTTATCCCCGAGCTCCCGCCCCTCAAAAACCGTCCTCCTTTAATGTTCCTCGCGCTCCAGCCGATAATCGGTTTCTCACGAGTGAGAGAAGTCTCGTGACTTTTTTCTTCATCTTCACCACTTTCCTCTTCTTCCCTCGCGCGTCACTCTTTTTTCCTACAACCCTATAGCTTCGTCTCTCATTTCCCCTAAATGTAATCCAACCACTTCACCAAACCGTTGGTCCTTTCGCGAGATTTCATTACTCGCTGATTCACCAAGTTTTCCTTCAAACCACAAAAGTATTTTACTCTGACTTCGTCGTGTGGTTTATCATATTTTTCGACTTTAATTTTTATGTATAATTTCGATAGACACTGTCGTCTGGATATTGCCAGACCGAGATTCGTCGGACAAGGAGATGGTCGAATTCATGGACGTGCAGATTAAATGAGAAGTAACACACTTCGTGACCATTATTTCATCCAATCGCTGGGCTCAAAAACAAATGAACTCTGTATGTTGAAAAAACATTACGGATTTTTTATTTTCCACATAAAGATTTTACTCAAGGTTGATAACGAAGGGACAAGTCAAACGGATTCAGGAAATATGGAAATCATAGCATCAAAGCAAACGATGATCTACGAACAATCGAAATTTGTCCCTGCAGCTGTAAACAGTCATCGTTCACGAAATTCTCTTGAGCTTTTGAGGAATGATTTAAACAGAATTTTCAAATAAATTTCATTAGTGAAGTTCAGTGGCTCGTGCGATTTAATTTCGGTTCCCTTCTTTTTTTCGCGATGAATCTTTTGCCATATTGCTCGTATAACAAAGGGCGTTTAATTTATCGCTGATTTACGGCTAATAAGGTTTCAGTGTCACGACTCGCAAATAGCACTATCGATCGAGCTATCGAGAGTCAATATCGATTGACCTAATCGGAGCGATAGGCACGAAATTTTTAGTCGTGGTTTGCAAATTCGCGATACGACGAAATCCGTTCTGGTCGTGGATTTCGTGACCGTTTAATTTCCGACTCTTTTATATCGACACATTATTTAACGGCTATGCGCCAGCCGTGGCGGCAATATCGGGCCAGCAGAGAGCAGCACAGCACCTCGCTGTGTTTCATTTATCCGGATAAATTCCCTTTTTGATCCACGCACAAACCCACACCATACTGACATACCGCCCAGGAAATATGAAAATAGTTGCATTTTCGCAACGGTCGTGAATAGTCACGTATTTTTTTTCCACAAATGCAGAGACTGTAAAAAGGAGTTGCATGTTTTCGAGTAACGGCAAAATATATCACATTCAATCTCGTACGAAACGAATATTCATCTGGCGCTCAAATTAATGTTTCATCTTTCCCCACGCGAGGTTATTCCTCGCTTTTGCACGGATTCCCAAAAAATCATGCATAATAACTATCAGCCACATTTATGACGAGCTTGACTAATGAAAACACACAGAAGGAACTCATTTAACGCGATTGCGAATACTTCAATTCCATTTCGAACGACACAAAGGCATGATCGCTAATTGTTTGACAATTGAAAATTATCCTCGCCCTGGTATATTTGCTCCAGAACAAAACGAAATATTCAACAAAGACACGAACGAATTTCTCGTCTATTTATTTTTCACGAAATTCCACGGTTTCGTGATTAAATGTCGATTGCAAGCGATGATAGCATAGTCTTATTAATGCCTGTGTTTTCCAAAAGGTATTCCATCAGACTCCGCTTGCTCACGCTGCATCCACAAATCCGTATGGTTCGCCACACGTGCGCTCTCATAATCATAAAAATCTATCCGTAAAGATTTTCGTCACATTCTCTCGTCGTAAGCTCGTAAAGAAAAGTGCAACAGATTTTTTAAAATCAATCTTGGAACGCTGAAGTTTTTTCTCACGTTTTATTCAATTTTCGTAAAGTTTCCCAGGCTCGCTTTTTTATGTTTCTGCACGGCATTTCGTCAAACGCAAAATAACTTCTTGTATCGCTCGTTACTAACTCCTCTCGAACCTTTCCAACGCGCCGCACGTCAATTCCATTGAACGACAGTTATTCCAACGTGTTGCGCTAATCAGTATTCAGAATTTCGGCAGCCAGTGCGAACTCTACTCTGAAGCATATTTGTATGATGGAGGAAATCTCGCCAAAACTCCAACAACGCCCTTTGCCCTCCCACCCACTTCGCTTGCGACCGATTGTGCGAACTCGCGCCCGAAACCCATTTCGTCGTTTATATATGCACAATGAGCCTACTCCATTGCTGGAAACGATCGAACGGGCAATAATTACTGATTCAGTCGCGGTGACAACATCGATATAATTAATTGATACTGTAAACAGGTTCCCCCGTCCTCTCTCGATCTCTCCGACTTTTTCAACCTCGTGTACACAAACAGACATGCACGGACGTTCATACGGAAGGTATTACAGCCAAACGTGTATATTTTGTAATATATGAATGTTTTGTCGTATTACGTGGTTTGTTTTCGGAGGATACCGAATCGTGTACACAGGGAAAACCCATATTGTAACTTTGTCATTATACGTGCATTGTGCAATAACCATTAAACGTCGGAAAACGCCGGAGCGATTTATTAGAACGTCAATAAACCGAGGGCGGCTAAAAAACTGATTTCTACTATTTTTCGTTTACTGGACTATGAGATTTTCAACGAAATCTTTTAGACGACATAACAAATTCGTGTTTTTGTGCAAAAGAGTCAATCATCAATCACTACAATAATCAAGAATTTTCAGAGAGCGATAAAGTATTCCCATTGCAGAAATATTCAACATAAAAAAAGATTGTTCACGGATTGGAGTGATTAATTTTAATTTGACATTTTTCGTATAGTTCTCGTTTTACTGAAGTCCGGCAGACGCAATTTGATGTAACTGCAGATAACAAGTTTTAATTGTTACCATTGAAGCGTCTCCTTCAAAATTTGATCAATCAGGAGAGCTTTTTTGACGATGCATTGTTAAACGGCCCTCACTTAACAACCCGATATGTTTTGAGCCATGAATTACACGGTATTATTTCGTTTAACGAACTATAGAATTTACCGTTCGATATCTACACATGGGGTAAGGTCGGCGAACGTGTCTCGAGTGCAAACCACCATGCATTCAATTTCCTTGTGATTAATTGTAACTGCTCTCGATACTTCAAGAGAGACAAGATCTTGTTCCCTCTGGAGTATTCGTACTCTTCGTACTCTATGTACTGCAGTGGTTTTGAGAACTGCAGTCATTCTCCCTCGCCCTCATCACGCTATCCTATTCACGCAGCATTCCTCAAATTCCAATCGAGTTTACCCGAAGAGGCACTTCACTACATGCCATCGATTTTGAGACTTGTCAACACACGGCTCAAATAATTTAACGTCAAAAACTCTTCCTCTCGTTCACCATAGAATATGAAGGTTACAAACTTATAAATCTCTCTATATCTATGTAAAACTGTAAGCTAAAAAATTGTGTTTTGTGCCTTTTTAACGCAAAAACGACGGAACCAATTTGGATGAACCTTTCACAGAAATGGGAGCTTATGAATCAGATTGGGTTTGAGGCTGCATTTCGATGTTTTTTATTTTTTTCTGGCAACCCGAACCTAAAAATTACATTTTTCGTCATAGTTTCCACTTTCAAAGTTCACAAGCTACAAAAAGAAATGATAACAAATTAAACATCGCTAATGATCAATTTGAAGATAATCCGAAAACGAAGATAATGAGTGGTAGCTGGAGTGCCAGTTTGTAAAAAAAAAATTATAGCGATTTTTGTGAAATTAAAGTTTGAAGATTTTGAAAAAGAATTTCAACTTTACATATTAAGCTATAGCTGTGGCCTTCAGCACCAACTAGGTGTGCTGCGGGGCGGAACCCGCGGGCGCGGCTAGTTGTAAATATGAATCGAAGGCTCATCCAAAATTAATCAAATGGTTAAACATCTTCGAATTTTTTCCGGATTTTATCAAACAGAAATCTTGCATCATCGAACTCCTCGAATCGATGAGAATTTGAATATTATACCTGAAGAATTTTCCAAAAATTTTGTTTGTTCACTTTTTTTTTTGCATTCATTCGTCTCAGAGTGCCGATCCGGCACATCGGGGTGGACGATTCTCCGTTCGGAGTTTTACCAATTTTGCCTCGTTCGTACCCGTCACGGTAAATTTCTAGGATTGTTTTAATGTTTTGGTTGCATCTATCGGGCGAGGAAACCAGCCGAGTTCTCGACCTCACAATCCGTTCGACTTTTATAGACAGTGCGGCAAGATTTACGCGAATTAACAGTGGGATCCTCGGGCAGACTACCGGCCTTCCCGTCGTCATAAACAACGGCCTTCTGTCCGAGGAAGAATCGATCGAAATACCGGACTGCATTGGACTGACCCTTTCCCACACCCCTCGCTGTATCTTCCGCTCCGTACCTTCACCCATATACGGACTCGTTTCACGCTATTTTCCACTCTTTTTGCTCGCCCAATTTGCCGTGCTGGTTTTATGACGCTGGAGAGAGAGATTCGTTTAGATGTTCCTGAAAACTAATGTTTTAAGTCCATTAGAAAATTTTAACAAATTGCAAAGTCCGAGAAATCTTCTTCTACCATTTCAAGAGGGAGAAAGTTAAATAAAAATACGCCTGACAATAGTTACCATAATAAAAAGCGAATGAGAAATATGTGACGATCGTGTAATATTTTTCTACAATCCCCAGCTGCAAGTTGGAAAATCACAAAAATTGAAAAGCGCAGATAAAATCTCGACAGAAACAGTTAGCTCTTCCGATCTGCCGCGGATTCAGTGAAGGTGAAGTTGCGAAGGTGACATAAAATCATAAAAACTTGTTGTTAAGTTGTTGAAAGTGTAAATTTTGTAATTGGATAAACACAAATCGTCATCGACGTCAGTGATGACCAGATTGAGGTGGCGTTCGGGTCGTGGTGTTAAGCTCTCGCCGGATAAATGTGCGCGATGTATTATTATGCGAGCAAGCTGACTGCGGCGGCCCTGAGCGCAGGTTTGCGCGGTGGCGGTGGTTCGAGTGGCAATGGGACGCATGGACCAGGTGGCAGCGGAATATGTCGATGCCATGAGATGGAAAAGCCGCCCGAACCAAGGACACCCGATCGATCGCAGTGTCTCGATACACTGCCACCACCACCGCCACGGGCCCAACATCATTCGAGGTCATCATCTAAGATAAATTCAAATCCCGGAGCTACCAGCTCGGTTGAGCACGTTGTTGCCACCGTCAGCATCGAGCATCCACGGTCGAATCAACATCATCGCCATCGTACAAAGCACAAGGTAGGATTCTCAGGGGCAAATATCAAACGGTAACTTTCGTGTCGACCGAAAAAGTTGAAGAACCGATTATCGAGTCTTAAAAANAAAAAAAAAACGTGTGCAGTTCGAAAGTTGACTTAGAATCATCGGTGCTTCCCTTTTTCGTCGAAAGCAACCTGAATGCGCTGTGCGATGGGAGACATAAAAAATAAACTCTGTGCATTATTGGTATTGAAGAAAATAGCCAGTGGCTGCTTGTTAAGAAGATTCGAGACTATCCACCTCATGTCCTCTTTAGAATCAACTTCACAGCAAATAGTAAAATATAAATTACGCCAAGTGATTTCCTGAACGACCTAGTTGGGCACTTGTAGAGTCAATCTAAGCTTCTGGAAGAAAATTTATGGCTGAGAGCTATCTGCACATGAAACTCTAAACTCCTAAAGTATGTGCATAGATCGTTAAACCTCACCTTTTCCTGTATACGTTGTTAGAAGTTTAACTCGAGCTCCATGAGGCAAAGTTCGTCTAGTACAAGTATCAACCACTCGAGATCCACGTTTACGATGAATTTCAGAGAATAGTCACTTGGGGTTGAAGTTTGTGGGATCTTGAGAAACGACTCATGACAACATTGACCATTCACTTCCCGAAGCTGAACAGAGAATTCTTTCGTTTTCGTAACTTAATCTCTGCGCTCAGTTGCTGAAAATCTTTATACAAAAATATTTATTCCTCGAGAAACTAATTGTATTTCATCAGTTCAAAATTCAATCGGTCGATCATTCCATCAAGGAACATGAAATTTAATAAAATATGAAAAAACCAGAGCAGCTGTGACGTCAGGAACATTCTGCTAAGAGAACAGACATCCACAGGCATCGACCCAGTATTTGACGAAAGAATAACTCAGGAGATCCTGTAGGAATTATTCTTTAACATGCAAAGTTACGACGGAAGGATAACTTTTTCCTGTTTGCACTTTATATTTATATCTATATAAATATATACATTAAAAGAATACCACAAGAGGTGAAAGAGCAAAAACTTTAGCAAGTAACAGAGGTGAGCGGGTGAACGTTGAGAGGCAGCACCCACTGGTATAAAGATGAAAAAAGAACAAAGAAAACAGTCATAGAGACCTCGGTGAAGATGAGTTCGAGGTAGCCGTAGTAGCGTCGTGACGTCTCTTTAAAATTCCCAACCCCTCGCTATACTCTCACTCTTCCCACAACTTTTTACCATCCACCCAACGGATCCTCCGAGCCTTGTACCTTTTTCTCTCTGCCCTTTGTTCGTTCACATGCCCCTTTTTTCAACATCACTCGCTACCTATGCCACTCTCAACGATTCTATCTTTCTCTTCCTCTCACAGATGCACACGTACTCACCCTTTGATTTTGGTACTTTTTTTCGAAAGAAATGTTTCCATGCCACTTGTGCTGCAGCGTTAAATTACAAAGAACATGTGAAATTTTTTCACTACGATAATATTCAAAGATAAGCCTGCATTAAAAAAAAAAGAAAAAAAAATTTCGGACCTACGAAACTTTATGCAACTTCATAATGCAATTTATGCGATCTTTGAAAGTATGATTCCTGTAAAATGTATTAACCCTTAGCGGTTACAGGGGGTAACTAGTTATCCCATGTGGCCGATATGTGACGAGGTGTGGCCGCTAAGGGTTAAAAAGGCATGAGTATTTTTACACTTTTTTGCGACTGACGAATTTATGTCCGCCACTCGGGGAGAAGGTGACTATATTAAAATGTAAATGCGGAACGAATTTGATCATCATGATATTGTTTTCTTGCGTCGTAAAGTTTGCTGAAAAGTGTCCACGAACTTTTTTCTCTCCGTACCATTTATCCACCAATGCGGAATGGCGAGCCAGACACCCTTTCGATTAAAAAGAACTATTAAGGAAGAGTGAGCAGGATTCTCGTCTTTCGTCCTTGTATTCTCCACCGAGCTGCAATTAATTTTCTTTCTTTTTTTCTAGTTTCTTATCCCATTGTATTTTACATCGACTTTCCTGTCGTGTACTTCTCGTTTAGCTCCAAAGGGCGTCTTCAGACTAATTTAATTTCAATTTTCACCCTCTTGAAACCACGCTGCCCCCCCTTTCTCTCTTCCTCTCTCTCTCTCTCTCTCTCTCTCTCTCTNTCTCTCTCTCTCTCTCTCTCTCGCTCTCTCTTCACCGAGTGGTGATAGTTGCTCAACAATCTCTGTACCGCTAACCTTTCGGAACCTCCTGGACATTGCGCTTTCGGCATATTCGAATTGGTTTTTTAATTAGATTGGTAATACCGACTGAGGGTGGGTTTGCGGTCGGTGTGTGGTTTTGGTAAGCTGTTCGTAAGAGTCAAGCAATCCAGGCAAGGTCACTGCTGAATCTCGAACTGAAACTCGATAAAAATATAGTCGTTCGTATCAGCAAAATATGCTGCAGTTTGCCTTGGCCGTTGGGTAAATGCAAGACGGTAGTGCATTAGGAGGGTATCAGCTTCGCGAATACAGCAGCAAAACTCGGTGGTTTTATTCGATCATTCGCAGTCTCATGATCTGAGAGTCTTTCGTCACGAAAGATCTTGGCGTCTCCTGGCGCGTTGAAACTTTTGCACCACAATCAATCCTTTCCCTCCGAACGTTCCATTATCGAGGAATTTCTGCCTGAAAGATTCTTTTTCTCTTTCCCCCTCTTCCCGCCTCGTGGTAACATCGATGAATGAATACCCGTTTTGCTTGAATGCATCCGTCGCTCCTGGAAATACTTTCTTCCCGCCTGCTGCAATTTTTCATCTCCCTCGGCATCGACTTTTCCCTTCGCAAATATTATTCGTTAAAGACGGATGAAAAGTAGGAAAGGCGAAGAAAAAAAAATGGTGAAAAATATAAAAAAAAAGGATATCAAAGAGTCTACTTCTTGGCAAAGATTGTCGGGCACAATTCGGTGCGCTGTGCATCCACATTTGGTCCAACTTTTACCAACGAGAGAAAAGCTTGCCCGAGCCGCATGCGGTTTATAAGTTGCATCGCATTATGGAGAATATTTTGGTCGAGCCAGGTCACCCTTGAATCTTTTATACTTATTCTTTTGCTTTGTTGGTGCCATCGAGTCTCGACACTCTTGTATATAAGTTCCAGCATGTTCAAACGAGGGCCTGCTACATAGACAACAACAAAAGACTAAATTTGTACAAAGAAAGAATTGCAGTGAGTGCTATGTCCACGTGTTCGTCCTAGCGAGCTGTGGGAACGGTTTTCTCTGGTCAAGTTGTACAAAACTTTGAAGCTCTGTGCCGAGAAATTGTTCAAGCTTTCGCACCATCGGTGGTACAAGCAGAGGCCACACACACACACACATGCACGTACGTATTCCAGGTTAGGCTGGTCTGTCAGTTTCGTGGTTGGTTCCTAAGCCTTCCGCTCCTCGTAGTGTCGTCGAAACTTTGGTCCTTCTTTTTTTTCCCCACATCCTTTTCCCCCTTTTGATGTGCTATCCAGTTGGGGAATTGATGCTTCCTCCATGTCTGCCACGTCGAACGTTCCCTTTCGCGTTTCTGACTTTCACCAATGCATACACATACATACGCACGAAAGCCCGATCAAGACTTCGACTTTTCCGGATGTCGTCTGCTCAAGCTTGTCGCTAAAGCTGTCGAGCTAAAAAAATAAAGTTGCAGAGAAAAGACATGGATATACTTAGGTGGAAAAATGCACGAACAGCAAAGCACTTTTGGCGTCGTGAGATTGACCCGGCTGCTACAGATTTTACGGCCTCGTGGTATCGACATAATACTTTGCACCGCACACTCTTCCTATATCTCGTTTTCTAAGACCTCCACTTTCTCTCCCGCAGACGCGCCGTCTATTTTGACCTTTTTATCCTTTTTCCCCAGTCCTCGAACGAGACATTTTATTTCCGCGTGGTTCTCGTCGGCACGATGAGATCAAAGCTCGCGGGATCTCGGAACTTTGTGGCAGATTTTACGCGACAATGTGTCGGAATTGAGGCTCAACCAATTTTCGTCCTTCCTATTTGTGAGAAAAGTTCCGAAAGTCTTTATCAGAATGGAGGTGAAAAACCGTCGAGTTATATATTTATGGTTTCTTTTCAATTAGTTACATTCTCTTCGTAATAATCACATTGCATGGAATTTTTTTCATCACATTATGGAAATTTGTTCGTTCCATTATCTGCTGCCATAACATCACTACGCCTATTCGGCTCTCTACTCTTTTCTCCAGTTGAAGCGTATACTTCTGAAATACTGATGTCGCAAATAATGTCACGGCGGTATCAAATACGAGATAAATAAAATGTTTTCACACGACTAAGAGAAAGTCGACATGCTGTAAACCTCTATCTACTGTGGACGAATGAATATAAAGCAGGGCATAATGTGTATGCAAACGAGAAAATTCACGCGCGCGCGCTCCTCCCTAGCTCACGTCTTTTTACATCCAACCTTATATTTTAATAACACATAACTTTTACGGTTTTATCTTTCAACGGTAACGATGTACTTTTGTATATGCATATCAAGGTGAAAGACACAGGGAGATGGGTGGTTCGGTCGACGGGGTTGTTTATTCTCATGGGAGACCCATAACTGCGACGTTGTTACACCAGAGGATGAGGCAGCAGACGCGTAGATAATATGTATGCACTTTTGTTGAGGCCACAAAATTTTAGTATTGGGGAAGCTAGCCTGACGTGGTAGACACGGAACGAGTAGCACGATCATCTTAACAAGTTGACGATACAGAGGAGAAAAGATTTTTGAGCATTGTATGTCTCTCGAGCCAGAGACAAGTTTTCGTTGGTAGACGGAGGAAATAATCTTGAAAATGAGAGACGTTTCCTCGAGATGGTACACGAGGGGAGCGGAGGCAACGATGACGGGGCTAGAGATCGAAAATAAGCTCTATTGCTTAGAGCTTTGGCTAAGAGCAGAATTTACGCCGTGGCAGAGAATCAATGCCGAGTCGGGATACACAATGAAAGGGGACGTTCCCACCGCGGTCTCGGCCTCGGAAAATCCGCTCTTGACAACGTTTTCCACCTTCTTCATCTCTCCCTCTCTATCTGCCTCTATCTATCTCCTTGTTCTCCGCTAAGATTGTCAAGAAGAAGAGAGCAAATCCTTGCCACCCGAGAGTTTTCCTCACCGTTGATGAGGGACAATTGACTGGCTTTTAGAACAGACGCGACGAGGCGCGCGAATCCAAAGACGAAACACACAGCGAGAAAGCTCACCAGTCGAAATCTCAACTTAGAGCAATCTTTCACCGCTGAAACTTGTACAAATGGGTATAAGAACTGGTTCGGCTCCCAACCAGTGTACGGTAATTGGCTCCTCGTTAATGACGTCTTTGCAGATTACAGACTTTTGAGCTTGAGCACTTCGTTCCACTTTGACGCGGAAAAACGTCCGGTTCCAAATTACATTCTAATTTTCTCAAATCCTAACGCCAATGATAATAACAATATTGAAATAAAAATTATCAAAATTGCTGGTACTTATCGTTATAAAACACGATAGATTATGACGCTGAATAAGCTTCATTTTCTCAAGACAATATTCGAACGCACTCGGAACCCTTTAACTTCGCTGTCAATTAAAAAAAAAAAAATTATCGACACTACCTACTCAAACGATGTTTGATCGCATGGGTTCAATGCGGTTTCTTGACAAACTTATCTACACACTCGAAGGAGATAAAGGAAACGAGTGAAAAACGAGGGCACGATCATTCCAAATGAGTATTCATTCATGACAATCTTTTGCATGTTGATACTCTTGTAAATTCTTTCTACAGTTTCATACTGATATCACGATTTTTTTCGACTGTGGACCAGCAACGAAATATTTACTTTTTACCACATTCAAACCTGCTCGGCGGTTAATCTCATCACCGCAATCTTAATCGTGGATAAATCGAAGAATTTCTATCACGATGCGGATACACTGACGAATATAAAGTACTACGTGGGATATAGAAAAACATCGAATGGCCTGTGGAAAGCCGAGAAGTATGCCGTTAGACGCGCGGTCATGGCAAAGCCATGCAGCACTCGTGCGGTGAATACACAATCTGTCTTTGTCGGATGATTTTATATCAGCGGAATACAGCTTCTCGACTCGTTCCCGGCACAACGCCCAGATTTATATATCGTGTGCATGAGGGAACCCCTGGAGAATCACGACAACCTCCGACTATTCGTCTTCAACGTTTCCACCGCTTACATCGCATGTATGAAAATATACATGTATATTATTTCGGGGTTCAACTATACACGCGTAGCTGAATGAAGAACTCTCTTTTCTTCAGCATTCGCACAAAAGTCAGTTACCTCGTCGTTCTGAATATGAATAGGATGTTCTGCGATTTGGAATAAATAAATCTCAAGAGATTTCAAGCCCATTTTAAATGGTTATTGTGGAAACTTCATCGTGCATTTTCTTATTATTTACTCACTTTTATTTTTACTACTGGATCAAATGTGAGCCCGAGTCCATTTTAATAGAAATCATAATTTGATAAGTGTAATTATAGACCTGGACGAGTGATCCAAACGCTGATTGAATTTAATTAACAATTAATTAATTCCATATATCAATCAGACTGAGAATTCAGAATGGTATATTACCATTGGCATCGTTCCTGCTGTACTGTGCGAGGCAAGGGTCGGAGATCCAATGTTATCAGATTGTGGTTTCCTCTAATTAGACGGCTGTTATGTCGTTAGCAGTTTCTCGCTCGTATGACGGCCTCTCTTTCTCTCGTACTGTCGCAAATCCCTTTCTCTCTCGTTTGTTCTGAAATGCACCTATCCGTAATTATTGGAAAATCATCGGTACGACTGTCCTCGAACTCCAAAGCCGATGATACTCTGAGCGCAGCGAAATTAATTGAGCGCAGCTGCAAATTAATTTTATTAGGAAAAGACATTGAATCATACGTGGTCGTAGGATATTGTATGAATGAATATCATACGAAATAATTGTCAAGCACATATACTTTCATTGCAATGTTGACGGAAAGCCATTTCATTTAGTTAACGATGAATCCCAAATATACATTCATTTCGAGAGGAAGGCTGAACGAGCATGTCATTTTTCAAGGCGATCATTTTTTCAATTTATTAACCCTCCGTGGTCACCAGGGGTGAAAATGACCTCAAGCGCACCTTTGAGCGGAATTACTACGAGTTATTGGCGCCCGAGATGGTTGGACTCCTCTCCAACGGTGCTTTAGGGTAGCCGAATTTTTTTTTTTTACACATTGCCCTCTTGCTGATTTTTCCGCATTTTTAAAATTGGATAAAAAAATTTCGGCACGATTATTCTCGTTCTGAAAGGTTTCAACTAATATCGTGAATTTTCATGTGTCGTTCGGAACGATACTGGCAACGCGGCAAGCGTTTAAACATGGCTGGGGTCATTCCGACCCCATGTGATCAGCGCGTTATTTATAAAACGTTTGACCACCGCGGTTTAAAAGAAAGATTTCTCAGATTTGATGCAATCATAATTATTGCATTCAGACGAATATAAAAGCTACTAGAGAGTCTCCTCCCTTCGACACGCATTGTAGTGGTGCCCTCAGAAACATGTGAAGGGCCAGTTCTACGCATTCCTTTGAGCTCCCAACACGTTGAATCTCAGTGGACGAGAAGTTCAAGACACCTGGAATTATCACCTCAAATGCAGCTCGGGTCTTGGCCCAAGGGCCCTACAAATGACACCGCCGTTGTGCTCAATCCAACAGCCCACGAACAGCCTCGTTCGAGGCTGAGCCTTAAGGGGACTTGGAGCTTTGATGCGGCGCCACTGTCGCCACTCTCAAGTCATTATAATTGAGTTGAGCACAACTTAGTTACCAGCGTCAAACCGTCCGCTCGATGATGAGAGAAGCAAGAGGAACCCAACGACCCTGAAATACTCTCGTCGCACATCTCGACTATCACACCTCAAATGTCGATGCACTCCTTATTATATATATAGGTATACATAGCATAATGGGTATACGTTGTATATACAGATCGCACAGTAACAACGCATTGCCACAAATTCTCTGTTTCAACAACGAGAACTTTCGTCATTATCCAAGGCAATTCTAACCGGAGTCGGTACTTCCATGTTATGTTTATTATCTCCCCGCATGTATGTAGGAGCCTCAAGGTAATTCTGTGCTATAGGACTATGAGCCATCGCTCTCGTAGTCTGTATGTATTTCAACTACACGAAGAGAGATATGGAGATTTTTGGTTCAGACTTTTGAACTCACGTCTGTCCACAAGGGATTTCTTGACTCGAAAAAATTGCCATGTCATATTTGTCTCATCGGTCTTGTTATTTTCTGACTGAAAATCTATGAATTTTCATACATTTTCGATGAGTCGAACGCCGCAGGAATCTTGGTGGATATAAACGCAGCGAATAAGTTTCTGGAACGAGCGGAAACGGTGCACCCGGCTCGATTGGATTCTCAATTTATGTACAAGTATAGATACAGACGCGCTTTCTTCTCCTTCGTTGACTTGTTTGGGACTTGGATTTGAATTGCAGAAACTCATCGGTGAGAACGGCGAAGAGTAAGTCTAAAGTGAGGGGAGGGACGCATCATCCCTTTTTCTTCTTCTCTCTATCTATCTTTTCCTCCTTCTTTCCATCTCTCAGTCTCGTTTCCTTCTCAACTGGTTTTATGAATGAGAAAGCGACGAACTGTAAAGGTGTTTCCCGACTTCCACTTTCTTGAAATTCCCACCCATTCCTCTTTTCTATTCTCATGAATTCCAACCCTCGTGCTCTAATTTCGATCTTTTCTTCGTCCTCGACCGCAAATTCGTATCGCACGAATACGCTTTTTTCCCTTCCCCGTTCACACTCCGTTAGCCCAGCCCTACATTTCTGTCTGAACACACATCTCGGCGGCTCTCGGTTCTCATAATATTCAAAAGATTTCTTCAAGGGTCCTACAGAGTCGGCAGCGTTCATTAGGCCTGACGAGGCTTCAAAATGGATACAAAACCGTTTACCGTTTTTCCGCTATTAAGTCGTCGTTACAACAGTTTTCTGTTTTACATATTAAGACTCTTGCTTCTCGGGAATATCACATTAACTGTGACGCGACTCTAGAACTTGACGCTCTTCAAAAAGCACGAGATTTTTTTGTCCCTAATCTGACAATAAGTTGGAAAATAATACTTGCAAAAAAATAGTCGTTTCCCCATGAACCACAGCCACTGAAATTACGACAAAGCTCGAAGATTAAGCAAAGCGGAGATGATTTCTATTGTAAATGGATGCTGTACGTTGTTTGAGAGGATTGGAATACATTTCGTATTGAGTGAGAGTGTATACCCGGATCGTGACTCGTAAACACAACGACCTAACGAGGTCGCTTTCCAAATCCAGGTTTTCATAGCTTGTAGGAGGATCTTCTATCTCAACATTCAGTGAGATCGCACGAGCTCGGCCAGCCGAAGCAATTGTAGAGAGAAATTGACGGTCCTGATACGATACGACGGGTTCGTATAAATTGACACTCGAGAATTCTCTTCTCCGATACATACACATGGATAAGACAGAGATATACATTGAATGGGTCGCTTCTTTTTTCCTCGAAGAATGAATACACGGGATAGAGGTTAAAGCCAACGAAAGTGTTCCGAAGCTCCCATTCTCTAGCGTATACAGAAATGTGCTGGATGTGTTTCTATATACCGAGCTGATTCGAGGTCCAAGTCATGACAACGTACGTACACGGATGTACGAGCATCGTATGTTTGCGCAAGCGGTTTATCCGTGTTCGTAATTTTGTCAAGCTCGACCTACTAACATTTCTTCTTTCCGAAATTCTTAAATCTTTCTTCCTCCGCTATGAAACACATCATCGATAATATCGATCTTTGATGAGATTCAACGAAAATTGAATGCGTCACATTATCCAATACCAAAACAACTGGAAATAAGTATCTTCACATGCTTCTGCATTGTTTTCGTTGTTTATTTCATTTTTCTCGGTAATATTTCGCTGAAGCCGAAAGAAGTAATGATGAAAAAAATTTGATTGATATGACACGTTGTTCTCGGTGGAAAAGGTTACTCTGCTGGATTGGTGCACACATTTTGCACACAAATTTCCAGTTAGCGGTCCGGAAACCTTCACCAGTCTCTGTTATTTTTTTCTTTCTTTTTTTTTTTTTTTTTTTTTTACAGTGAACTTTAATTGCACCACGTATTAATTGTTGAGTAAAAAGGAATTGAGGTTATACACTACACATACAAATGCGATATAGAAACTGAAGCTTTTCGTCGTTTCCATGCATCTCTTTTACATTTCCGTTCTCGCTCATAATATATCTCTGTTCCATGCAGTAAATATAAAAGTTTTTCCTTTGCTTTTTTTCTTTCCACCGTTGCAGCATCTCCGCTCGTCTGGTTATGACGCTACAAAACTGTAAATAACAATAATAAAGCTTCGTCCGCCAGTCCTATACTCCGATGTATGCCTCCCTCGAAATTCTCCCATTCTCACTCCATTTTCTTCCTTGCACACCCTCATTGCTATACTTTGGTTTACTCGTCCCACGTTTCTCACTTCGTCCTCTCTCTCTTTCTCTCTCTCTCTCTCTCCCCAAGCTGCCCATGTGAATCTGGGTGCTCAACACCACTGTTTTTCTCTTCCTCCTCTATCGCTCTTTCTCTTATGTCATCTATAATTTCGTCTCTCGTTTTATCTCGGAGTTTCCCACTCTCGTTCCGTTCCTCACTAACGAAAGCTGCTCTCCCTTTTTCTCTCACAGCTTCTCACTCATTCGCTCTTTATATCTCGCACTCTGCCTATTTTTTTCCCATTTACGCTTCGGCACTATTTTCCTCATTTCGCACGATGGCAGTGGCGCGGCTCCTTTCTATTTTCATGAAAATAAAAAGAATATTCGTTTTTATTATTATCCTTCTTTCCCATTTTTCCTCTAAGGAATGAATGGATTGCGTTTTCGAGGTAAAAAAAAGTGCGCAAGACCATGAAGCGTGTTCTGATTACGCGGATCCGCCATCGCAGCACGACTCTCGCAACCGCTAGTTCATTTATGGAAATCATCTCCTCGCTCCTGTCATGCTTTCCCGGAAAGTTGAAATTTTTCCTAATCTTTATTTTCCCTACAGTAAATTATAAGACATCCGAAATATTCAAAGACTCAGCATATTTTTATAAATTAATAAGCAACGATGGATTCCCATAAGAAAATTCAAATAGAACGATGTGGCCGGCATTGCAAGTTCGTTGCCTTATATCTGAAATGTCCATCAGCCATAATCATGTCGAGTCATGCCTTTGGTAAGCTTCGTTCGTTGAAATGAACTTGACAATTTCGCAAAAATCGAGGAAACTCTATAACCAATCCAACGAGTGCGAAAATAGTTGCACCTCGCTAAAGTATCTGGTTGAAAAAGGGAGCATGTTGAGAACCTTCGTACCATTTTACAAGAGTCTCGTATTTCAAATGGAAGAGACTGAGCCACTGAAAGGCGATGCGTCCCAACCCTCCGTTTTGTTCCGACCTCCTGGAGAAAAATAAGTTCCGGATACAGAGAACGAGAAATACGTCGGCTCAAATGCATTTTTACAAATGTGTGTACGTACTCTCGGAGCTTACAGCTTGATGCGAGATCACTTCACGAATTCCAGAAATTTATAAACATCCAAAAATCTCACGGAAATCGCAACTGTTTCATTTCATTCTGACGATTTTATTCATCATTCGTTTCCAGCAATCCGAGTTTGAATAGAAACATCATTTTCGAAATTTACGCCATTGCAAGAATCGTGATAACATTCGAGCACTTTTAAATTTTTCCTAAATGATTTATAATTAATTGGGTAACGAGAGATATTAAGAGGAAAGTTATATCTTGATGAAAATGTAAAGGGGTGCGAGGAAACGTTATTGGTTTGATGAAATTAAAAAAGAAATTTGCTGGAAAGTAACTACAAAGATAGTTCTGCTTGGTCAACCTGAACATCCAAATAGATATTTATGCTCGATGAACATTATCGCGTGACCGCTTTTCGCATTTTCGATTCTGACAAGTTTCATAAAACCGAGTGACTTGCATATAAATTCAAGCGTATACGTATATTGAGAACACACACGCACCCTTCCGACATTTTTGCCTCGTGCATTCAGCTCGACTTTTAACGTCAAGATTCCAGGCTTTCATAAAAAAATGAAATGAAAGGGAGCGTAGAAAAAAAAACGTTCCTCCAAACATCATCCGGATAGAAAATATCACAGGAAAGTTTTTCGAGCCATGAGATGGCAAGAAAAGCGACGAATTGGACCATTGATGTCAAGGCGAATTATACCCCCAATATACATTCCAGCTTTATAACATCCCTTTCAAGCATTTCCATCGCTGGCTGTTAAGCTTCAAAAAACTTAACATCCATCGTCCTCTGACTTTTTCCCCTTCTTCTTCTAGTGACATGGAAACCTTGTTGACGTTTCATCGTATATTCCAATGTATAGAAGATGAATACTGTATTTTCTGATGCAGGGCCCTGATAAATCCTTCTGAAAATATTCTCCTCTTTTGCTGTGTCCTCTTCCTCCGTATGTCCGCTTCTCACAGCCAGTGAATGGGATTGTGCTCGATACTTTTCATGCCGGAAGTCGCAAGGGTAGTTTACGTCGACCTGCTATTATAAAACTGCGTTATGACGTATGAAACTATATTTCAGCCAAGAATGCTTCACAAAAATACAATTTATTCACTGAATTTAGTACACAAACAAACAAAAAATACATTGCCGATCTTGGAATGTCCCTTGAGGTAGTACTGTGGGTGTTAGAATTACGGTTTAGAATTTAATAAAATTTGGTACATTAGTAGATTATGATTAAAAAAAAGATGCAGTCAAATTTTCAAGAGGCTGCAGAAAACCAGAAGAAATATATTGTCATTGGTATTTTCATAATTTATCATTGAGTATTATCATAAATCTCAGTTTTCATTGGAAAACGCAAGGAAATATATGAAATCGATGTTAATTTTATGAAATTGACAATGCGAATATCTTTTTGTTTTTTTGGTTCTGTGTAGCCTCTTGAAAATTTGACTGGATCTATTTCTCATCATAATCTAGGCTGAGCTAAATTTTATTGAATTCTGAACGGTATTTATGGGCAAATATAGGTATTGAAAGGAATAATTAAAGAATTTGGAATGTATCAGCCCTTTGGTGGTCAGTGATGAAGCCGGTTGATACAAGAACCTTAAACGAAATCGGGAATATCGTTACACAAGATTCTTGCGACTGAAGAGTAGATGTATAGAGTTACCCTCCGAACGGGACAGTTTTCATGTCCACTTTGCATGATAATGAGAGCGCTAACGAGCTCCATTCATTCTACGGGCATGCCGGGGGTGCATTCACTCTCGTTTTATCGTTCCTTTCTCTGTGCTTCTTCTCTATACTCTCAACGTTGCTTTTTCACCGTCTTAATTCTTGGGCTGGCAAAGCGTGAAAAAACCTCTTCTCAGTGTACTATATAAATATATGCCCGCGTTCTTGACGTCGTGGATACAGTGTCCCGAAAGGTCGTGAACTCCTTCGCCTCTTCGTTGTTCTTGCCATCGTCGAGTCTTGAATACTATCCGTTTTTGAGCTCAACACCCTCCGCCGTGGAACTTAGCATTTATGAATTCCCGCAGTAATTTCAAAATTTCCTATGGTAAATCTGCCCCCTTAATAAACTGATAAGATGCTGCCCCTTTCTTGCTGACTAAACACAATGCTTTACTCTCGGATCAAACTATCGAAGAGACAAATTCGTTTTCTCTCTTCAAATACGACCGAGTAAGAAATGCGAAATAAGAATTATCTGCTCTCTTGTCATCTCTTCAATGTGAACTCAGTAGTTGGGGACAATCTGCGAGCATCATCGATGATGCATGTGAAAACTGATGAGCCGGTCCATTCGATTTTTTCGTTTTTATTCTTGAGCCTTCCCAGTCCTCCTGCGATCAAAGTCCCTTCGGACAAAGTCTTCCGTTAGCGCGGAACTTCTTTGCTGTCATCACTCAATCACTTCCATAGAAGATGAAACCCTGGAGATTGGAGGAAAACAAGCATCACAACAGCCTTTACTGTTCCTGATCGATCCATATATTTTCGCTCGCCCTCGCTCTCCCTCTTTTTTCGCGTCTTCCTTTATCTTCGCCTGAATATTCTTTCACATGCATGAAACGTTGACTCAACTTCCGCGCTATATTCATTTACACTCTGTGCTCCGAATTTTCCCAGGGATATCGAAGTTGCCGATACGACATTTCGCTTATCGTATTTTTTTTTACGTCAATGATCACGGTCCCTGAGATCGAAAAAGCGTTATTGTTTCATTGTCTATATCGAAGTACGATGAAGAAAAATAAAATAACTGCAGTGTCGGGATATATGTTTCAGAGAAAAATCTCTCAAATCTCTAGTGCGCCAGTTTCATCCAACTTTACCGCTTTTTGTTTCGCCTCGACTTCCCGTACTTGTAATCTGAAAAATGTCATGTGTTCCCGAGCCCTGAATGAAGATGTTAATGAATCGAAACACAACATGTACTGTTCCGAATCCTTCATTCGTGTTAATACACACGAAAGCCGAAACGAAAGCTCTCCGTCTGGGAATTATTCAGCTTCCGAGAACGGGAGGGCGTGCGCTTAGAATAATTCAGCAAGATTGACGTATATGTCCTCCATGATTATTCCTGAAAAAAGAGAAATACCCATTACAGGAAAAATATGCGGAAAAATTTGCATCGCGAAACTCTCTTTATTACTGCCAGAAACGGACGGAGCGTGGAAGACGCTAAGTAGACAGTGGTATAGAGAGAATAGGACGAAACCATTATTCTTCATTATTACTCGTTCGTGCTCGTGACAAAACTAGAATACGCAGTGAAATACTCAGTCAGTAGGCACATTTTTTCCACTTTTTTTTTCTCTGATTCTTCCAATCCAATATTTTCTATGAAGCATTCGAAAAATAATTTATCACGGCAAATCCCTCGTAAAGAGAAAAAGCCCAGACAAGTACATTTGTTTGATAAATCTTTTGACTAAACTAAAACGTCTTGTCCTCTACTTGTCCCGAGAATATACCGAGTCACTAAATATTCGAAACGTTGCATTTCTCATTGTGACATATCTCACTTCTAATGTTTTTTTTTGTAGCACAATTACTGTGTGTTTTCAAGCATCGATACATCAATTGTTCAACTGTGAATTATTCGAGCGAAAAATAAATGACAAAAATTCCACATCGGCTTACCACTGTTTCGTGATTTACGCAGATTCATTATTTCAGTGTAATAAAACGCAGTGTTGTGGGACTGGCGTTTAATGTGCGGTGGACCAACCGCGTTATTTATAACTTTTTATCGCTGCATTATCTGCGCCGAGAGAGAACGTAGTGGACCGACAAAATTGGACACTATAAACGACATGGACCATTAATGTCACTCTTTGGGGAACTGGAAGCCAAAAGTAATGTTTGCTTCATTTTGAATTCATTCGGTAAATTTTGATGTTAAGAAAAAATATAACCATTTATTGTCAAATTAATTCAGGATGTGTCTTGGAAATTAACAGTGAAGCACTTGCGACTCGATATTTTATAAGAAAAGTTTACCATCCAAATGTAGGAACGGTATGAAGGAACACGAAATTTGCATTTCAAAAACATGTTTTACTAACTTTGTTGAAGGAGAGGTTTTGGCTCAAAATGAAATTTGCGTTAGAAATTAAAAGGGCATTTGCCATGCGAGCAATATTTTTGTCATTAAGTCTCGTCTCGTGCTTTTTGATTGTCGCGATACTTTTTCCCGTTGGTTTTCGCGCTCGCTACTTTCGTGAATCCATGGTTCCTTTGTACCTGGAAGGTTATAACGCGCCACGCAGTCTCTCTCTCTCTCTTTCGCTCCCTCCGCCGACTTCGTCGTCGTAGACGACGAACGCCCTCGAGGGTTGCATATTTCAGTGGTTCCCTGGTTTTCTTATGACATCGTGACTAACGACCAAAAGACCTGGGGCTCGTACAGTGCAAAAGTCTCCATCATTTTCTCTCTCGCTCTTTCTAACTCGGTACGTTCGTTGGCTGTTGCACCAAAAAGCGAGCCAAAAAGCGCCTGAGGAAACCTGCAGCAATATATTTCTTCTTGAGCCTAGCTGATAAAACCACGTACCGTTTTTATCATATTTTCCAAAATTTTCCTTCGAGCTACAACATTGTTATAACGAGAGAATGTAAAAATTGAATACTAAGTCATGGAAAGCTTTTCTCTGATATTCAGATAATTGGATCGGATTGAAACCAAAACAACTTTTATTTCGATCGCTCGGAAGTGCTTGTCGAATTAAAAGAAAAAAAATATCAGCCCGTTAAACGTCGCCCGGGCATCTGATAAGTTTGTATCTACAGCGTTTATAATTTAACGATGTTTATAGTCGATGTTAATGAAATCATGACAACGGAGGCAGTGGAATAAGCGGGGGACGCGAAAGACGAGTCGTGGCAGGGAAACTCCGAGAAAAGAAAGTAGAAAAAGTGAGCGATCCATACCGAAAGATTCTATAGAGACGTCGCCACATCGTCGAGGGAAAATCGCACTGTATACGACAAACAGAAAGAAAGAGACAGAGAGAGGGAGAGAGAGAGAGAGAGAGAAGGCGAGAAGGAAAGACAGAAAAATCGTGGTCACAAAGAGTGGGGAAATGGTGGAAAATAAACGAGTACGACTTTCCTAACGACATTCGAACGCTTCGTAGGTTTTCCACGAAATTACGGCAAAAGTCATTTCCTCTGTGAGACATTTCCTCAATTTGAAGCATTCGCTTCCTCTGGAGTACGGGGAAACCGGAGAGTTTCACTCCACCTCTCTGTCGTGTCCTCTTCTCATCCTGCGCTTCCTATATTCACTCCACTATCCGCCACAGCCTTTTCCTTTGCCCCTTCTCCGGCAAACCTAAAGTTCATATACATATACACATACATCCACCTGGTCTGTTTTCAGGCGCACACACACACACACACGCTCACAGAAGCTTCGTCCTAGTGTCCAGAAAGCAGACCAATGCTGAAACTGCAAGCTTTTGCACAATCCTGTTACAACAGCTCCTCTGACTAACCTGCTAGATGGATAACCATCCCATCAAACCCTATTTCCCAGCTGTGACCCACGTCGTTTTCCATTTCGTTCTTTCCAATTTACCTTTACTTCCTATTTTAAACTCCTTGTACGTTAATGTATACAGATGTATATATTCTCCCTGACATTTAAACTCTCCGTTAGTTACCACAGAATTATCTCAGCAAAGTTGAAATAAACGTCGAGGTCCAAGTTGAAACGCCGCGTTGATCTCGGCTCCGAATGAAACTGGACCAAAACGTACGATGAAGTTGGCAGAGGATTAATGTTTTTGTTGTCGCTTACTGTGCAGAAAAAAGTGAATTTCTTCAGTATTGAATTTTTAACCTGCTCGAAAAATCTAAATTGATACATCACGCCACGCGTCCTTGATTAATTATTGAGGTACATGTCACGATACTACAAATCAGCGAAATGGCCGAGTCCTTTAGATTGGATTCCCCAATCGTATAAGCATGAATTCAAAGTTTCGAGCCACTTTCGAGCTGGCGAACTATTCTCACGGAAATCCCCTAAGGAAGGATACTATAAATAAGAGGTCCCTTTGGCGGCGCAAATCTGCCATCGATGCAGGTACCAAAGTTCACAAACAAGGCCAGCTCTAGGACTACGACCAATTTACGGACGAACGCACTTAGTACCGATGTGTGTCCTCCTGAGAGAAAATCACCCGCGAAAATGGACGTAGTAGTTTCCATGATCCTGGATTTACGTTCTTGGAACAACTCAAGCTCTGCGGATACCTCGCCCCTCCTGGGATTGAGAGTTTCTCGTAACTCCATGTCCAAAAGCCACCGGCTTTGATTCGTCACTCTTGTACACTGACTTACCATTTTATCAATTGTATTCAAATTCATATTGCGATTTGCATAACGAAGTGAGTTCCCATATAAATGTAAATAAGCTTTCAGTAGAACTGTGTCGTCGTATACAAAAGGCTGGCTTAACAAGCAATAAGTGATTAGTGAAGTTTGGCAATGAAGCGTGATTGAGCATATCAGAAATTTTTCTCTCCTTCGTTTAAAGAACACTGAAAATTCAAAACATATTAATAATCCGACAATTTATTAACTGACTCAACCAGCACAAGGTTATACCTTCGGAATGTTTGATCTATAAATTTCTTTCCCTTTCTTCGTTAAAGTTTTTTTCACGTTTCGTGAATTGGTAACAAACAGACTTCCGGTGGTCATAAAAATAAATACGAACGTGGATCGTGGTGAATTCGCATAACGCGTTAATCTTTCCATCCGATCATTTATAAAACTTTGAGAATGATAGGAAAAAAGTGTCGACCAACTT
This sequence comes from Hyposoter didymator, assembly GCA_037952995.1. Lineage (NCBI taxonomy): Eukaryota > Metazoa > Arthropoda > Insecta > Hymenoptera > Ichneumonidae > Hyposoter > Hyposoter didymator. The sequence goes on along the minus strand of JBAJMU010000003.1, from coordinate 5,816,472 downwards.
TAAGGAGTCCCCTATATCTTAAACTTTTCCGTCCATACTTTTTGCACGGACGCCCGCTGAATACGAATATTAGCATCGAATATAAATGCGTAGAAGTATCCGTGAAAAAGTCCATTTATCAAGATGCTGGTTCGTCTGGAATTTGTCCTCACGAATACAACATTATTTTACTTACCGTTACACACCTCGAGAGAGTTTTTTCGTTGCATCATTTGCCAGGTGACAAATATAGTTTCACGCTAATTGATTGGATCAAGTTTTTTTAAGCTTTATTTATTTATGAGCTCAATGAGCGGAAGACGGGGAAATAATTTCATGCCGATTGATATTGAGAAATGCGACGTTTCGCAATGGATGCAGGTATCAGGCTCAAAACAGTCATTGAAATATGTTACTAGTTGTAACGCCAGAAAAAGTCGTTTTTTTCACGATTTTTTTCCGAAAAGGCATTTTATTTGACGCACACATGGAGTGGGAAGTAAATATAATGTGAAAAAAATGTAAATAGATTCATTCATCCACTAAAACGAACTTGTTAGTTTTTTTTTTTTCATTTTCGATCGTCCAAACCGGAGATTTCGTGCTCCCCACCGGACACTTTTTTTTAAGGACCTCCAGTAGATCGTTTACAAGAGCAATGTCAATCAATATTTTTAAAAATAAAAAGTGCTGATGGAAAGTCGAATGCTACGACTCAATTTATTCCCCACCACATATTTTGGTCAAATGAAATATCTTTTCAGAAAAAAATCGTGGAGAGAACAACTTTTTTGGGTCTTGCAACTAGGTATATCCCCGTAATAAACGAATCATAAAACTATGGAAAAAAAGAATATGATGTGCAACGAAACTGAATTGAATGAGCTTAACGCGCGGTGAGATGCTCTAAACATAGATATCATGTCGATGTATCTCGGTCGCCATTAATCTACATCCCCGTTTCATTTTCAAGACTTAATAGCGCGTTAAGCCAACACGGCTGAGCATTTATAAGCGTGACCCACGATCACTATCAAATATCTTCACCATTATAAATAAAGGTTTAATAACGTCCGGGGGTGGATGTGGTGGTCCGAAGGTAAGAGAATGATGGACTCCGTGACTTAATAAGCGTTTCCTCTCCAAGATGCGATACTTTACGATCTCGGATATTTTCTCCTTCTCTCTCTCACTCTCGCACCACTTTCTCACCTTTCTTCCCACTTTTTAAGCCTCTCACTCCACACCATAGAATATTCGTTGCACCTATAAACAACTATACAATACTTATAAAAGCCAAACGACTTTATGCGTTTTAATCTCTAACCTGATATTGCTAAACCAAACTCTACGAGAAAGTTGCACTCGTTAACACTTTTTAACGATCGGCTTAATAACATGAAAAACTTTCATTTGTTTCTCATTTCATACCCCATGGATCATTAACTGACCAAGAGATGGGAGACTGTAGGCAAGAAAATACACTAAAACGTAGTCATCGTTGCAATATTGAATCTTTAGCTCGCAGTAATTATACATCCACAACGTAAGCAAATTAAATCTGAATTAACCCTGTTCCAGTAAATTCCGTTTTGCAAATAACCAAGACTCCGAAGTTTTCGAGTTTTTTCGCTCGCCCACGTGACCACTGTGTTTGATACATGTCCGTAATGACTAGTATTGAAAATAAGTCTTCATATTGAACAATTTCGTAGTGTCTGAATATTTAACTGTATTATTGGTACGTCAATCGATGAGGGAACATTCAAGTAGGTTGCTCTCGTTGTATACACGAGTTCAACATGCATGGGGAGCTTGAAGCTTGCTGTTCTGTCGATACCTACGCATTGTTAATATCGGAACTTTCGATAACCGAGGTCGTTCCGTACAGAGGTACCCTGTCTATATGTATATGTGATTGAAGCGTTGATAGAGAAATAGGAAGAGAGAGAGAGAGAGAAGCCCTTATCACCGTGACACTTGCATAATTCCTGGCCTAACGCCGTGGGCAGCCACATAGCATGGGCAACGCTTGTTCCCTCATCCACGATCCCTTAGCCGTGTACAGTATTCCTGATCAAAATCTCTCCTCCTTGGGTGTGATCTCGCAGCAGGGTTATCCGATATTGAGTCGCGTAGTAGGTATGCCCCACGCACCAATCAAGTACAAGGATATCCACTTGCGGTTCACGGACTGTACCACTTGTACTGCTTCTAAAACTACGCTGTTAAACCCGTATGGAGTTGTAGCCTTGATCAACTGCTCCGTCTTCATGGTGGCAATCGTGCAACACACATTGATGCTGGCTTCAAATGTCTCGTTGGAATAACCCTAGAACGGTAACCCGGGGTCAAAAACGACCCCAGATGACTTCAAATCACGCGCCTTTTCTCTTTTCGTTCTCTCGTTTTATTTTTCAATCGTTTTACCGCATTTTTGACTTATTTTTCTACTTCGTGCAAAATTGCCCCAGGCTCATGTGATCGTGCATTAAAAATGAAAGAAATGAGCCCAATTGTAACGTTTATCGTTAAATTTCAACGGAGATATGAATTTTTGAAAATTGGGGTCACTTGTGACCGCGGATTACCGGGGTAGGTAAAAAAAAACAATTGAGTTTAAAAACCATGGATTAGTAACGAGAATGGAAAGCATACATTTAGTTGGATTGTCACTAAGTTGATTATCGGAACGGAGGAAATATTAATTTGCTCGTAAAACAAGCAAAAATGTTCGGTGTTCAGCTCCAACGACGTAGACGTTGTTTCGTGTGAACTTCGTGGAAATACGTAACACCATCGTGGGAATGCAACTAAAAGTTTTTGTCGTAGTTTCGAAACAATATCCACGGTGGAGTTGCAATAAAAAAAAAATTCACTCATTACAGTCGCACGCAAGCGCACGTAACGTTTACTCTCTGGACCGATTTTCCCATGCTGAACAAACACTCGCAGACTTGGACGAGGATATGCTCCGTTTAATCGACATTCGTGAAAGCAGCATCGGGATTTTACCGGAGCGGTGAAATGGACTGCAATTCCTTAATCCAGGATGCAAGAATGTATTCACAACGGTAAACTCGACGCGAGACGCCATAATACGAACGCAAGTTGCCATATGCGCGTTAGACATAGAGAAAAGGGGAAATCTCTCTTAGACTCTGCTCAACTAGACTCTGCATAAACTTAGCGATTATGATAAAGCCTCTTTCACGCGAAGCGGCTTTTTCCGCTATTCAGCATGCGCTTTACAAAAGTATATACATTTCGCATAATATTTATTACAAAAAATAGCATCGTATGAAAGAACCTTGACACGAAACGTCGGGCGTGGCTCTTGTATTGTTCTCTCCTTTCACATAGAATACATAGAGATAGGTGGATGCATGGGTACCAAAAGTTTTCAGGTAATTCGAACGAGCCCAGAGTCCCGAGAGACTAACTCGATTCAACGGGAGAGAGAGGCCGGGAGTTAGAGGTTGTGTGCTCTCCACAGTGGGTCTATATAACCCCAACTAGTTGGTCGAGAGTGGGTTGGAAGTGGGAAGGTCGTATGCAGGGGTTAGCAAAGCATATTGGCGCTACACGCTGATGCTGTCCCTCCACCTCATCCCTACTCCGTTTCTTTTAGTCTCCCTCCCTCTCTCTCTCTCTCTCTCTCTCCCGTTCTCTGCTCCCGCCATTCTCTATTCTCTCCTGTTTCCATAGTTCGGTGTGACAAGAAGAACAGTAGCATTCCAACTACGAATAATAGTGACGCTATAGTCGTGCGTGGCGAAGTTAGTAACGCGACGTCGCCACCGCTTCTCCACTGGCGCCACTGCTGCAAAGCGCAGTAACTTATGACATTGCTGAAGTATCGGATGGTATGGTAGAGTTGAGACCTCTTGTACACACGCTCTATGTACATATTAGCGTACTTGTGGATACCATGATGCGTTTATACACATATCCTTGCATAGCTAGACATTAGATTCACAAACTCAACAACCCCTTCCTTTACGGAAAACTAACCGTGTTAGACAAAGCTGACTTAACTGGATTCAACGTTAAATACCAACTTTCGTCTTAACGGACGCTGAGCGTAGCCAAAACTCGGGAGATAAAGAGCGAGATGGAGATGCACGGCTGAAGAAGCGAATATGAAGACGGGGGGACAGAGAGCGAGGGAGGGAGAAAGAGAGGAGAGCAGATGGGCTAATCTACCCTCTTCTCAGGTAATCAAATATAAAGTTTGTACCAGAGAATTTGTCAGAAGCTTCTGAAGCTTTTGCTTACTGTCACTCGCTGGAGCATGACGGTTCAAAGAGACCGGTGCCAAGTCAACATCTGCGAATTCCTTTTACTCCTCTTCTTATTCAATATTCCATCTCGTTCTAACGATCCTTACTTTCTGCTCTTGACGTTAAACCATTCGACGAATAACAACATTAGGACGAGCACGATGCGGCGCATAAATATGGAGCCGCATCTGAAATGGTATTAATGTCAAGGATGAAAGTAAAAATTGTACAAAAACAGAAATGAGAGTATAAAGAAAAGAGATTTGCACTATATCGTGGAACGCGCTGTCCTATAATCTATCCATGACAAAATTTCAATGAATGAGGAAAACTTACCGTTTCTCGATCTCTTTTCTTTATCGATTCTACCGACAATCGCGTTTGACCGGTGAAAAAGAGTAATTGATCAAAAAACTTGGCAAAATTGTGTAGAAAATGGTTTTGAAGATTCTATACGTTGACGTGAATGTGATCGAGATAAATCGACTTATCAAAGTCAGCTTAATCGGTAGTGAACACCAGATCGTTCAAGCTCGTCCAATCTTGTACTAAACGAAAGTCGGGCCAAAGGAACGAGGAGGATATAGAGAGGGAGAAAGGTTCTCGGAGGAGTTTGCGACGATAACGCTTCTTTGGCACAAAGTGATATGTCGATATCGTGAAACTTGCTATCATCATCGAGCCAACGAGAAAGCCGGAAGCGGTTAACGAGTGAACGTGGGACAAACATGTGTGTACAGAGTAAAGCCGGAAAAACAAAAAGTTGTAACTCACTGCGATTCACCAAGTTTCAATGATCTCGCTCGAGACTTCTGGCTTATTAACAGTCAAAGTTTTATCATACATACAGTACGAAAGTCACGAATTTCTGTAAAAGATGTCTCGGGTGTGATTGAGACAGCAGAGAGTGGTTGCACCCCCTGCGGCCTCTTCCTGGTTATCTGGATTACACACGTACCCCCATAAAGTCTTCTCTTCGGTACTCCCTCCCTCTAGATATAGTGACTGGCAACTTGCAACTATCCGGAACTGAGGAACGAGATAAGAGCGTACTGCTGGAGGGTGATGCATGCTCGTAAATGTAGTTTCCGATCGATGTAAATCACGTGGCGGGGCTGTGTGTATGCAGCCTCAATTCTGATCATGAAACATCCCCCTCTAGTGCTCGTATCTGATCACAAAGAGAAATCCGGTATTCCATCGCGCGAGTCGGAGAGCAAAGGGTGTGAGAAAATTTCATCCGAATTGATATTTTGATCAACCGCGTTCCTCGTTATTATCGATCAAGTATTCCCCTTCATCGCATTGTTTTTTCGACTTCGTTGGACGGAAGAAGCAGACTAGATTGCTTTTCAACTTTTCCCCAATCCCAATCCTTCGACTCATCGCAAAGACATATTGCTCACGGACTCGAAATGACGTTTTCGCGAGAAATTGAGTTTTATTTTTTTTTGGACGTTCGCTATTTTTGCTTTCACACCACGCGCGGCTAATGTCACGAGGAAAAGCACCGTTTTTCTTGTCATTATTTCTGCATAAATCACTTTGGGGATGAAATCTCATCCTGCATATACATGAAGAACGTGGAAACTCCGATAGCGCCCTTTTCATGTATAGATATACAATCGTATAAATTTCTCATCAGCTTTCGGTTGGGTCACCCTCTCGAGCCATTGTGCATAAAATAGATACATTCCTATCCGAGCGTGTGTACATACACTCGACTCTAACGACATTGCCGATCGCCACTGAACACTGCTCGAACGGAACTCGACTGACTGATCGCGCTTTATCTCGGACTTCACGGTCCTTCGTAAATATACATACCGTGTCTATGTCTCTGACTGAATCTCCAGGTCTGCGTTATGTTTTCTCATCTGTAAATACTCGCACGAAGCCCCGTTTTCGAACGACGGGACACCAACGACGCGAAGCTTCGATACGACTTTATTAACCGTTTCTATGATTCTCCCATCACGTATAATGGAGCGACAGTTCGCTATAAATCGATACGGTATTCGAGACACGTACTTTCGCGAGTGTACCGAATTTGGTGAAACCTCTCGAGTTTTCGTATAAGTACTTTCAAGTATAAGCGGAACCTCTTGCCAGCAATTTATCGGAGCTGCTGAGATCTTCGTTCGTGTTCGGAAACGTATCAAAAAATTTCGCATATCCCATTCGTATTCAACGGCTGGATTTATTTGATTGTGGCTTTCGACTAACTTCTCACCAACAATAATTTTTCTCGTTTCTTTCCTTTGCCGATCGCCATTGAATTAGACGTTTGGGTTTTTATCTCGAATTTACATTTTCCATTTTATCTCGACGGGAACTGCTCACGGCTGGACGCACTCCCATTGATTAAGTATTTTCAAATAACTATTCTGTGCACCGAAGCGAATAATCTCAATACTTCTGCTCCGCAAAGCTCGCTGAATGTTCTATGCAGATCGAAATTTTCACAAATCGTTCCTCACACCAACGAGAAAGTTATTTGTATATTTATCTCACACAGATTGGAAAGATCCAGCTGTATCGTGGATGATGACCGAAAAAATGCTTCCGCATCAGTTTTTTTATAGACGGATTTTTATTCCATTCTTTTTATCCACCAGTCCAATTCGCTGACCCTTCGAGAAAGAACTGATCGACTTGGGATCGACAGAGTTGGACGCGGTATTAAGTTTATCTTTGGGATCTTTCAACTTTGTGAATTTTCGGAAATTCCTTTAGACCACACTCTTTCGATAAATTATTCTTGATAATTTATGGATCGGAACACATTGACGTTTTTGGAGTAAAATAAGGATTCAGTTTCAAGAGCCTGGAGATTATTTGCCTCGAAACATTATAAGAATCTATATGTCAACGTCTTCTGTGCAGAAAATGCTGAGAAAGCTTGTTACGAATTCATTTTTTTTGTGTGAAAGGGTCACATGAATATTTATTCTGTATTCAAATGCCCAGAAAGGGCGTAGGTTGTCCTCGAGAAGGGCCGAGGGAAAATAGATTAAACGGTGTAGAAGCAAGAAACTTTGGATGGCGGAGGAAGGAGAAAAAAATGTCACGAGGAAAAAAGTCTCGTACAGAGACAGAGTGTGAAGAAATGAAAGTAAGCGAGAGGTGGCAAATAGGAAAGGAGTAGAGGAATGGGGTGAAAGCAAATGCAGGAAAGAAAAGTATTGGTGAAGGACGAAAAGAGTTAGGCAAAGGAGTTATAGGCAGAGACAAATTTTATTACGGTCTTCGTAGAGTACACGATTCGTGAAAGTATTGAGGCATTGGGCGAGACCGTGAATTTTCCCAATAACGACCAACAATTTATTTTCCGAAGTTGTCGACCTAGGAAAAAGAAAGAAGCAGAGAACGGGAGAGAAAAGGAAACGTGAGTGAGAAGTGGAAAGAGACGCCTGTGTACTTACGACGTTTAAAGAATCAAAGGGAAATCGTATAGAGAGCAACTCAGAAGACTAAGCGAGAAACTAAAAAAAAAAAAGGTAAAAAAACATCGTTCGGAAAAGAGGAGAACAAATATTCCCGTTCCATCTCGCAGAAGCAAAAACACAAGGGACATAATTTTTTCTTCCTTCAGTGAATTTCGAGTCTCAACCCGAAGGAAATCTACCACAGAGTCGACTTTGCATCGAGCCCTCGAAAGTTCGATGTGTAAACAACAACGACAATGAAAAAAAAGCACATCGACCAAGATATAAAGTTTTTTCCCTCTTTTTCACGAAAAAAATAAGTGAACGAGTCATTGCCTCGGTCCCTATTCATTTCCATTTTTCCATTCGATCGATTTTTATGGGTGAATCACTTGGGGATGACCACGAGTAATAACTCTGTCCTAGATGTATCCACTGAGGGTGTATTAGCTCGTGTATTAGAGCAGTGAGTCGAGGTTTTTCTTCAAAGCGGAAAACTGTGTGAGGAGGCTGTGAGGGAAATTGGATCTGAAGGTAGAAACGACGGTGGCACTGCATCTGAAATGCAATTGCATCAGGCTCGAGCTCGTTGGTCGTTTCGCAGTTACCACCTGAGCTAGAATAAATGCATACATGTATATATGTATACATAGTTATTTATATGTATATCGATATATATATCTATATAAATAGAAGAAGAGTATGGGAAATATATGATGCTGATCGCTACAGACCTTAACTACATTTCCACTGAAACTGTACTCCTCTCAGAGGGGTAAAAAAGAGGTTTGGCTCTTTGAGGATTCCTACGTAATGCACACGATACATTCGGAACGAGCAACTTCCATACATATACATTGATAGAGAGATTGAAACAAAGTCAGTGAGAGAAGTACGAATGTGAATAATTCTCTTTGCAACATTCGTTTGATTAGCCCAGGAAGACATTGTAGTCGCTCCGAATATTGCGGTCCTACAAATTTCCGCGACGCTGTTCAAGTCTTTTGCAGCGGGTTAAACTTGTTTTAAATAAAAATTGCTAATTTTCTTCGCACTATGTAGCTGAATTTTTTAAAAGGAAACGCCATTAAGTGGAAGAAAGATTTTTTTAAATTTAATCGCTCGAAATACGAAATTATTTTCCATGATTATTTGAATATTTGTAACATTTGTTGAGTCGATAATCGATGTTTAGTGGAATTGGCTTTTCAATCAAACTTGACGTTAAAGAAAAACACGATTTCTCCGTTTGTTTTGCAGATTTTCATAACTTTATTTAATTTTTTTCCGTTCTTTGCGAAAAGGATTCATTTGCGTTATTATATTCGAGCTCTTTTCCATTCACCTCTCGCAAATAAGTTATTTGAGATACACCGTAGGTTGATAGTCTTCCATGTTGAAGCAGCAACGTATTTCTTGAGCTTCATAACGGGCACCGATCGTATTACGCCTGCTCTTTACAAACAATGCAAATGGGAATGTTTTCTCGTAACTGAGCTTTCATACTTTCCCTTTTGGTTCAGCCGCTTCTCGTATTTCTTACGGACGAAGTCTCTCGTGGAGTAAATTTTTTATTTTCATACAAAACAACAGAATGAATTAAACGAGAAAACTATGTTCCGCGTCTTGTTACTTTGTGCAAAATGGATATTTTTTTAGAAACAACAATAAATGGCATAAATGCCAAATTTCCAACTTCATCCAATCGAAATTCTTTATACTTCAGAGTCAATACGGACTCAATCATTTTTCGTCATTTGTTATTCGATCATGCTCTAACAGGTTTGTAATAATTTTCATCCAATATCCATTATTTGCGTTTCCTCGATGAAATTCGAGTTTGGGATACAATCTGCCTCTGCAATATAATTTGAACCTCGACGCGGTACGGCAATGGCATCATAAAAGATTCATTACCTATCAGAAAAAATAGAGCACTGACCGAGTCGAAATATCTTCCGCTGTCTTTTATTTCGTTGTCGTTATCTCGTGAGCGACTAATGAACGGGGAGAAATTTTCACAGATTAAGGAAACAATAACAGAAAAATTAATGCACAACTTGCTCGTAGTGGAATTCACGTCCCTGTGGCCGATAACATTTTCGTTCCCATCGTTTCCACGTTATTGCGATGTAAAAACAGGGACACAAACATATCATGTGCGAAGAGTATTTCCGGGGTGGAAAAAAAATATTAAGCCACTCGGAGCAGAAGATGTGGGAAGGCGAATCGGTAGAAGAATCGGTGAAAAATAATAATTAGGATACAAAAAAATCCCATAAGCATATCTGAGGGGGAGAATTACTGTTGAAGAATACGACGAAAAGCGATCCTCAGAACAACTGTGACGGATAATTATTGTGGAAAACGTCACAAAGAATTATGGCGAAAAAAAATTCCGAAGCGAGTGCATCCACGTATGTGCAGCAAAGTGCATATGTGGGCTCATCGCGCTCGATAAATTTTACGATTTCGGAAGCTCTGCTAAGCGCTCGGTCGGTTCACTTGACATTCTTCTCTCGCTAATCGTTATTATGCTCAGACGAGTGGAAAAGTATGTGAGATGGCAGTGTACTCGAGAGAAAAATGCACCGACAAAAGTACCGAGTTAAGCGAATGACATATAAATCGAAAATATGGAGAAATATAAGAAAGTATAGCGAGAGGATAAGGGAAAAATAAAATAAGGTGGAGAACGCGATAACTGCGGGGTAGAGAAAAGTAGAAAGTGGACTCTCGTAAACATCTCGTCTATCCAGATCGTCAACAACAACCTGCTTTTATCGAGATTTTATGAGCTTCCGCAAGATTCATCCTTCCACTC